>JAHLJT010009436.1:156181757-156252872 GCA_031308135.1 Acheta domesticus
ACCGGCCGGTTTGCTCTCTTCTCTTTCGCGCTGCCGAGATGAGCAAATGACGTCATCAATAATCGATCGGCGGCATGTGGCACAGTGGGTCGCGTCGTATTTCGACGGGGTATTTTCCGTTGTTCGGAATGAAAAAATCTCACTGCTCTGGGAAAGGATATCACGACAGAAAAAACAGTAAGATACTTTTGTAACATTAATTGGAACAGTTTCTAGATATAAACGTATTACTGTAATTTGAAATTAAAAAAAAGATAATTTGCAATGCAGCATGGAAAGAAAGGTATCTTTTTGTAGATTGCGCCGGCAATGCCAATTGTTTAGTTGCAAAAAAAAAGTGCTCAATAACATAAATTTACTACGGTGACATTACACAATTTATCATGCTGCTGAATATAAAATTTATTATAAAGTTTGTACAAAAATGTGATTAAATAAGCTAGTAATAAAAACTACTAAAAGTAAAGGAAATTAAATTAAAAAATGAAGTTGATTGCAAAATCAAATATTCTTATTACACCTTTTAAGTGTTTTTTTCTCGCAATATACTTTCTATATTTGGAAGAGATGACACGGTGCTATTGAGCCGTAACATGCATTTCAGATTGTAATCTGTAATTGTACTTCTCTCACTCGAGATTTTACACTTTTCAAAGAAGCAAAAAATTGTCTCACAGTTGTATGTTGATGCCCAAACGTACTTAACAATCGAGCAGCATTACGATGCGGTTTTGTAAAACGGTTTTTTTTGGAATTCTTTTCCTAAACGCTCACGTTGTGAGTATCGGTATGCAATAAAATTAAACTCTTTTGTAATGTGTTATTTTACTGTCAAAACAACACAAGAACATCAAAATATATCCAAAACTTACATCTATGAGGCATTGTTTTTTCAGAACACTGGAAAACTTCCTTTTGTTCATCTTCAGCGTACTTGTGTCATTTTCATCATCATGATTAAATGTATAATGTTTTTGCAAATTAAACTTCTTCACGTGATTGAACCCTTTTATGTAAACTAAACATTTGGCATAGCAGCCGTATTCGGCGCGAAAGATACTTTTTTTCCCGTACTGCATTGAAAAATTGTCGGTGTAATGCTCTGGTCTGTGAAGTGCTCGCGTCGACTTCCATGTTTCCGCGACTGGAGTTACCGGGACACTGTGACAGTGTTATCGCAAGGCGCGCAAACGCTCGGCTCCAGTGTCCCGCTCTCCGGCAGAAACTACGGCTTTCCGCTCTGCTTGAGCCGGCCCTGATCTATTTGCATCATCAATACCACGGATTCCATATGAAGGTAATTTTGAAAGTAAATGTTATGATCAATGACGTCAAAAGCTTTTGACAGTTCTAAAAATATTGCAATAGTTGCTTCGTTTTGATCCAATGATGAGGCAACATCTTTAAGAAAAGAAAATGTCTGTTTCCATAGATTTTGATTTCCGGAATCCATGTTGGCAATTTGAAAACGCGTCGTGTTTATTGAGAAAGGTTTCCATTCGCACATAAAAAAGTCTCTCTAATATTTTTGAAAAAACTGACAAAGAGAAATTGGCCGATATTTTGAATTTCATTTTTGTTGCCTTTTTTGAAGACCGGCTTAATCTTAGCTATTTTAAAATTATCTGGAAAAATTCCGGTGCATAAGGATGCATTAAATATGTGAGTTAACGGGTGTATATTGCTGGCGCACACGTCTTTAAACAAACAATCCGGAAATTCATCTAACCGGACCGGCCGAATATTTATTTTTTAATTTACCGATTATTTTGAGAATTTCATAGGAAGAGGTTTCGGAAACGAACATTGTGTCCCAAGATTTTTTAGGAAAACGTCAGATGTTGAATTTTGTGGCTGAAACCGTTAATGAGATCGACAGCAATTCTCGAAAAGTATTTGGTTAAGAGACTAGCCACTGTTGCCGGATCGTTCACATCTCTATCATTATCTTTTAAACAACATTCTCTACAAGGTTTCTAGTTGTTTTAGTCGCATTTTTTACTATATCCCACATTGATTTGGTTTTGTTATTTGAGTTCAAAATATCCTGATCGTCTTTCATGATTTTAGCCTGCCTTTTGACTTTTCTTACAATGATTTGTATTTTTTAAAGTAGAGGAGGAAATCTTGAGATACGTTATGATGCTTAGAAATGAAAGAAAGAACTCGTTTGTTTTTACATGATGTTCTAATCCCTTGTGTTCCAAGATTTGCTTTTCCGTGAAATATATAATTTTCTTTTCTGAAGAGGAAAGCAAGTGTTAAAATGAAATGAAAGTGTTTGTAAAAAAGAATAATATTTATCGTTTGTGTCAATAGTATTATAAACCGCGTCCAAGACTCCTGCAGCAAGTAATCAATGAATAATTTTATTTCACTTTTAGAAACACGACTCATACGTGTATTATTTATTGTGTCATTGTTCGCATTTCGTATAATGGTAAGAATTTGTGCATCGTGGTCACTGTATCCTAAATCTTTTGTTTCAATTTCATGTCGAGTAGTGGTGTTTTGTTAATTATATTTGATCGATTGCCTCCTTTGTATTTACTGTGATCCGTGTAGGTACTTTTATTGTAATGTCTAAACTGAAGGAATTAATTAAATTAAGAAACTGCTCTTTCTCGCAAGATTCGACCAAAAATCAATGTTAAAATCTCCGCATACAACAATGGATTCAAAGAGCGATTGATGACTTTGATTAGTGTCAACTCTACTTTTTTCTAAGAACAAAGTATTATCTATCTGCAGCTCTCTTTGTTGGAGGCCTGAAGATGCAAAGCAATATCATTTTTAGCATAGGAATATGTAACAACAGAAATTTCAAAAACATTTTCAACGAATACTCATTGAATTCCGTCAAGGAGATGGAATCAATATTATTTTTAACGTAAATACAAACCTCCTTAAGCAGGACTTTTATGAAATTCTCTTTTTCTACAATATAGCCTGCGAGGTAAAAGTTTGGAATTTGGAAAATGCTAAGTTCATTAGGAATAACCAATGTTCTGTAAAGCAAGAACATCCATTTGATTGAAATCGCTCTGTAGAGCTGCCTCGATAAACTCAGTTTTATTTGAAAGGGAGTGAACATTCTGGTGCCATATCTTTATTTTTTTTGCAAGTACCTACACAAATGTTTTTCTGCTGCAATCTGACTGTAGTTGCTATATATTTACTCCATTTTTACCTCGAGTGCGTGGTCGAAGGTGTATGTATCCCAGCAGTCACAGGTGTGAGGAAATAGGGGCGTCATTGGTAGTGAGAATGGAAGAAACGGGAGTATGTTCACAGGAGGGGTAAGAGGGTTCAGAATAAGGATGGGGGTGGAGAAAGGAAGATGAAAGGGATGGATTTTTGGCAGGAGGCTGCGTAGGACTGGAGTTGATGATGTATGTGCAAGCTTTTCACCGACTGCATGTTTTCCAGCAAGTGTTCATGTGGAGACCGTGCCGGTGAAGTGTTTTACTGAGAGGAAATTCATTTCAAAAAGTGTTACATCTGTTTCTCCTCAGTTTGCAGTTTTAGTTGTTAGTTTACGTGCTTAATCTCGCTGCATAGTGTTGGTCTGTTGTACCATAAGGGCAGAGTCGAGACAAAAACAAGGTTTTTCTAAAAAAACGACTCCAAATGTTGTCTTTAAACTTTTCGTAGGGATAGTACTAAATGTTGTGATATACAAAAGGGCGGTTTCAAACATTCGACTGTAAACGCCGGAGTTCGCTGTACATGGCGCATATGTGTTTGCCAAGGGGTTTATTTTGAGTAGTGGGAGAAAACAAACGGTATGTCACTTTCCTATGCAGTGTAGTGAAAAGAGCTCTCTCTTCATCCAGACACGGAGGCGGACGGATCGTCTGATAAGAACGTCGGAATCTAACTTCGATTTTGTTTGATAGTACGCTGTGCCGTAATACCAATACGGATATTAGTCAGGAGATTGATTCGTGAGTTAATTAATTGAATTAATTTGGTTGCAACTATTATATCATTCATTGAGAAAAACTTTATTTACAAAAATAAGCTGGTTCTCCGCGTTCTATTGACGATACATTGCAGTTATTATAAATTGATTCAGGTGGCAACAGCGTGGTGATTAAGTGGCAGAACATTAATCGATTATAACTTGGATAGAGTGTAAAAAATATGTCCGCAGTGCCGTGGCGGAGCAAATTAGTTGTGAATAGACTTGGCTACGAATATTAGTTTAGCAGTGACATTTTTTTTTTCGATTTGTTGAGTTCGCGGGTAGGCGCACAACTGTTGCGCATTTTAGGGAAAAAGTAACTCCTAGATGCTAGGTTGCTGCAGATTCTAGATAAAGACAGATACTAGACGCAACGCTAAAGAATGAAGTAGACGACATCGAGTCCGCCCAGCCGAACGAAGATCGGAAGACGTCGTGGAAGTTCCAGGTTGTTTTTTCGGGCGCCATCCGACGACTGACAAAGAGGGCTCGGGGTATTTTTGCTAACGATCGTTAGAAATTTATTCCAAAGGTCATGACCAAATGCTAATGTTATTTTTGCATTGATAAATAGAAATCTTAAATCCATTTAACGAAACTAATTGGAAAGTAATTGAAATAAATAATGTTCTGTTTTTAAACGAATTAAAAAGATTATTACTGTGCAATATAGCACGTTATTGGTGACAAGAATTTCAGAATACGATAAAACTTTCAGATTTCGTGCTTGCCTGTACAGAGGGCAGATCCGGTGGCAATTTTGCGAATTGTTATCAAACCGAGAACCCAACGACTGAGCTAGCAAGTAGTGGTGTAATTTAAATACACGAAATTTTCTTGGATACTTGGAATTGTTTTCCTGGCGCCCATAATAATAGGATTCATTGGTTATTGCAATTGAACGGAACCAACAACTAAGATGTAGAATTTCGGAACGGATAGTGCTAATTGTACTCTTTAATATGAGGTCAAGTTTATTTGAAGCATTTTTGTTTTGAAAAAAATACACAATGTAATATTTTTGAAAAGATCTCTCACATCGTTAATATGCATATTACCAGCAATTTGTAAACATTATGATATTTACGAGTATAAGTGCTTCAAGGACTTCAAATGAAGTTTTTTGAAAAACTCAAATAAATTTCTGTGAAAAGCTCTTTTCACAGAAAAAAAATGTCGCCCAATTTCGCATTTTTTGCGACATTTTAGCTAGCGCTTAAACGCCATTTTTTAGAAACGGCAAAAATTTTTTAAAAGGAAATTACCATTTAGGACGAGGCTTTTGTGTTCTTTAATATTCTAAAATTAATATTTCCGTTCTAACCATTCGAAAAATCGAAATATCAGAAAATGTACCAACAAATGTATTTGGGCGGGGGATAGATGGTCAGCTGGAAAGAGTATGTGGCAATTCCGAACAGCCAGCCTCAACCGAAGAAATAGAAAGCTAATAGCGGGGAAGTCTGTGCTATTCTGTTGTACCACCAGTTACTTTCCCGTATACGTACGTATACACTGAGTATAGGGGGAAAGTTATGTAATGCTGCGCGAAAAGACTACGGATTTTCGGCAGAAAAAAATCATTGCCGGGTCCTAAAAACGAAAAGTGGATAAATCCTTTGGTAAATTAAGAAAAAAATCCTCTGACACCTCTAGAATCCCTTTTTTTGTGGGGTCCTTGATACCAAAAAAAACATTGAAAGCAAACATCCATCCGTCCGTCAGTCTGTGATCAATATTAGCGCCTAAACCATACGTACGATTTCTTCAAAAAGGAATATTCCTCGGTTGATCTGACCACTCGAGGCACCAACGAATTTTGAAAAACTTCTTTCCAAAATTTGGGGTCCTTTACATAAATCTCCCCGAATATTTCAAAATTTTCTCAAAAACGGCTCCAATTTTCTTTAAAAATTCTTATAAGAATAGAGTTAAATATACCTATAAAGGTGGCATAGGTCCGATTTTCAATGTTAACTCTGAATTTTCGAAAATTGCTAAAGTTTCAATATTTTCAGCGTCTTCCAACTGTTGCAAAAATTGAAGATAAATATTTTTCTTCCAATTAAAATTTGTTCTCCAAGTGAGTTTTCATTGTGATTGTAAATTTTTTTGAAAATTTTAGTAGTTTTTCGCGCAAGTATGTGCAATTTTAAAAATTACAAAAACAAGATTTTCTCAAGAACGGCTTCCAAATTTTTGGTTTAAATTTTAGTGTTGAATGTTCTTTATGAGATGACAAACCACATATTCTTGTTTTTATCAAAAATTACAAAATAATTTTTTGACTTGGCTCTCATGTCGTTAATATTTACATTAGCGGCGACTTATTCACATCATTACCTTTTGAGTACATGTGCTTTAAAAAAGTCATATAATGGTTCTCGAAAAACGCAACCTTTTTCTGTGAAAACTGGTCCAAAAGTTCGCATTTTCAGAAAACGCTCAAACACCATCTTTATATATATATAGTTGTGTTAGTTACATCATTTATAACTCAAGAATCACTGAACCAATTTTAATTATCTGTTTTTCCTCTTTTGTTGGATTCATCTCCGGCCCAAATAACAGAATAACTAATAAAATACCGAAAAAATGGCACTACATGGCGCTGAAGAATAAACTAGTGGCACTACAGAATGGCCCAGACTTTCCCGTATTAGTTTTCTATTCCTTGGGTCTTTTCGCTATCTATTCGGAATTGCCACAAACTCTTTCTTGCCAGCTGTCAACTATCACCCGCGCAAAGTACATTTTTTTGACATTTCTTAATTTTTCGGTTTCCTATTGGTAGAACACGGAAATATTAATTTTAGAATATTAAAGAACACAAAAAAACTAGTCATAATGGCAATTTCCTTTTTAAAAATTTATGTGCCGTTTAAGAGAAAATGGCCTTTTAGCGCTACTAAAAATGCGAAATTTGAAGCTCATTTTCAGACAACATTTTTGAGTTTTCACAATACTTTATTTGAATTTATTTAAAGCACTTACACTCACATATATAATAATGTTTACAAATTGCTGGTAATGTGCGTATTAAAGATGTGAGAGACCTTTCAAAAAAAATTACAATTATGTAATTTTTGAGAAAACAAAAAAAAAACTCAAAATAAACTTACGTCATATTAAGAGTGTAATTAGCAATATCCGTTACCAAAAGTTCGAAGAAACAATTTGCAGCCATATATGAGAAAATTATATATCCCCATATATATCCCCCATATATATCAACAAATATGTGGGCACAATTAGAAGAACTCTGAAAACAAGAACACGAAAAAGAAACGCAATTAAAATTTTACAAAGTCATGGCAGTCCCCACTTTATTATATGGAGCGGAATCCTGGACGCTCAAGAACAAGGACTTAACAGCTAGAAGCCTCAGAAATGAAATTCTTAGATCGTTAAAAGGCTGCACCAGAGAAGATAAAATCCGAAATGAAGCAGTCAGGAACGAACTAGGGATGCAATCATAACCGAAATGGCGATCCACCATAAAGAAAAATGGAGAGAGCATGTCCTTCGTATGCCACCAGAAAGAATTCCAAACAAGCAATGGAATATAAACCATATGGAAAAAGAAGTGTGGGAAGACCGAGGAAGAGATGGTGAGACCGGAACAGGCCTCAGGCCTAATCCTGGCAAGACAGAAGAAGAAGATATGAGAAAATGGCATTTGACCGTTTCTGAAAATGCGGTAATTTTGAGCTACTTTTCACAGAAAACGGTTGTGTTTTCGAGAAACTTTACTTGGCATTAAAGCACATGTACTCGTAAATATAATAATGTAAATATTATCGCCGTGAGAAACATGTGAAAAAATGTACATTTTTGTAATTTTTGAAATAACGGACTTATAGAGCAATATGACTTTTATGTCATCTGATAGAGTACATTTACCACTATCCCTACTAAAAGTTTAAAGAAAAAATTTGGAGGTGTTTTTGAGAAAATCTTGTTTTTGTAAATTTTTTAAATTGCGCATATTACACGCAATATTGCACGAAAATTACTAAAATTTTGAAAAACATTTACATGACCTCTATGAAAGAACTCAATATACAAAACAAATTTTGTTTGAAGAAAAAACCTCTATCTTCAATTTTGTAGTTGGAGAAAGACGCCGAAGAAAATTGAAACCTTCATAATTTTCGAAAATTCAGAGTTATCCGTGAAAATCGGATCTATGCCATGTTAATAAGTGTATTTTCCTCTATTCTTACAAGAAATTTAAAGAAAAAATTTGGAAGCCGTTTTTGAGAAAATTTTGAAAATGTCGGGGGGGGGAGCTTCATATAAAGTACCCCCAAATTTTGAAGAATCTTTTTCAAAATCTCAAAGCTTCGACTAGAATCAGATCGACCAGGGAATATTCATTTTGGAAGAAATCGTACGTATGGTTTAGGCGCTAGCAGTGTTCACAGACGGACAGACAGACGGACGTTTTCCTTTCAATTGGTGTTTCGGTATCAAGGACCCAGAAAACAGGGTTTCTGGCTACACCACGTGTTGGGTGATTTTTTTTCTTATTTAGCAACTGGTTTTATTCACTTTTTCGTTTTCACGGCCCGGCAATGAATTTTTTTCCGCCGAAAATTGGCAATTTTTTCGCGCAGCATTACATAACTTTCCCTATACTACGTATATCACTCCGTGTATACGTACGTATACGGGAAAGTAAAAACTAGATTCATGCAAACGCAGCCCGCTACACAGTTTGAATTTATATCGTTAAATAACTCCTAAACGAAACGTTAAAGGGCCTTAAAAACTAAAATTTGGAGGGCGAGGGCCTCAAAGAAACATTCCTCACACAATTTTCGACAGAATGATATCTTTTGAACATTCTATTACAGTTTTGTTGGTCCAGCGCTTCTCAATATTTCCCCACCTGCACAAAGACGTGCAGAATCTTAGTAAATAAAACAAAATCGGGTTAATTAAACCATTTATAACTCAAGAACGACTGGGCCAATTTTAATTATCTCCGATTAAAATATCGGAAAAATTTCACGAAAAATAATTATTCACAAAATTAATCTAATATGTAAAATTCAATGTTTGTTCGTGCTTAATGCGCTGCCGTACTAAGCATCCAATTGCAATAATAATACGTCAACTTATTGCTTGCACTTGCGGGAAGAACATAGGCAAAGTGCAATTATTGTAACTCTACTAGATGGCGTTAGAGCACATAATGGCGCTTCAGTTAAGTGCATTTCGCAATTCACGTGAGCTTCATTGTTGCTGGGGAGTGCCGTGTGCCGTGGGGTGAAGCAGTGTCCTCTAGAATACAAAGCCTGGCGACGGGCAGCCATCTTGCCAATGACGTCACGATGAGTTGGCCCAACAGCCCCGCCATGGGCCTACGATCTACGCTGAACTTGAACTTAATAACAACAGAATTTCTCAATATATTTCTCCCTGGCACTTCATTTTCCACCAATAGATTTGGGTAACGAAAATTGAAGGATTCATATTTTTAGAAATATGTTGTTTTTATTTCAGGACAATGTTTCTTTGAAAGAAAAAAAAGTATAATTTTTCCTACAACTATCAACAAAATTAAAATCAGAAGTTAATAGAAATACACTTTGATTAATTTTATAAATAGTGATTTATTTTGAAGAAAATCATGTCACAATTTACATATATTACTCAATAGATAGTTTGTGTAACACAACAAGAATATTTAAGTAGTTTCTCAATACATATGCATACATATTCCTACATTAATACACACAATCATTATTTTTACAGAATAGGAGATTTAAAATATTTTGGGAAAGAAAAGTACAGAAGCAGAATCATGCTGCAGGCTAGATTTCGAGTTGAGATATCACATAACAATTATGTAAATATTAAAACACATAAGACATCCCACATAACGTAATATTTGAAGCTCTGAACGAAAAACTTGATAAGGAAAATTCATTTAATATACCGAATGAGATCCTGCTAGCAAGTAGATTAATGTTGAATAACAAATTCTTCAAGTTCAATGATTCTTGTTACAAACCAAAACAGGGGACCCATGAGCTATCTCTTTTCTGAATCGGTTAAGCAGCAGACACAGTCATCTTAAGTCAAAATGAAGTAATATTTTGTGCTAAATATGTGGATGAGACGATATTAATTGTTGATGACGCAAAGATTGAATTCATTTTTCAACAATTCAATAACTATCACCACAACTATTACTATCACTATCACTGTCACCAACGTTTGCAAGTTTAAAACATTTTTTTAAATACCTATCCTTGAGTTATTGTTGGGTATGAAAGTTTTCTCTCTACAAATAGCTTTGATCCACGCACTCCTTGGCTCTTTCTCATTGGGAAGGCTGAACACACTAACAGACGGCCGTTTCGGTAGTTGCCTTTACAATTGGGTACACAATACTTGAAAGGCATTATTGTGATGTAAATGAAACAATGAGGGTATGAATAGTTACGAATTTTTTAACATATGTTTACGGTCTAATCACTTAACTCCTAAACACTGTATGATCAATATGCACAATAACCTAGAAGCCTCGTAACACATTTTTACAAATTGAAGCACAAATATATCATTTGCTTATATTTGCCTTAATTTTAGATCTAAGAGGTAAAGTTAACTTAATCAGAAACTACTGTTAATAAATTGTACTTACCAAGTTCGAATTTCTGTAAATAAAAATAATCAAATTGCTGAAAAATCACAACCAACACAACATAGCAACATGCATAACACACGGAGTATCCGGCCGGAGAGTCTCTTCGTGGGCCTACTCGTGCTTACGTCACAAAATCGTCGCCAGGCTTTGTATTCCAGAGGGCACTGGGTGAGGTCGAGGGCAACACGAGGAACAGGCGGCGCAAATTGATGAGAGGAGAGGGACATTGTTGCTGGGGAGTGCCGTGTGCCGTGGGGTGAGGTCAAGGGCAACACGAGGAACAGGCGGCGCAAGTTGATGAGAGGAGAGGGGAGAAAGAGACAGGGAAAATGAAAGAGGGAAAGCGCTTAAGCGCCATTTTCGTAAAAACGGCTCCAAATATTTCCAAGGCAATTGCCACTTACGACAAAGTTTTACTGTACTTTAATATTCTTAAAATAAAATTTTCGTTCTACTAGTAGGAAACTGAAAAGTTAAGAAAATCTCAAAAAAATGTACTTTGGGCGGTGATAGATGTCTCCTTGCAAGAGTATGTGGCAAGTCAGAAAAGCTAGTCGAGGCCAGAGGAAACAGAAAATAAATACAGGAAAGTCTGTGCCATTCTGTAGCACCACTAGTTATTTTATTTTATTATGTTTTATTAGAATTAAAATTTACATCATTTGATGTTTTGCTGCAATCATATATTTCGTGTTTTTTCTTTGATATTGTATTAAAATGTCAATTGTAGTTGTAGTTTTAATTCTTGCTTTGTATTGTTATTCCAAATTTAAATTTAACGATGAAAGACATTTTAACTGTTTAAAACCGATTGTTTTACAGAACACCTAAAAATGCATTGGGACATGAAACGTGATTTTTGTGCAGACGCCAATAAAAGAATTGTTTTAAAATATGAATCGATCTGATTATCCCCCTAGAATCACAACCATATTTATCATTCATGGAGCCAGCCGTTACCGTTTAAGCGGGGGAGGACACGTAGGAGATTGGCCCTGTGCTCGTAGGGTACAAGATCATCTCAGCCGATGTAGCGGAAGTAACAGGTTTCGAACCGGCGACGAGTGTTTCTTGTTTTTCTGCACGACGTTCCACAAATACTGTAACAGTTAAATTTATTCATATTAGTTTCCTGGGTTGTAAAAATGGCATCTGCACATAGAAATATTCGATAGACCATCTTTTTGGTATCCTTTAAATTAACAAATACACATCTTTTACTTTAAAAAGTTTTGATTGCTTATTATATTAGAAAATTGGAAGCTCACTTCAATGTAATCAAGACAAGCTTGTGTGAAATTTTTCTTGCTTTTTTGCACAACGTTCCACAAATACTGGAATAGTTAAATTTATTCATATTAGTTTCATTTGTAGATGTAAGAAATTACTACTGTTTATGGCTATCGAAATAAATGGATATATCCACCATAGGCGCTTCATTTCAAGTGGTTAAATTGGACATTTTCAATTTTTAGCTGAGGTGTTAGTACGGCAGAATTTGCAATATTGCGTATATTACGTAAATGTTTCCAATAAGGCGAGGAAGTATGTGCTCTTTAACACCTCCCTTTTTACTGAAATGAGCTTTAAAATATTGTGCAACTTAGATACATTGTTCCAGATTAATGAAAGACGGTTAAAATATTTGTAGGTTAATTAAAACATTGTGTCACTATCATTAAACAAGGGTTCCACCCCTGTTAACTATGGTGAGTACACGTATTACGAAAACGTGTGAACGCAGTTATAAAACCCTAATTCATTTAAGCTGAGTTTCCGAGGAGGATGTGCTCGATGCATAAAAAGGGTAAATTCGGCGGGGCTTTATCACATTCGCAACCGGCCTCCATCAGAAGACCAGTTGATCTCATAGCGGGTGTCAGTTGCTTAAGAGCTTCGACGAGAGGAGGGAAGCGCGAATCTGATGTTGGAAATGAGTTGCCGATGAGAGAAAAAAACCAGTCGGTTCAAAGAGGTCAATTTCCTCTATTCGTTTCCTTGAACTTAGTTCGAATACAGTTTCTTACGTGCATAAATTTTTCTTTCACGTAACCAAAGAGGTCTGAATATTGTTCATTTCTGTCGGTTGAGAAGCTAGCAGACCTATGTTGTTATTTTCTTTATGTCTTCTTTCTTATCTTCTTCTAATTTCCTTTCTTTCTTCTAATTGGGTTTAGTTATAATTTGAAGGAGGTACTATACCAATCTTATTTGCTGGGTATCTTACAGTTTCAACCTAGCTTACAATTTAAACGTACGTTTATTGCTATTATAGGTATCTGCTTGGAACAAAGCGGGAAGGACACGTAAGACACTATACCACTTTTTACTTTCCCGTATACGTACGTATACACGGAGTGATATACGTAGTATAGGGAAAGTTATGTAATGCTGCGCGAGAAAATGGCCAATTTTTGGCGGAAAAAATTAATTGCCAGGCCGTGAAAAAGAAAAAGTGGATAAAACCAGTTGCTAAATTAAGAAAAAAAATCCCCTAACACGTGCTGTAGCCAGAAACCCGGTTTTCTGGGTCCTTGATACCGAAACACCAATTGAAAGGAAAACGTCCGTCCGGCTGTCTGTCTGTCCGTCCGTCCGTCTGTGAACACTGCTAGCGCCTAAACCATACTTACGATTTCTTCCAAAATGCATATTCCCCGATCAATCTGCTTCTAGACGAAGCTTTGAGATTTTGAAAAAAATTCTTCAAACTTCGGGGTACTTTATATCAAGCCCCCCGGAAATTTTCAAAATTTTTTCGAAAACGACTCCAATTTTTTCTTTAAATTACTTGTATGAATGTAATAAAATACACTTATTTACATGGCATCGGTCCGATTTTCACGGATAACTCTAAATTTTTGAAAATTGCAAAAGTTTAAAATTTTTACGGCGTCTTTCTGGAACTACGAAATTGAAGATACAGATTTTTCCTTCAAATAAAATTTTTTCTTCATAGTGAGTTCCTTCTTTAAGGTCATCTACATTTTTTTGAAAATTTTAGTATTTTTCGCGCAATATTGCGTGCAATATGTGAAATTTTAAAAATGACAAAAACAATATTTTCTCTAAAACGGCTCCAAGTTTTTCTTTAAACTTTTGGTAGGGATAGTGCTAAGAAAATGAGCTTTAAAATTTCGCATTTTTAGTAGTGCTAAAACGCCATTTTCTCTTAAACGGCACATAATTTTTAAAAGAAAATTGACATTTATTGCTAGGTTTTTGTGTTCTTTAATATTCTAAAATTAATATATTCATTCTACCAATATGAAACCGAAAAATTAAGAAAATGACAAAAAAATGTACTTTTGGCGGTGATAGATGATGGTAGCTGGCAAGAAAGAGTATGTTGCAATTCCGAATAGCTAGCGAAGACCCAAGAAAATAGAAAACTAATACGGGAAAGTCTGTGCCATTCTGTAGTACCACTAGTTTGAAATAAAGGAGAAACTAGATGTGCTAAAACAGCACGTATTTTATCTCCCGTATGTTCACGCAAAATTACAAGAAAAGTTCTCAAATTTTAGAAAAATTACACATGACCATATTTTAAAATCTATCTTTCAGGAACAGATTTCATTACGAGAAAAATCTCTATCTTTAGGATTTTAGTGGTAGGAAGACTTCCAAAAACATTTTTCAATTTTGGAAAATTAGGATTTTCAACGAACATGAGACCTGCACCAATCTCTTAAACGTCCTTTACACTACCCAACAAAACAATTTAATCAAAAATGATAGAGCGACTTTTTTTAATTTGGAAAATGTCTCACGGGATTCATGCTAAGTATCCCCAAAATTAAAATACCGCTTTCAAATTCATGGGGCCTGTAGTAGATGTAACACGGTGGGAGGCTCCGTGCTGCGAATACAACTACATAGAGAATCAGTACGGGTTTCAGGGGATTGTTTCTTTTGAGGCATATGAAAGGCAATGTACACTTGTCAATGAATTGAAGTTTAATCTTTGAAAATAGATACTTGTACAAAGTAGTAATTTAGCAGTAAACCGGAGGACCAATGAATGTTCATACAATTTACGTTTCTTCTTTCTTGAAGTTCACTTTTACTTACAGATTGATGATAGTGTACAGCTAACCAGCAAACACCAACTCAGGTCAGACGGCTGAGTGTGTATGCCGTCGGCTGAGATTGGCTGCAGATGATACGGCTGGCGGCCTGGATGGTGCCACGGGTACGTACTCGAACTGACTGAAGCGGCCTGTTAGTGTAGATTTGGCCAGGTGACTGATTCACGGGTGGCCCGAATGTAGATCGCGGACTGTTGGCCGCGCGGATTGATTCCCGGAGTTTTGAGAGGCAAAACAAGAACAGCTGATTAGTTCGCAGACTGACGAGTGGAGCGAGCATTGACACTCGTCCGGTGTATTGACAAATGTGTCAATGATTGTCTCGTAGAAGTTGTCGGTAATAGTTTGACCATGATAGTTGACTGTAGTGGTTTAGAAGTGACGGTAGAAGTTTCAGTAGGATCGTAGAAACGACTGATAGTAGTGATTGATTGAAACAGTTGACTGAGATTTTGACTGAAGAGTTTGTAGTAGTGACTGAATAGTGAGTTGACTGGAATAGTCTGACTGAAGAGTGACTGAATAGTGGCGCGTGGGAGTGAAGTTGCCGTATTTATTGAAGCGTATGTTTCCGAGTGCAGAGGGGGAGTCACTGACATTTGCATCTAGCCTACGACATGCGGTGAGACGCAGGGTGCCGCGAGAGTTGCTCGCTATTTGCTGTTATTGTCTGGAATGTGTCACGTGACTTTGGCGCGACACTTGAGGTGCCCGCGATGGCTGCATCTCATTAGCAATGTTAGGGTATATTTCCCACGGGAACCGCGGTGCGCCGGTTGAGAGGCGGGGGTGGAAAGACGGGGGCGGTCGCCTAGCAGATGTCCGTTGACGAAAAGCTTAACGCCAACATTGTGAAGGAGGCACCTAGCGATTTCTATGAATGTTTGTATACATCTGGCTAGCAGGTAGTGGCTGCCGGCCGCGCACCGGTTAATGACCCGTTCGTTCCTTCCCCGGCTTACAGTACAATAGGTAGCGGCGGTTCGGCGCTGGCGGCTGAGAGGGCTCAACGAGAATTGTTTGATTGCCTGTACATCTGTGTTTTACTTTTATAAGCAGATGTAGTACTGGACTGCCATGAGAGGTTTTGAGGGTGGGGCAGCCGAAGAACGTTGGCCGCGCGGATGAAAGACAATTAGGGGCTGAGCCCTTGCTAGCGAATTCCCTCGTGAGATTGTTCGCGAGATTGAACAGGGCCAGTCAGTTGTCAGTCATGGGGACCAGTCAGACATCAGTCAGATAGATTGAAGAATATCAATTTTAGAGAAAATTGGCTGAACGGTTTAGCCGCTAGCGTTGACAGACGGACAGACGTTTGGCCTCCATTAGATTTTTCGGTATCAAAGACCCACAAAACATGGATTCTGGCTACACTACGTCATAGAGGATTTTTTTCTAAATTTAGCAACTGGACTTTTTCGTTACCAGGGCCCTGTAATAAGAGATATACATAAGAGCCGAAAATTCGCTGTTTTTTCGAGCAGCATTACATAACTTTCTCTCTATTCCGTAACGAGAAAGTAAAAACAAAACATACATAGTCAATATTTACACTGTTCTACATTCACTCACATTAACATGGAAATCTGTTGCATTGGAGAGGCACTGCACTTATCAAAGGCACTGTGAGTGGCAATCCTGTGGTTGTCTGTGCTCCTCGCATGGATGTGTTCACTGGTGCAAGACTCCGAAAAAATCTGCGCACCAAGGCGCATGGGGGATTGATCCGGTGCTCGTAGGGTACAAGGTAGAGCTGGACAAAAACGCCCTCAGTTCCGTTCGTTCTCGGCGGCGATACCAGGCGTGCCGATACTACTGTGTCGGAGAATGTCAGTTCCGGAACTACCATTATCGAGAACGAACGATACCGAAACTTGGCCTGTTATCGGTGTGCGCCGACCGCGTCGAATAATTGCTGGAGGTGTCACCGGAGTTTTTGCCACCGTTTAGTACAGCTCAAACTCGAAGCAGTCTGGCAGTATGTCTTGTTGAATAAGGCACCTGTAATTTTTGTAAATAGTCTTCGGCTTTTGCATGTATATAATAAAAATAATGAAAAAATAACAATTATGACGAATATTTATTTCGCCTTTTCACGTAAATATATTTTAAGACATATTTAACTTTCTAAGCTTTTTTCTTGAAATGTATTTCTATTTTCTTCCAGTTTGCTTAAAAATGCATGTTTAAATCATTTCCACTTTCACCAATTCCAGCAGTTTGGCACCCAACCTCTATTTTACTTTCTCGCCTAACGAATACTTCGTAAGAAGAGAAAGTTATGTAATCGTGCGCCGCAAAACGGCTAATTTTCGCGAGAAAATTTCTTATAGCTGGAATCTGGTGGGGAAAAATTCGATAAAACATGTTGCTAAATTTAGGGAAAAAAACCTCTACCTCGTGGTGTAGTCAAAATCCATGTTTTGTTGCTTCTTGATACTGTAAAATCGGCTGACGGCAAAACGTCCTTCCGTCTGTCTGTCCGTCTAGCGCCTAGCGCTAGCGCCTAAACCGTTCAGCCGATTTTCTTTAAAATTGATATTCCCCAATCGTTTTTATTAGTGTCAAGCCTCTTGGAATTTGAAACCGATATTTTAATTTTTTTGGGTACTTTACATGAAGCCCGTCGGAGATTTTCAATGTTAAGAGAAAATGGCTCCAAATTTTGTATTAAATTTTGTTGTTGAATAGTGCGAAGAACGTTTAAGGGAATGATATAGGTATCATTTTCGTTGACATCCCCAATTTTTCGAAAATTGCAAAAAACTATTTTAAAACTGCAAAATTGAAGATAGAGATTTTTGCCTCTGACGAAGTCGGTTGTACAAAATTAGCACTTTAAATAAGGTCATGTACAATTTTTTTTGAAAAACGAGTAGTTTTTGCGTAAATTCCACTTCAAATTTACAAAAAAAATTTCTCAAAAACCGCTCCAAATTTTTTCTTTAAAATTTCTTCACTTAGATCATGAGAGACGATAAAAATATGGTTTTAGTTCTACTTCTGGGAAATACTTGTTTTTTGAAAATTGCAAAGAAATATTTTTAAAACTACAATATTGTAGATAGCAATTTTTACCTCAGAAAGTGTCTTGTACAAAACTAGCTCTTGAAAAAAGTTTATGTAGAATTTTCTGAAAAAACGAGTCATTTTTGCGTAATCTTTGCTTCAAATTTACAAAAAAAATTCTCAAAAACCGCTCTAATTTTTTTCTTTAAATTTTCTCCACGTGTGTAGTAAGGGACGGTAAATAAATAAATAAACTTGTGGTGCTATAGAAGACATTCTCAGACTTTCTCTCTGCTACAGACTTTCTCGTATCAATCGTTTCATCGTATCAATTGTTTCTTTATCATGCTTTTACCATTTTATAGCTCGGTTCGATTCTTTTTATGGCTCTGTTCGACCCATACGGTGCTAGTATGGCGTAGTAGTATAAATGCCGGTTCGTTAACTTTGAGGATAGTATTTCGGGTCTCGGAACGGAAAATGGTTGCTGGTAGAAAACACGTTTGCTGGTTAATGAAGTTGTGGAATAGCATTTAGGACCATATAGAAGCAGTGCGAGAAAGTAAGTGCGTTGGAAGCACCACTAGTTTCATCTAGATCTAGATCGAGGATGTCATTTGTTTTTGAATTTGACATTCTGTATCTTTAGATATCACAAGCTCACTTTCCTCTTAATTCTTTACACAAAGAAAAGAAGTGGTGGGTCATAGGTGACCGGTGAGTCATGGGGGGGGGAGCGCTGGCCTCAGATTCGCATTGCAAACCACTGGCGTCTCAGGGGGCAAGTCGGTTACCCCGACTTCCGACGTTGATATCTCACCGTCCTACATGCTCTTCCAGGAAGGTAAAGGAAATGGAAGGAAGGTTCTGTTAATTGAAAGAATTATGCGTTAGATCTCTATCGTATGCCAGTGATAGAATTAAAGTCAATTAAAACATTTATTTTTATCATTTCTAGGCTCAAAATAAATTAAAGCGTTTTTCTATGGCGTAAAACTTTTATAAATTTATTAATTTCCCTAATTTCACGTGGTGTATAAACGTAGTATATTATAATTAACTAGCGTACCCATGCGAGAACTCTCGCATGTTAAATCCCACCCTTTCCCTATCCATTTGTCTATTCTTTCCATAAAGAATCTTCCCACTACTAATGTACTTACAGAATATCAAACACAATAACAATGCAATTGATATTTGAAACAAATTTTCAATAAAAGTTTATTCAGCATTATAGAGAGATGTTCTTGGAACAATTCATACTTCTTTAAAAACAACATTTGAAGAAATTTTTCGATCTTCCTTGAGAGTTAGCTTCTCGCTTTCCTTGACAGTCACAAAAATAATAGAAAAGATTTTTACTCTTGAGAAAGCCAAGTAAAGTAGTGCGAAAATACCGGATCGGGTAAGTAGACCTACTCATTGCAATATGATTTAACTTTCCTTGATTTGTTATGAAGAACCGAGTGTGTTTTGGAGAGTCAGGATGCCAGCTTGCTGGGGTGAGAAAATTGAAAAATTATTTGTTTACTAAAAAGTATTTAATTATTTATTTTCTGCGTCCTTACGTACCCCAAGAAAAGCAGTTCCGAACCAAAAAATAATCAAACTAATATTTTCACCTTTGAGTACTCAGTACCATTTGTTAGCATTAGAAACAATTTATTGGGCATGAGGAAGGAAAGATCGCGCGCGGTCCGTGGCCCGTTTGTTAGGGCACTGCTCCGGTATTCGCCTGGTGTTGATCGGAGAAACCACGGAAAACTACCGATCAGAGCAGCCGGCAGCTAGAATCCTCCTCCAGACAGCGACTGAATTCGACCTAGCTGACAAGCTAGTGTCGAAAAATCCTGCCGCCGTCGGGACTCGAACGTAGGACCTCCCGGTCAGAGGGACTGCAATGACATCAGGTTGATGCACTGAGCCATCTCTCCCGGTCTTTCTTTAGAGACCTCATTAATAAAGGTTGTGCGTGTGAGAGCCGCAACGGAAAGGTATACTACTGAAATAATACAGGAGACGATTATGTATTTCGAATTTCTGAAAACTCTACCCGTGTGTGGCGATAGAGCAAGGAGTTGAATAGGCTGATTTGCAGTGGGCACCGTTGTTTGGCCGCAAGTTGTTTCATCCAATTCACAGGCCATGGCGGCTTACATCAACTGTTACACAATAAATTGTGCCCATTGACGAAAGGGCATTTTCACGCAGGGAAGAACAGTACCCATTTCAATTTTGATACGCATATGCATTTTTATTATGTAATTATGAAATTAATATAAAATGTTATTTGTTTTTAATACATATGCCTTACATTGGAATGTGTAAGAAACGTAAATGACATAACAATAAGTATGAAATGAATTATTTTCCCTTAACAAATATTTTTGTACTTTCATATATAATTCTGGAATGTAAACTTGTATCATTACTTTCATTGCTTACTTGAAAATAAACTGCAGGTTCATTTATGTTATTAGAGATTCCAATTAATAACCTTTATTTCAATGTTGTGTAATAATTCACAATGTAAAAACAATGAATGAAAATTATTTTAGTTTTTATTTTTATTCTATTTATTGATATTGCAAAAAAAGTTTATTTTAAATTACTTTTTGCACATTTTTTTCTTTTAATTAATTAAAAAATTGTATTATGTTCTCTCTAAAGTTATTTACAATTAATCGAGCGATTGCTACTTTTCAACCAATTAATAGATAAACTGAAATTACATTTTATTGTGATTATAATTAATGACAATTAAATGAAAGAGTTCTGCCAACATAATACGTGACGACGTGACGTACTTGCGTCGAGCTGCCGAGCCGCCGAGCCTGCGCCGAGCGCCCGGCGGCGGCAGCTTCTGCTGAGTCTGCGGATACCGACCGATACTGACGAGAACAGCCGAGAATGGAGCGGTTTCGATAGTTTCGATTCTCGAGTGAGCTACATGTAGCTTTCACCAGGCAGATAAGGAGAGCGCGCGCGACCTTCGAGGCTCCGAGACTGAGAAAGCAAAGCCGGTGAGAACGATCGATAATAAAATGCGTTTTGCCCCGCTCAAGTACAAAATCATCTCAGCCGATGTAGCGGAAGTAACAGGTTTCGCTGCCAGAGGTCGCCTCGATGGTATTTCTCTATCTCCATCTCAATCTCTCTCTATCTCTCTCTCTTTTCAGTTTATCATCGGAGGAAAATCTCTTCAGGGCGTCGACCATTTCCATATACCACTCACCGAAAGTCCTCAACACGGCAGGGAAGAACTCCACAGCGTACTTGTGCCGGTCCAGCAATTCTGCTTGGAGGTGATTGTATTTGGTACATGTATGTCGTCTACTAGAATTCAGTACAACGCTACGGCAAAGTCAGACGGGATGAATTGGAATCAGATTCACGAAGAAGAGTATCCTGCTAGTTCAGCGAAGCGATGGGCCACGAATATCAGTTCAACTCTCGGATCGCCGAAAGGAAGACTACGATTTAAAGCATTTCTTTATAGTACTGACCTTCACGAGGGATTTCAACAAGTAGAATTGTGGGAAGTTTGTAATAACACTTGTGATACAATGACGAGGTAATATTTTTTAAGTTTTCTCATACATGAAGTAACACAAAATAAAAAAAAGTTGGCAGACCCAAAGACTTGTACGTTTTTCTATGTATGTCAACGCGTTTAATCCGAATCCTAAGCCACAATTGCGCCATCTCCTTCCCGTATATTTTAATTCGCAAAAAAAAACACACAAAAAAACAAAAAAGTTAAGTAAATTTTACACTGGTGTTTCACGTTGTTAAAAAAGTTCGCTGTTTTCCGGCGCACGATTACATACCTTTCTTTTCCTACGAATTATTCGTAAGGCGAGAAAGTAAAAACTAGAAGGTAGTGGCGCAATTCTGGCTTCGGATTCAGCGCGTCGACATACATAAAGAAACATAGGTCAAGCCTTGGGTCTGACAACTTTTAGTTTCTGTGGAGTATAATGCTACAAGACATCAAAATCTAAAATTAGTATGAGTTTTCCGCGATAAAAACCTGGAGAGTGGTGGCGCAATTCTGGCTTCAGATTTGGATTCAGCACATTGATATACTCTCTGAATCTGAATCAGTGAAATTGTCGCTGATTCAATCAGTAAGAGCCGAAGTTACTGATATCTTCAGTCGAAATGTGTAGTTTCGCTGACAATCAGCGAATATGCGAACCTTTTCATAATGACCGCCAGCATTTCAATGGTCGTCAGTGGTAAAAATTGCCGCGCCACCATCGCTCACTGATCGTTCAGTCGTTCACGTGCTGCTGTTGTGATCCAAACAGTGAAGTTTCACTTATTCTAAAAGTGCGCCAGATTTTCACTGATTTGTTCAGTTCAATTCACTGATTGTCAGTGGCAGGGTTATAACTGACACCATCAGTGAATAGTCACTGTCAGTCAGTAGTTTTTCACTGATTCAGACTGAGAGAGTACATAGAGAAACATCTGTCAAGTCTGTGGGGCTGACAACTTTTGTTGTTTGTGTGCCTATTAACATAAAATTTTCTCCAATTTTATTCTATGTAATTAACCTTCATTAAAAATGACACATTCTGTTTTTTTCAGTGAAACGATAATAAATGAAAAACAGGAAGTAATCAGACAAGCAGAAGAGAAAAATAGTAAGATCTCTGTTGGTTTACTGAAGAGATTACAATCTAGTGGAGAAGATAACACAGATACTGCTATTGAAGACGTCAAAGGTGCAATTAAAGAAGTTAAAAGTGTAACTGAAGATAATTTAGGAAATAAATTCAATGAATTTCAGAAAGACATTTTAAAAAGAATTCCAAAAAAGAAAAAAAAAGTACTATATTTTGAGTTAACTGTAGTTGAGAAGATGCAATGATAAATGTAGTTAATTTATGTCAACTTAAGCGAATGTTTTTGTAAATACTTTCTTGAACATCGGTTTGTATAGATACATGTTTAATATTAAAAATGTAATGATACTTATCTATTTTGTTTAAATTTCTATACATAGTTCCTTTATTTTCGATATATGGATATTAAGAAAGAAATATTATGACATGAGATGCAAAAAAATCGAATTGACTGCTCAGGTTTTCAGTAAAGAACATTTGTTACATTATGTAACTAGTGTTGCTTCATGGTGGCACAAACTTTCCCGTATTAGTTTTCCATTTCCTTTGGTTACGAATGTATTGCTGGAAATGTGATCATTAAGAGTGTGAGAGATCTTTCGAAAAAATTACATTTGCGTATTTTTTAAAAAACAATCACCCCAAAATCAACTTTAAGTCGTAATAAAAAGTGCAATTAGCACTATCCGTTCGAAAAGTCTCAAAAAACATTTCGAGCCGGGTTTGAGAAAATAGCATTTGAACATTTATAAAAACGCGCAGTTTTGAGCTAGTTTCAACAGAAAACGGTTGAGTTTTCGAGAAATTTTTCTTGAGATTCTTTAAACCACATGTACTCATAAATATAACTAGTGATGCTTACAGAATGGCACAGACTTTCCCGTATTAGTTTTCTATTTCCTCGGATCCGGGCTAGCAATTCAGAATTGCCACATACTTTTGCCAGCTGCCCAAACTACATTTTTTGACATTTTCTTACTTTGTCAGTTTCTCAATAGTAGAAAGGAAATATTATTTTAAAGATATTAAAGAACAGAAAAACCTTGTCCTAAATCGCAATTTTCATCGAAAAAATTGGAGCCGTTTTTAAGAAAATCGCTGTCCATAGAAACAGCTTTGGCGATGCTGTCCATAGAAAAGAATTTCATCATGAATATTACAGATTTCAACAATAAAGTAATGAACCAATTTGCCGAAATGAAGGAAAGGAGAATGGATTTTCTTTTCGAGTGAGGTAAGATTTAAATAATTTTTATTTTTTGTCTATTATTTAAAGTTCACTGTAAATAACTTGTGCCTAGAAACTTCTTTTATGATATTTCTTTATCCTGGGTTTACTAGGGCTCGGACTTTTAGGTGCTAAAAATCGGGAAATATTTATTGTTTGTGTTTAAAAAGTAAAAATATGTCTGAAAGCGACTAATTATTGGAAACCAGTAACCAGTAACCAGTAATATATGGACCCATATGGAAACCAGTAACAAAGATCGGGAGAAGTCTCGACGCGAAACGTGACACTTAGCTCTTCATCACTCTGCATATTTTGTCAGTGCAATCTGAGGAAGTTTGGGAGCTGCTTATGTTGTGAGTGTGTGTTATCGCCATTGCCAAAAGGGTTAGAATGCCCCACAGACGTTTTTACAGGTCGTGAATCAGTATCGCTCCACTCAATCCCGGGAAGTCGCAGAGTAACGTAATGTGTGACCAACCAGTGCTTTCCAAACTGACACGTCTTTCTCTATATCCAAAAAATCTTAAAGTAATAAACGTGAAAATACTCAAAATATTAATTTATCCAATGAAATTGTTCGAAATATGTAATACCATTTGTTTTGACGAAAATAATAATTTTTATGCAACTTAAAATATTTTTTGTTGATGTGCAATTCGGTATACGAAAACCATTTGGAGCTTCTTGAATTTCCATCGAACTTTAATCGCTCAAGATTTAAGGGGAAAATATGATTTTTATCTAAAAGTCCAAGCCTTAGATATGACGTACGTATGTCTGCAACAACCGCCGCTGCTGTGAACAACACTAGCGCGAAAACCATACTAACGATTTCTACCAACATAGATATTTCCCGGTCCATCTGGCTCCATTCGAGGCGCCGCAATTTTGAAAATCTTTCTTCAAAATTTGAGGGTACTTTACATGAAGCCTTCGGTTATTTTCAAAGATGGCTCAAAATTTTTTCCTTAAATTTATTGTAAGAATAGAGTAAAATACACTTATTAAGGTGGCATAGGTCCGATACTCATGGTTAACTCTGAATTTTCGAAAATTGCAAAAGTTTAAATTTTTTTCGGTGCCATCCTGCGAGTACAAAAGTGAAGGTAGAGTTTCTCTTCAAATAAAATTTGTCCTCCAAAGTCATGTATACTTTTTTGAAAATTTTATTATTTTTCTTGCGTGAAAATTTTTAAAAATTTAAAAAAATACAAAAACAAGATTTTCTTAAAAATGGCTCAAACTTTTTCCTTTAAACTTTGGGTAAGGATAGTACTGATCGAACTATCGTAAGTAGTTACCATGTCACTCAGATCAGGCTTGTGCGAGAAAATCTCTCTGTGTTTAAAGACAATCTCTTATATCCTTTTCTGAAACTCAGGTTGCATATCTGTTCCCTCAAACATGGCTTCGATTTCAAAATCACTATGTTGTCCAGGCTATCCGGGATGAGCCGCGTCGTCCAGGCGATGTCGCGGCTCACCCCGGATAGCCTGGACAACATGAATTCCTGCCGCGGAAGCCTACGCAATGAAAATCACTATTTTCAAGTTTCACGGCGTATTTATTCATCTTCATCTGGTTCCTGTGTTGCCACGTAACTAATATACTCCATTCTTTGGTGGCCGGGCCTTCTGCGCAGCTCGGTGCGCACTCTAGTATATCTCTCCTCTATGACTAGGAATGGCGACCGGCGAACTACGAACGATGACCCGTGACAGATGAACTGTAGTTCACTAAATGGTCGTTCCGTATCGTACCGTTCCTTTTCAAGAATAGTTCAATTGAACTAGTTCGTTCGCGATCGACACATCCCTATTGCGCATGCAAGAAACTGTTCTTAGCACATTGTATATTTGAATGATTTGTAAGGGGATAGATTTGATTACTAAAAAGCACTGGATTTGTTAACACGCAGTAATTCACGGTTGAATTTTACGAAAACACAAACTGATTTTCCAAACTTCGAGGAAGTCACAAAGTTATTTTAAAGCATTTCTTGTAAAACATGGTATACTCCATCATTTGAAGGGTCCCTGTGTGACAGGAGATCCTCAATTGCCTTTACAATTTCACCACGAATCCAAATCAACATTCATAAGTTCCGTACCTAACCTCAAAATGGTCCAGTGCAATGGACTGCACCGTCGAGCTCGTCAGTGCAGGTTAGGGCGCCCCGAGTGCACCCTGGTTCCGTGTCATTGTGTGAATGGAACATGGGCTTCTCCGCACTGGTGCGCCCTAGCGGCCGAATGGAACACGAGTGTGCACTGGGTGCGCACCAGTGCGGCGAATGGAAAACGCTATTAGCGTAGGCCTAATTTCAAGTGAAGTTCACAGGCGTAATATTGTGTGTATTTATTTGTAACACTAGGACAACCGTTTGCAGGTAATATCACCTGAACATCAAGCTCCCTCCTTACCATCCCGATCTCAATTCCATCGAATTAGTTTGGAGTTCCATTAAGAATCATGTTACGAAAGAAAGCGTCGGTACCCGTCTATGAGTTAAAGAAAATGTATGCTGAATATTATTTTCATACTGTTATGTTCATAAAATAAACACTGCACGCACATTTAACAATTGTTTATTTATACATAGGTTACAATCCCAATCGGCCTTAACGCCATTCACGGGCAATCTCCAATGCCCTGTCTCTCATACCCCGGGCAATCACCAATGCCCTATTCTCTGCATCCCGGGCAATCACCAATGCCCTCCGGGTGCTGCGTCTGCCTCTGGACGCTCCATGCTGCTGCTGCTTGCCGTTACTCCATGACGGCATACGTTCGGCGGCTGACTCTCCGGTCTCGGCTCGTTCACTCCATCGTGCCTTCAGGGCTCTCTCCCAACTGCCGACTACCACTCGGGGTGCCGACCGGCTTCTTTTAAAGGGCAGGCGTCCGGCGGCGAGACTCGCTTCATGGCTCGAGCCCGCCGAACCGTGGCTGCAGCTGGTTGCTGCCGCCGCCGGCTCCTGCCAGGGCGCGCTGCCTTGGCGCTAGCGCGCCACATCCAAAGTTATGTGCGCGGCGACCAGGCGCGACATAACACATACTATTGCTCAAATCAATGGAAGAAGTGTGAACACTTTAAGAAAATCGAAGAAGAATATAAGAAAACAGACATGCGACGAAAGCAAAAGTGGACAAAATTATCGTTTCTTTGCGGGACAGTTCCTCTGAGGATGACAATGACGTCACACAGCGAAGGCTGCAGTGACATTGATGACTTATAGCTCCTCCTTGCTGGGGGAGGGCGACGAATCGGGTGCGCGAAGTAGGTTCAGTAGTATGACAAAACGCCTTTGAGTGATTATGTAAATATGTGTAAATAAATTTGTAGATACTCATTCGTGTCTGTTAATTGGTGGCGTAGATCCCTACGCAAATTTGGCTTCCTGAAATATGTGATGGGGCCTGCGGTGCGTCGTTGGCCGGAGTGGGAGCGCTGCATCCACTAGAGGCCGTGGAGCTCTCTATAGTGAATACGGGACTCGTGAACTCTAAGATTTGCGTTTCCCCTTGTTTCCCAGGGTATGGTGAGGTACATGTGTTCTAAATTTCGTGCCTTGGCTCCAAATAAAAATACAAATAGCTAGTTTCCCCCAAAAGAAAAAGAATATTACTTGCCTAAACTCGACGTAACGTGTCTCGCTTCCTCCTGCGTCCGAGTTGTACAAACTTACTCTGTCTACGTTGCTAGATGTTTTTCTACTACTGCTCCCTTCTAGTTTAGTCTTCGCACTTCACACATGACACCAAATGTGACGCATTGACATGTGAAGGGAGGAGGGCAAGCGAGTAACAAGACACACTATGTTCATTGGTTGATTATTACATACTACTTAGGTACATGTGCATAATGTACGGGCTTTACACTTACATCTGGCAAAGCGGACTCATGGCCGCAGACAAGTCACAAGCAGTAGCAACACAGGCAGTGGCAGCAAGGCTCGGCGGCGCACACTGGTTCCATCGGGCATAAAACCTGGTCATAATTTGCAAATGCAAGTGGATTTGCGTAAAATTGGGTAGCAAAGGGTTTTTTGGTCGCTGAATTCATATCATAATGAAATTTTAAAATTCAAAATGGCGAGTTCGAAATGACTAACTGACTAAAAATAAAAACAAACTGACATAAAAATGAAACCGATGTGAAATGGAAAAATGGATCCGGAGAAATAAATATTTTAAAATAATGGTTCTCGCGATCGTGGATTTTGAATATCGAAATGAAATATCAAAATTCAAAACTGAATCTTGAAAATGAAGGGAATATGTGTAGAAATACGATTATACGAGAGTCGAGACGATTTTGGAATATCTGTGCCAATCATATGGTTAGGCATTTATACGCCTTTTTAACCTTTTGATATAAAGGGAATGAGCCAGTGAGAAGAGACACATAACGTAAGAAGTGGATTTACTACCGACTGGAGACTCTCGGGAGATCCAATATTGAGCATGAAGGTTATGACACCGGAAAACAAAGATCCCTTCTGATGCGTCACTGCATGTCAGATGCTCGAGAAAGGATATGCTTAAGATAACATGCCGTCATTCAAGGTCAAAAGGGCCGTCTAAAATGCAGCTGACACACATTTCCTTGCATCACACGGCGAACAATTATTAACAAAAAAATTATTTGAGGCATTCTTATCACAAATGCATTAATATGTAAGAAATGCCCGTCATGTAAATATTGACAGAGATTTTTCAAAAATATACTTTTGTTTAATTAAAAGAACAAAAAATACTTCAAAGTGGCATTTATGTCGAGTTACTCAGCCCATTTAGTACAATCTGTGCAAAACATTTAACGAAAACATCTGGAGCCCATTTCGAGAAAATTGCGTTTGAGCGTTTCTGAAAATGCGGAATTTCGAGCTATATACATATACAATAGTATAATTACATTACATACAATAAGTTATATGTATATAGTGTGTATGTGTACATATAGATTGATACTCACACAATTGCCATCCATCGGGAATCAGTGCTTACAGGCCTAATTTCGTCGACATTTATTTATTGAAAAATATTGCGTGTGAATGAAAAAATGGTCAACTGATGTTTGAGATAACCACATTGAGGTCCTTTTCACTTTTAGAATCACCCACAGAAGCCATTGTCTTGGTTACAACACTACTACAAGAAAATAAGAATCCTTAAAGTACACAAAAAATATTAAAATGCTCGGGTGCATGGGTTATTTTTATTGAATCATTTCAAAAATGTATATTAAAAGTAATTATCAGAAGGAGAAATTGAAAAAAATATTCCGAGAAATTAATTCCCCGGGGCGTCGAAGACACCTCCGGGAGATCTGGCCTTAAGTCTTACTATGTAGCATTGCAATAAAGTCGCTATAAAACAAAAGAGTTGCAGATTGTTGCACCTAAATGTGTGCTATCCTGATTAAGGACATTCTGCTTGATAAATTAAAACAATGATAGAGGCAAGACTACGCAGGACAAAAAATGTAGTCTATAATTTTCATGAACTTTGTTACTATCCATATCCATTTGTTACTATCCATATCCATTCAGCCGCATCATATATAAAAATAGTACACACTTTTTCTTAAAAATATACTTAACTTAGCCAAAAGTGTCTTCTGTTCGGAAATACAAAAAGAATCCACAAAAAATGTTTAAACACTTTTTTTTAATTTCACGAATATCGTCGACAAGAACCGATGAATTCGAGTCGTTCGGGCAACGGTAACTTTACGACATCCTGCGGACGACAAAAATGAAATGACTTTCTGGAGCTGAAGTATTATGCTCCAATGTCTTCTGAATAAGATTTGATCAGTCAGAATTCCGAATTTGAATTTTGCCATTATGGCCAGGTTTTTCGCACGATAGAACCAGAGTGCGGCGGTAGGATCCTCGTGTCTGGTTCAGAACAAGTTCTCCTATTGAGCCTAGAGACTCCGTCTAGTCGGCGAGAGGCGTCCAGGGTTGTCCGCTCTCTGAGCACGAAGCCCGCGCCACGAGTCTACCTGGAGCCGTAAGGAGTCCAGGGATATTCGCTCAGTCGAGTAGAGCTGGCGACTGCCCTCAGTGGAGCCACGCCGGCGCTTACTAGTGAAGTTAATGAGTGATTGGATGAATCAACGATTCTTTCCCGCCTTTTCAACCGTTGGAATCGGTTGCAATCGGTTTACCAACCATTACTTTGGTAGTTCGCTCTCCTCCCGTACACGACTATACTGCGCTAATCTGTCAATGTTTTTACATGTGTTTAGATAGCAAGATAGTCGTTCTTTTTCGGTGTTAATTTGTTTTTCATTCATTTGTTTTCGTTCATTTTGGCGGTATGTTGAGTTACACTTGACAGTGAAGTTAAATTAGCTACGAAGTAACTGCGTTCAATAGGAAGAAGTCTGCATTTATTTTACAACTTATATGTAGTTGTGATGATGGTTAAATATTCCGTTCATAGTTACTTTTCGCTATGCAAACTTTTCAAACCGTTATATTTTTGTGAATTAAGATTTTTTTCATTACAAGAGTAAATCGTTAAATAGTGTTTTTCAAATATATAAAAGTGCTATTGTAATACGTGAACAGCATTTAAAAACCTTTCTTTAGAAAAATTAACAATTAGATGGGATATCGGTTTTAATGAATGAAGGGGGAAGTGGTACAAATTAGAAAAGCTAAAAGAAATGTTGCATATTAAGGAAGAATTTACTACTTTCAGAATAAAAGTACATATTACTGTTGAAAACAAGAGTTGTAATTCTTTTACAAGTTGTAAAAGGAAATGAAAAAATTAACATCAAATTCTTTAGGATTTTATGAAAATCAAACAATCTCCAATAATTTGCATAGTATTACATCTTTAGAATTTTTATTGGAGGAAGATTAACAATAATATATTCCCAGAAATCATATGTAAACTTCATTGCTGTTAAATATTCACACAACATAATTTCCTAATGAAATACCAAAATCCCAGAACTTTTGGCAATGACTACTTTCCAATTACTGAAACACTATCTAGGATCTTATGCAGTCACCATTTTTTTTGTTTTTAGAAAATTCTATTCTTAGAAAGTAAATTAGTAAAGAATATCATCTCCTCCAAATAAAGAAAGATGACAAAAATATTCTTTGTTTGCAAGATTTTTTTAACATTCAATGGGGCCTGAAGAACTAGTTTCTTTTCTGTACTGAAGATGTGACACAAAAAAATGTTTATGTGCTTGGCAATAGTAGATAAATTTAAAAAATGGCTAAAGCTTGTAAATGTTAATGTGCCCTCCATAAAATAAACGTTATGTTGGCATATTCATGTAAGTGTTTTAATATTAATTTTTTTCTACATTGCAGAGGTTATGCTTTATTACAATATATATTATGATAGCATACACATTTTATTATGAGGTACTGTAGATTGCTCAAGCTTAAGACCCCTTCAGGTTAACCAGGACCTAATAATAAGAAAACAGATAACATTATTTCATAAATATAAATTTGGAAAATAAGGAAAATAAAAAATGCAAAAAAATAAATAAATGCATTTAAAAAGAAATAACTTACATTAAGAAAATTGTAAAGGCAGGCTGGCATTCTCATTGATGCACAAGTGGGATACCCACCTCTCCCTTTCATCTTCATCCCATCAGTGCTCATCTTCTACTCTCAAATTCTTCCTGTATGATACAAGTCACAAAGTTATTTTAAAAATAGACTGGACTTCATGGGCATTTTATTACTTATAAGAAATAATTTACTTCACCAATACATCTAATAATCTAGTTAATTTTGAGTAAATTTTTCATTCATGATGGTGAAGAACAATTAATTGAATTTTCAAGAAACTTCTGAATATTGTTTATAAAATGAATGTTATTGAGACAAATATATTCAACATTGGTAGAAACATTATTCGTCATGTGTGCATAAAAAGATACATTTTTCTGATAAAAGTGGGTTTAAGAAGACAAGGCATCTTTGTTTCAAGCATTTTAATAGAGATAAATTTTCTACATATATCATTAAATTGGTTAAAAGAATTGGCCGTCCCGACCAGGACTCGAACCCGGGATTTCTGGTTTACTCCCATCTGCTCTGACCACTAAGCTACCGAGACAACCAACCATTGAAAGGTTTTCACGAGCGTCTTATCACTCCCCTCCTTACCGTTCAGCAGACGTACAATCGAAGAACTACATGGACGAGAAGCTCATTTACTCGGTTAAACCTCTGTAACTGTACCAATCGTCGATTGAAAAAGCGGGAAGGGTGGCAATGTGGGCGGAGGGCCAATTGAGGCCGTTAGGAAACATGGCGCCAGTTTCAAAATTTGTCATATGTGTATGGTTATGACAACACGTACTTATAATATGTAAGGTTAGCACGGAATTTCATAGCGAAGCACGTCCTAGCACGGAAATTCTTGGCGAATTCACTGGTAAAGTCCGTTTTTCCATTCGACTTTTAATATTCGAGAAAATCGCGAAAACCATGATCGTTTGTTGTGATCACAGAATTTGCCCGTTTTTGCGCTACGAACCTTCCTTTACGAGATATTCAAAAAAACGGAAAAAATTTTCGAATTTCACCCCAGTGTTATGCGCCCTAGCACGGAATTTCATGGCGAATTCACTGGTGAAGTCCGTTTTTCGATCCGACTTTTAAGTTTCAAAACCATCGCGAAAAAAATCGTAAGTTGTGATCACAGAATTTGCCCGTTTCCGCGCTACGAGGCTTCGTTTCTGAGATAACCGCGAAAAACGAAAACATTTTTCGATTTTCGAATTTTACCCCAGTGTTATGCGTCCTAGCACGGAATTTCATGGCGAATTCACTGCTGAAGTCCGTTTTTCGATCCGACTTTTAATTTTCGAGAAAATGGCGAAAAACATGATCGTAGTTTGGAAATCCAATAAAGCTTCTTTTATCGATTCGACGCACCGTTTACGAGATATTCGCGAAACACGGAGACAATTTTCGATTTTCGAAATTGACCCAAATATTGCCCGCCCTAGCACGAATTTTTAATGGCTTATTCACTGGTGAATTCCGTTTTTCGATCAAACTTTTAGTTTTCGAAAAAATCGCAAAAAACATGATCGTAGTTTGGGAATCCAAATAAAGCTTCGTTTATCGATTCGACGCACCATTTACGAGATATTCGCGAAAAACGGAATAATTTTCGATTTTCGAAATTGACCCGAATATTGCCCGCCTTGCACGAATTTTTAATGGCGGATACACTGGTGAAGTTCGTTTTTGGATCCGACACTTAGTTTTCGAGAAAGTCGCAAAAAAATGATCGTTGTTTGGGAATCCAAATTAAGCTTCGTTTATCGATTCGACGCACCGTTTACGAGATATTCGCGAAAAACGGAAAAAATTCCGATTTTCGAAATTGATTCGAATATTGCCCGCCCTAGCATGAATTTTTAATGGCTTATTCACTGGTGAATTCCGTTTTTCGATCAAAATTTTTGGTTTTCGAGAAAATCGCAAAACACATGATCATAGTTTGTTAATCCATATTAAGCACCCTTTATCGATTCGACGCACCGTGTGCGAGATATCCGCGAAAAACGGAATAATTTTCGATTTTCGATATTGGCCCGAATATTGCCCGCCCTAGAACGAATTTTTAATGGCGAATTCACTGGTGAAGTCCGTTTTTCGATCCGAATCTTAGTTTTCGAGAAAATTGCAAAAAACATGATTGTAGTTTGGGAATCCAAATAAAGCTTCTTTTATCGATTCGACGCACCGTTTACGAGATTTTCGCGAAAAACGGAAAAAATTTTCGATTTTCGAAATTGACCCGAATATTGCCCGCCCAAGCATGAATTTTTAATGGCTTACTCCATGGTGAATTCCGTTTTTCGATCAAACTTTTAGTTTTCGAGAAAATCGCAAAAAACATGATCGTAATTTGGGAATCCAAATAAAGCTTCTTTTATCGATTCGACTCACCGTTTACGATATAATCGCAAAAAACGAACAAAAATTTTCGATTTTCGAAATTGACCCGAATTTGGCGTGCCCTCGCACGAATTTTTAATGGGGAATTGACTGGTCAAGTCCGTTTTTCGATCCGACTCTTGGTTTACGAGGAAATTGCAAAAAACATGATCGTAGTTTGGAAATCCAAATAAAGCTTCTTTTATCGATTCGACGCACCGTTTACGAGATATTCTCGAAAAACGGAAAAAATTTTCGATTTTCGAAATTGACCCGAATATTGCCCGCCCTAGCACGAATTTTTAATGGCGAAAATACTGGTGAAGTTCGTTTTTCGATCCGACTCTTAGTTTCCGAGAAAATCGCAAAAAATGATCGCAGTTTGGAAATCCAAATAATGCTTCTTTTATCGATTCGACGCACCGTTTACGAGATATTCGCGAAAAACGGGAAAAATTTTCGGTTTTCGAAATTGACCCGAATATTGCCCGCCCTAGAACGAATTTTTAATGGCGAATTGACTGGTGAAGTCCCTCCGGTTTATGGTGGGAAGGTTCATTTGGTTCACTGATCCGGTTCACTAGGGAGGAATCGACTCAGTGAACCGAATTCTTGTTTACTATTGGCGTTGAACATGGTAACGTAATAAATGTCTTTGAAAACACAATCTATTTAAGAAGCGCGTGCTACTTGAACATTCTTTACTACGTAAGCCACTCATTTTGTGTTACTTATGGCACTGGTCTATTTAGTTAAGCAAATGCTACTTATTACATTGCTCTATAAGCCACAGAATATAAATGGGAAAAGTATAACTCACGTATTTATGGGATTTTTTATACATTTTTTTAAAGTTATGAAACAAAAATATAAAAACGACAACAACAATAATAATAATAATAATAATAATAATAATAATATAAACGTAGAATTTTAAAAACCTGAAACAAAAAAAAGTATTTTTAAAAATAATACAATATAAAATAAAACCAATATCAAATAATATTAATGACTCACTATTAAATAGAATGAAAGATAAATAACGAAGGAAATTGAAGAAAAACGAACAAAAACGAGGAAAAATTGTTGAAACAGCTTAATTTCTATAACAGAAAAACATACTTTTAAAAAGAATACAAACTAAAATTTATAAAAACCAATAGGAAGTAAATACTAATAACTCACTTTTGAATGCAATTGAACGATGAAAAAAATTAATATAAACAGCAACTCAGAAAATGTAAACAGAAAAATTAAAGTTGAAAATTTGAAAAACATCATAATTGCTGTAAAAATAAATTCACAAATGTTTTAAAACAAGTTGTATTTCACAAACTCATACTACTTAAACTTTTGTTATTGGGGGGCTAGCGCCCCCCCCAGTTTAACACTAAAAGCACCGTAAATAGAAATATTTAAAATAAATTATATTTCATAAACACATGCTACTTTTAACCTTTTTTATGGGTTTATTGGTAACCCCCAAACCCCCCATTTTAATACGAATAAACCAACTCGTCTGTTTTTTAAACCAATTCTACTTAACCCATTTTAGGCCAATGACAGAAATAATCATACAAATGTATTGAATTTCTGTGTGTATCTTCAGTTATTGACAAATATGACATATATGTTGCCAGAAAAATTTTCCCTTTAACCAACAATGATTTACAGCATGGTGCGTTCACGCACCACTGGCCCTTCGTGGGGTATCTGCGATCTTAATTAGAGAACAATTTACATCAAAATGATGAAATTTTTTAAACTCCTTGATTAAAAACTTGTATTTATTGTATAATTTTAAACAAAAATATAAGTATTACATAATATTAGGAAAAAGAAAAAAAATAGTTTTTGGAAAATTTTCAAAACATTCTGGATGAAGATGCTTTTCACATTTTATACAGAAAAACATTGTGTGGTTTTTACACATACCGCATCTTCTCCGGGTACTTTGTTCATGTTTCCTAATGAGGTGGCAAATGTTATCAAACCTTATTTCTGGAATGATGCTGCTTTTAACAGTTTTCCGTGTTTTTGGACTGATTCCGAAAGAAGAAGCTTTGCAGTCAAGTGCGAGCTACATATGACCTGAGATCAATTTGTGAAATTTTCTCTTTAGATACCAAACAATGAACTTTTTCATGTATTTACAATAGAGCTGTCAATGGCATTGATAAACAGTGGCCACCACCATTTCTTACCCCTAGAACTGATGCGATAATTCGCGACCGCATTGTCGTGCAAATCGATTCCTCCCAGTTGTTCCTCCCTGTTGTTTTCTGAAATCACATTTGGCTGTTGAACATGTATTTGCTTTTTTCTTTCTTGTCATATCTTTGAGCATTTCCTAAGGGCAAAACCTTACCATTATTTGTTGCCACTGTTACAACAGAATTATCGTTCCATCTTACAATAAGTACTTCATATTTTTAGTCGAAGAAAAATCATAAAATTCTTTTGCTTCCCTCTTTACAACTTTTGATGGTTTGAAGGAAGTGCCTGGAATTCTATCTTCACGAATTGTTCCAGTTTCAAAATAGCTTCGTTCTTTTAGGACAGTGAATAATTTAAAGGATGTAAAGAAATTATCAAAGAAAACTTTGTGATGGTTTGGACGATCAACCACTTTCAGTAAATGAAGGACGATATCTGCGCTAAGCCCACTAGTTTCCTTTATCTGAGACTTTGAACCCCCATATGGTTCAAACTGAAAAAAATAACCTGTACTTCCTGCCATTTTGAAGCCAAAACGGACAGGCTTACCCTTGATAAACATCTTTGCAGAGTGTCGTCCGAAGTATGGAACCATTTGTCCATTTGTTCGTCAATGGACAAATTATGTGAAAAAACTTCAAACTGCATAAAGTTTTTGTTCAAAAGATTGAATAAAGGACGCAACTTACTGAACCTATTATCTAAATTCAAATTCTTGTTATCTGCACAATGTAAATTTCTTTTGATTGCCCTAAATCTATTTCTGCCCATGGCAAATCATCAACGTCTGGGGGAATCACAACATCCGCACATTCCACGTCAATAGCCTCGAGCTCTGCAGTTATTTCTTCAGTAGTCAAACCACAGTAACTGAACATCTACAATAACATAATTATATAATACGCTATTTTGGAAGGTAACTTATCTGCTTCGTTATAATAAATTATTTTCAGAATTTTTGTTATATGAACATTACCACCACTTACCTCATAGCCAGAAGAAATTAGAAAGTTGTAAGATGTGATAAATAATTTATTTATGAAATTAAATGTTAATGAATTTCAGATAAATAGTTATAGCTAATTAAAATCGAATTACTTTCACACTAATTTTCTTCTACAATCGGACACACTGTCCACCACCACCTTCTATCTCCACTGACAAAGATATCCAATTTCAACATGTAGACGTGAGACTCCATTCGCGCCTACCAAGCAACTGAACTTCTCAACTGTAGAATCCAAAAAAATATGTTGCGTCATTAGAAATAGTTTTCTGGGAACTAACAGAGCCCACTTTGTTTCGACTCGCGCTCCCCTCGCTCGCAGAGCATTTGTTTTCATAACATTCTTAGCAGCAACACTCGAAGGGTCGGGCAGCAGAGGTATCTGGAGATACAACGGTATGGGCCAGTGGTGCGTTGACGCACCATGGTTAATAAACAACAATTTTAACGAAAATGAAAGAATGAAAATAATTTACATAAATATTACATGAAAATACAATTGTTCGTTATAATCGACAACCATAAATAAAACTCAGAATTATATTTTTTCAAATTACAAGAAATAATCCAAACCCATCTTCATTTCAGGTGAAAATTACCAAATATTTTACTTTATTTCTCCTTCATTACATGAAGATAAATTCAAGCAAAAAAATACTCATATGTTCATCTGATATTCAATATTTCTATGGCACAAACTGCGTCAATTTATGTAAAAAATACCTACCATAAAAAATTCTTATATAAAATGGTGCGTATACGCACCACTGGCGCAAAACGGGTTAATATGTTAAAGAAAATGGAATTTTAAAAGAAAAAGTCCACTCACACAGTCGTTGAAATTATACAATTTTAATAGTATTACCACTACCATAGTAATACTGAAAATTAGTGTAGTGTCTCGGCACGAATTACACCCTCATAACACGAAAAAACGTCAAGCTTGTTTCTGGAAAAAAATACCTACTTTTTACGAACTGAAGCTAAAAAAAATTAATAATAAAAAATAACTTGTTAAGCTAATAAAATAAATACAAATATTTAAAATCAATTCTATTTCACAAACACATACTACTTACACGTTTATTATTGGGAGACTATCACCTCTCAAATCCTCCATTTTAATACTAAAAACAAACTCGTCTACTTTTTAAAGCAAATACTACATAATATGTTAATCATATATAAATCCTGCATTTACATCTTCCATCACGGTAGACACACAAAATCTATTAAAAGATGTCTTGAAATGCTATAAAACACTCAATTCCACTAAGAAAATAACTTTTCGTGCGAACACTTTCTAATCGCATTAAATAGTGCCAGTAAATAATTTTGTTGTTATGGGAACAACTGAAAGTGACATTACGAGAAGGCTTTTTAAAATCTAAAAACATTTCTATACTAATATTTGAGTTCAAACAGCAATGAAATCAGCTTAGAAACAAGTTTTATTCAACAAAAAGAAGTGTAGTGAAGTGTAATTTTCAATGTGAAGTGAAGTTGTTTTAAAAGTGTCGTGATGAAGAAGAAATTTTTCGTAAAATATGAAATTGGTCATTTATTGTATATTTATGCTTTGACCCATTAAAGCTAATCAACCCGAAGATAAGTCACTTATTATTTATCACCACCTCTGAAGCACGGTGTAAGATATATAGGTGTGTCAACTAGCCGCCTTTTGGGCAAAATTTTTGAAGCCAGTTTGAGGCTAGTTCCTCGCTTATCCGTACTGTGCGCACGATCGGATTGGGCATTGATGATGGCGTCTCGCGCATTTAGTATTTTCTGGTGTTTTCGTTGCAAGAAAGCTATAACCGTCACTGAATACACATAATTGGGGAACCGCTACTGTAAATGTATCGGGATTTTTTAAGACCTATTATACAGGCTGACAGGGAATGTTAATTGTTTTGAAATGTTTTGTAGCGAGAGCCATGCATATTTGCAGTTATATGATGTAAGTACCAGAGAATGAGGATTTCCATTTAAAAACAAGAGTTGGAGTTATAACAACAAAAAAAACAATAGCGATTACATTTAAGAATATCACTTAAACAGTGATTTACCATTCATTTGACAATCACGTTGCTCAGCAATCAACAGGTTTGTTTTTTGCAACAGTATATTTATCACTGACCCTCACTGAAAAACAATTTCAGTGTCAATTATAATTTTCTAGTAATATTTTACAAATTAAAAAATGTAGTGTACTATAATTCAACTCAATTCTTTATTTCAATATTAATAATATTCAATTTGTACATATTATTTTCTCAAATAATTGCAATTTTATGACTTACAATTCTCAAAATCACATAACCTACTTACAAACAGTATACATGTACAGTTTACATACATTCTTAATTTCCTAAATATATTAATGTACATAAATGTTACATAAGTAACTTATATATACATTTTTCATTCATTGCAGAATTATCATTATTAACATTCATTTTCCTGTACTTAAATTTCAAAATGTTGTTGGATATGTGCAAACCATTCACTGTAAAATTACTTTGACTATGCATTTATGAAGAAGAAGAATTTACTTTTGAGAAAAGCGTTATTCTATTCTTGTAACTTTTCATTACATCTTATCTTAATTTCTGCTTATGTAGAGCTTTTCTCACACATAGTTATGATTGTGTTATTGTCTATTTGTAGTGCTACGGTGGTGAATAGAAGTGAGCCACATTGTGTTTCAATTGAAAATATCATGGTTCTGGGTGTTGATAAACACCGGAAGGCAAGAATTTTATATTATTGAAAGTATTTTTACGCAAAACGCATAACCCAATTTGTGCTATAGTTTTAACATATTGTTTTTGTAGTTTTAATATTTCTTTCACCTGAAATGTACTTGCATTTTCCTACAATCCTAAATCTTACTGTGAAAAAGTTTCCATTCTATTCATGAAACGGTTTACACAGTTCTCTGTTATCTGAATTGTGTTCTCTCTATTAACGTCTATGAAAACCTAACAACCACATCCTTTCACTTCCCACCATGTTATCAACTGAAATGCAACATGGCTTCAAAAACATAAAATTAATTTCAAGAACGAAAAATGAAGGTCATTCTTGAAGGTATTTTTTAGAACCACTGCACATAATATCACCACCATGAATAATCCATTACTAGAATATTTATAAACAGAACCTCTATGACTACATTGAAATAACATCAGTTACCTTTTTATAATCACATTTTGTCAACAATTTGTGCAAAAAACACAATCATGTCCTATGATTTTCGACAAAGACTAACCATTTGTTTATTCTCAAAAATTTTTTCAAACATCAACAAGTTTGTCTGACACCCTTTGGATACATTCAATTAATCTTCTTCATGAATTACAGTTGCCTCCCTTAAAATTGTTTCATAATCATCTTCTGAAATTTAAAAAGTTTTAAAAGTATATTTTTAATAATTAGGTAGTCAATTACACTTCGTGAAGTTTGTAATTTCATATAATTAGAAAAATCAATAATTAATATTAATTAAAAAATAGTAAACAATAAGCAAGATATACATTTACCATACCAATAAAGTTCTGTATGAGGATCACAGTCGTCAGATATGTTTGATGAACAGGCATGGTGTTCCAATGACAGTCTCTGTGTCTTTGCCCAACATAACCACTGAAAGTTCAACAAAATTAAACAAGAATGAAAAATAATAAAATAAACAAATTATTTCATTTATTAATCTTAAAATTACCATTTTAATTATAACAAACTCTATCTTCAGGTATGGTCTGTAAATCATATCCTATACAAATTATCTTATTAATGTTTTAATATTTTTGAAAACTCATATCAAATGCATGTTTACCATTGTAAACATTTCTAGAAACACCACCTGCAAATCGATTTGGATTATGTTACATTTTTAGTTTTTAGCATGCAAATTTTGCAATTTTTAATTTGCATTCTGCATTATATTCTTTGATTGCACAATTTAAGTCTTGGAATTTTTTTCCGATTTGGTGTGTAAATAATTACTATACTAGTTTGGTTGTTTATTTTCACAAAATTGATTGTGTATGATTTTACAATGATTGTGTATCTATTTGATAGTTAACTGATAGTGTAAGGTGAATAATTGGTATATGTACTTACCACATTTCGTATAACATTTTCATTGTTGAAATTCTTGACGCAATATAATCATTGTCATTTAATTTTCTCCTTTTCTGGGAAAAACTTCAACCTATTTCTTTTTAATATCTTGATTTTCGACTGTCTTTGGAAACTTCTAAATTTACTTCATACTCCGGAATAAAATTTTTACTACGAAGAGATCAGTCAAGTCTAGTGTTCATCGTGCTATCAATAGAAGCCATCTTGTCCCAAAAAAATGCCCAAGTCGTTCGCAGCGCTTACCTAGCGAGAGCTGTGGGAACTAGTCTCATATTAGCTTCAGTTTTAGACTGGGAGTGAACACACCTATATCTCTTACACCGTGTCTGAAGTGAATCGTAAGTGAACCGTGGTGGGCGATTCACGAGAGTAAGTGATTCACAAAAGGAACCAAATGAACCGTGCCACCCTAAACCCTGGTTCAACCCTTTACGCAAAATGTGGGCTGTTCCAAATAAAGCAATTTCTTGCACTTCCCAGTCTTTTGAATTACCAGGGAGTTTAGACAAGTTCTTACTCAAATTTTGCGGAACAAATCCCAGAGCTCCGATACCTATCGGGACGACCTGCGATAACTATCGGTGCTTTTACGCCCCACATTCGGCTGATCTCGATTTCCAAACTCTTGTATTTAAGACGTTTCTTTGCCTCCTTGGTAACGACGTTTTGATCGCAAGGTACAGCAACATCGATAAGTAAACACGCGTTTTTCGCCAAATCCCGGATAACTATATCCGGTTTGTTTGCCGCTATCGTGCAATCAGTTTGAATTTGTTGGTCGTACAATATCGTACACAATCCAACAGACGTCACTGGTTTTGGTGAGTGTTCGTACCACCTGGCAAATGCGCCATTTATCATCTAGGGAAATTTTGAGAACCGCTTTTTCATAATGTCGTGTTCTCAAAGCCTGATCTTGGGCAGCTATTACAAGTGCTTCCGATTTTGGCTTCATTCTTCCCCTTTTAAGCCACATAAATGATTGATCTTTATTGATCTGCAACTTGTCCATTCGTTTCAAATATTGTCCATGGAGTGGTTTGTCTCTCCACGATTTCTTTAACATTTTTTGTGTCTCACACTTCATGTTTAGCAGCATCAGAAGTTCAGTGTCTGTGTTATTCGACGTGTCTTGTCTAGTTTTCATCGCAATGCTTCTTGCTACACTAACAATGCCTTGTTTCCCATTCTTCGGTCAGATTTCATGACCTACCTCATTAGAGGGTCATCTTGATGGCTGACTACATACTTCCCCAACCCGACTATTGCGTTGTGCCAGGAGGCCTCAATTTATCTGAGGCCTCTTCCTCCTTCCTTACGTGACACAAGTCTATGTATATCAGCTCGAGGGTGGGAAACATGATGCATTGTTAGTAGTTTTCTGGTTTTTCGATCCATGGTGCGAATTTCTTGCTCAGTCCAGTCCACTAGCCCAAAACTGTATTCGGCTACAGGTACCGCCAAACTACCTATTGCAGATATTTTATTCCTGAAATTCAGAGCGGACTGCAGGACCAGTCTCACTCTCCTATAATACTCCCTACGAATTCTCTCTTTCATTCTGTCGTTCGAGATGTTTTCACATTCTTCAATGCCCAGATATTTGTAAGTTTTACCTGGCTCAAGATCTTGAATCACAGTGTGCGTATCAATTTCAATGTTCTCAGACGTTGTGAGTTTCCCCCTTTTTAAATTGATTTTTGCACACTTGTCAAGACCAAACTTTATGCAGATGTCATTGCTAAAGTCATACACGACAGACAGCATTTGGGAGAGAATCGCTTCATTCTTAGCAAACACTTTCAGATCATCCATGTAAAACAAATGTGATACTGGCCTTTCATCACCATGGAGCTTAAAACCAAAGTCAGCTTGCGACAACTGTCTCGATAGTGGGATCAAACTGATGCAAAACAGCAGAGGGAATAGTGAATCTCCTTGAAAAATCCCCCTGTTAATCTGAATACTTCTGGTTTCTACTGCTTCCTTTCCGCTGTGTATTAGTTACCTGGTACTCCACGACTTCATACTAGCCTTGCAAAATTCAATAAGTCTAGGATGAAATCGATAGATCTCCAGGGTCTTAAAAATCCAATCGTGTGGTACACTATCAAAGGCCTTTTGGTAGTCAATCCAAGCCATGCTCAAATTACGTTTGCGTTTCTTTACATCATTCAAAATTACTTCATTCAGTAGTAAGATTTCCTTACAGCCATAAGAGCCTTTACGACATCCTTTTTGTTCAGCTGGCATTAGATGATTCTTATCTAGACGTCTGTACATTTTGTCAGCTATGGCTTGAGTGATAACTTTGTACAGTACTGGCAGACAAGTAATTGGCCTGTAGTTCTTCGCCAAAGAGCTGTCTCCCGCTTTGGATAGCAAATATGTGATGCCGCGTGTGAGCCATTCCGGGAGTTCCTTTGAGTTTTCTAAAATTTTATTAACAGACTTTGCTAGATGAGAATGTATTGCTGTTAATTTCTTAATCCAATAAATCTGGATCTTATCAATCCCGGGGGACTTCCAGTTTCCCATGTTCTTAATTGCTTGGAAGAGGTCCTCTTCCGAGAATTGGCGAACATCTTCCACTGTTTCTACAAGTTCATCGGCAGCATCAACTTCAGATTGAAGCCAAGATGCGACTTTGTTGTAGGATCTGCTCTCCTCCCAGATTCCTGCCCAAAATGCTTCGACGTCATCTTTTGAAGGAGTAACAGCTTTGCCATTCGGTTTTTGAGTCAGATTGCGATAGAATCTCTTCGCGTCTGTTTCAAACAACCGGTTCTGTACACGGAAATCTATTCTACGTTTGTAACGTCTAATTCTTTGAGCCCAGGCTTGAATTTTCTCTTTTAGCTTCTCAACTACCATTAGCCTGCTGGTGTCATTTTCAATTTGGTATTTTTGTTCAACATAGAATATTTTTCGTTGAACTTTAGAGGTGTGCGTTGATTTAGAAGATGCCTCAGCTAAGAGTGATATTTCGCGCCGGGTTTCGGCTATCCGTTTCATAATTCTCTTCATCCATGGGGGTACAGAGCTGTTTACTCTGTTTTGCTGTCGGCCGTCGGTGTTCTTGGCTGGCCCCAAAATTATCTGAGATACTAGATATCCAGTGGTATATATGATGTGATTGATTTCCGTAATATCTAGATCTCTGCCTGGGGTCTCGACCACCTCATTTAAGACAGAATTCACTGTTTCTATCACTCTTTTAGCTTTGGCATTTTCGTATATTCTCCTCAACGGTTCGCGAGATTCAAACGGAAGTTGACTAACTCTTTCTATCTCGCGCCGAAGAATATTTCGCATGATGTCTTTATCGTGTAATTCATTGCCAGATGAATTTTCACCACTGACGTGTGTTTCACTGGAAAGAAATGAACCTTCCACGGGATCATCATTTTCAAGTTCTACATGTTCGTCATGTGGATTGTTCGAGCGAAGTACATACTCCGCATTTCTCTCAATGTCAGCAAGTTGTTCTGCTGTGAATTTTCCACTGCTGAGTATGTATCGTCGTTGACTGACAAGCTTCTTTGAGTCTAGGGTAGGTCTTATATCTGGGTTCCGTTCTCTCCATACCTTGAAAACTTCTAATTCTGAGCCCCCATTTTTCGCTTTTGCATAGTAACAGCACCACATCACCTCCTTTAATTCATCCCGGGTCCATCTCTGACGATGGCTTCGAGCTACTGCCGGCTGTGGGTCCCTGGGACTAACATCAGTGGGATGGCCAGACGTCGACATTAGCTCGGTTTCTGAGCAGGTATGGGACATTGGTAGAACAAGGCACGTTAAGGTTCATTACATTGCTTGTTCTATCCATTTTGCTCATTGGTTTGAATTGAAGATTCGCAGGACGTAAGTTTTAGTTTACAGATCACACTTAACCCTCGGGTTGTTTTCTGCCATCCGTTACTGCGACCCACAGTGGCCTCGGGGCATCCCCCCGTAGGGCCCAGCAAGGGGTCCCTCCGATCGCCAGTCGGCATTACTAAACCCCCTACGGGATTTTCACTGACTGCTGAAGGCAGCCTCCTTCGCTGGCTAATGCAAGGTTCGGGCCTCCACTCTAATCAGTGGCCTGGTGTGCCAACCCAGTTTCTCTCCTGTACCCTCTATGGGCCGACAACAGGAAGTCCAAAGGTTCATGACCCTCCCCTCTCTACTTACTACCCACTCTCCTCAAAATGGAGTACTTCTTCGTCGGACCCCTCACCTTCAACCTATTCAGTAAGGGAGGTCCTACCAGTAGCTAGGCTACCACTGACATAGCTCTCAGGCTCATGGGGGTACTCAAGCTCCACCACCAACTCCAAGGTTGTGTACTCCCTAGGTGGAGTTGTTGTTGTTATTATTATTATTATTATTATTGTTATTATTATTACATTTTTTTCCTATAAAAGAGTAAAGGACGCTTAAAAACTGGTGCAAGTCTTATTTTCATAGAATTTTCTGAATTTGCGAAAATTCCGAACGTTAGATACAATGCAAGGTAGTACGTATGAGCTGTTTTAGCACCACTTGTTTCTTACAGAAATCTGTTCTTCAAAGACAGGTCTTTGTAATACAAAAATATAAAATTATTCAAAAATATGAGTAGTTTTTTGTGTAATTTTGGATGAAACATACGCAATTAAAATTTTTTCTTCTCAAAAATGGCTTCAAATTGTTTCTTTCATTTTATTAAATAGAGCAAATTATGTAGACGGTGCAGGTCCAATTTTTTATTGTATTTTCGAAAATTGCCCATAATAAACATTGTGAAACTACAATATTAAGATAGAGAAGTTTTTCTTGAATACAATTGATTTTAAAAAATTAGATCTTTAAATAAGATCATGTACTATTTGTTGAAAACGCAAGGAAGGGTAATTTTTGTTTGAATAAAGGAAATTGAAAAAAGTATTACCTCAAAACCCACTCCAAAATTGTCTTTATATTTTCCCTCAAACACTTTAAAATGGCATAGAGATAATTTTCAGTATACTCCCTATATTTTTTCGAAAATTGCAAAACTACATTGCAAAACTGCAACATTCATGATAGATATCTTGTATTTAGCGACAACTGTTTTTCAAAATTATATCTTTCACTAAAGTCATGTAATTATTTTTGTAAGTATGGCATGTCATTATTTTAGTTATTAGATTCAGGTAATGTTTGCAAATCTTCGAAACTGTGAATCTGAATTTCTTGCGCTGCTTTTACTGAACAGTGTTCACAAGATATCAGGTTGCAATATGACAATGGCAATGCCATGACATAGCAGTTTGAAATTCATAAAACTACTTCTCATTGTGGAATACTAATATTTCTCACTAAGGAATGTTGTAAGGAATGCTATACACAGATTTTGATTGATGTATTTCCAATGTATTAGCTATAAAAGAATTAATTTCATACAAATGTTTCTATTGTGTTCCAGTTATAAAATATGAATGCTAAAAGGCAATAGTTTTGGAAGTTGTTTTATTGCATTCACAATATATTGGATTGCCTCCAGCTCTGGAAGTTTGATTTATAGGCATATTTCATGTTAATAATACACCTTATTAAAATAAAAGAAACTGATTTTGGTATAATAATTCAAAAATTGGAAGTTCACTCCAGTTATCAAGGGAAGCTTGTGTGAAATTATCCTTGCTTGTCTGTATAATGTACTATGAAGACTGTAACAGTTGTGATTAATTCATGATTGTTTCTTTTGTACAAATAAGAAATGTCTACTTTTCAAGGTTGTCAAAATAATTGCAGATTTGCACTGTCTGAACTTTTGCTAGTAATGGTTGAAGTGTTGGTAGAATAGAAACTGCAATATTATAATATTACATGTGATCCCAATAATGCAAGAATTTATGCACTATTAGTTAATATAAAAAATTTGGTTATCACCCAAAAGGAATTTTAAAAATAGTTTTTCTTGATATTTTCAGGTCAATTGTATCCATTTTGCATCATCCATAAGCATATCAAACAATTTTATAAAATAATATTTTAAAAATTTGCGTGGTGGGATGTAATGTATCTTATGAGGCAAGAAAATGCAAATTCTGTATTAATTTTCATCAATCAACCACAAAAAAAGGAGGACAAACAAGGAACAAATTTCCTGGAACAAATTTCCCTTACTTTTGCAGGCTTTCCAGAGTTGTTTGTTTGTTCATTTTCCACTGATAAGATTTGTAGAGTTAATCTCGTTCTCTTTTTTTTTTTAGCCTGATACTAATTTGCCAGCTCTGATTTCACTGTGATAAAGTCTAAATTTAAAAAAAAATAAAAACTCAACAACTAAAAATTGAGTTACTATGTTTTTCCTGGACTAATTTTTTAAGGAACAGCAACTTACATAACCATCTCAAAATTCTTCCTGATTTCCAACAATTTTCCACAAATTCCCTGATTTTTCCCCAACTTTTCCAGAGCATTGAAATTCCCTGATTTTCCTGATTTTTCCATTTTTTACCAGAAAATGGCCACCCTGAAAAAGATAATAAACGTAAAAGAAAAGAAAGGGGGAAAAAAGAAAAGAAAAAAAATTAAATAAATAAAAGAAAATCTGAAACCCAACTATTACAGAATCATTCAAATGAATACCATAATTTTACAAGGATATGTTCCAATAGTAAAACCAAACATGGATTCATATAACTTAATTCTTCATACCTCGCCAGAAGTCATCTCAACTACCACACAACCGACCATATATCCGCTGTTCATCCATGACCGTCTGTATTAGTCTTCATAAAATCTTCAGGAGCCATATAAGCTGAAATACAATGTATCAGCTTATATCAATCAAAATCCATTGAAAATGAAAACAAGTACAATAAGTTCTGTAATTTATTACCCTTAAAATTACTCTAAAGTATAATTGTTAGAAATATTACTGCACCAGAAATATTTTAGCACAATCTCTTTTGCTTATTTATTACATCAGTGACATCTTCATAAAAAATCACAGTCAACTCTGCATAGTGAACTGCTGGGAACCAACATTTTTGGTTCACTATATCCAAAATGCCAAAATAAATGATTTCTCCAAATTGTTATTTCAGAGGTTAAGTAAAATATTGAATCATCACAAATCCAAAATTTTAGTATCTCCTCACTACTCAATTTTGAAATATTATTTTTAGCACTCACAATGAAACTAGTACAATGCATGTTCATGCAAAACATGCAATGTATACAAGGCAAACATGCAAAACATGTAAAACAATGCATGTTTTCATGCAATATTGATATTTATAATTACAACACATGCCATAGAAATCACGTGCATCAAATGTCAATATCAACAGCTCAGTACAAGAAATCAACATACAATATATGTACGTTACTTTACAACGCATTGCCAGATGACATTCAACAATTAAAGTAGGTACACAAATTTAAGTTAAAAGTAAAATCTTTTCTGCTGCAAAACTGTTTCTACACAATTAGAGACTATACTGATCATCAAAAAGAAAAATAATGTTTATTGTAACAAAACAATACAATGAAACAATACAAACAAATGAATTAGTTTACGTTTGTATTGTACACATTTTTAAAAAATATTTAATACGCCTGTAACAAGTAATGTACTTCTGCATCCGGGTCAATCACCCCCATCTCGATCAGGTTTTTGTCCAGTTTTCCTGATCCATTGAGCAAATGCTGAGATGGCCCCTTGTTTTGCTTCTGGACGTAAATGTAGCTTCACTGCGCGCACGTTTTGTTGAGCACTCCTTTTGCTTGTAGTTCACTTATCGTTGAAATTGATTTTCTATAACTTGGGAACAAACATTTTTCAAATATTTTTATTTTTCTAAAATAATTATTGTCTAATTTTCTTTTTAAGTCTGGCCCTCAAGGAAATGTGTGCAGATAAATCTCTTTCCCCACACGTCATATACAGTTTACTGTTTTTTGACAAATAAACAAACAAACAAATTTGTTGTGGTAGAACATCGGTTTGAAAATGGAAGAACGGTTTGACATTCACCTTCGGAGATCTATTTTGATGTAAGTCATTTGATTGTATTTTTTCTGAAATTATTTTATCATAACATTGTTCTAAAGATATATTGGAAGATATCCTTACATTTATTAGTAAAAAATAACATAATTTGTAGCAAATAAGATGATTTGGTTCTGCGTTACAATATGGGTGCAATGGGAACTAACTTAACCATGTTTTTTTCTGATATGACAGACCAGATATTTCATTTTAAGAGGCAATTGATCTGCTGGAAACTGATTTACCTGGTAATATTTTTACCAGAGTTATGAAGCCACTTATTCCAACAGTTCATATTGATAAAGGATCTGGAAACAAAGATGAAGATTTTGATTTGATTTATTAGTCAAAGAACAGTAAAAACTGTGTATCACTTAAGGGGGGAGGAAGATGGTATTAGATGATGTTATGTTGTCAGGTAGACAACTACTTGTTCCGACCAAAATTCTTCTTCCGAATAGTTAGTACATTGAAGAATTATTAACAGAGTCCGAGCCTAGTTCACAACCTAAATATTCAGTCCCGTTGTCAGAAAATTGTGCTAAGTGAATAAAGAATCGACTACAAAAAGGGAAATCCACTGATGAATTTACCAATGAGGACTTTGAACAAGAAGAAATTTCAGTATCAATTGATATTCCTAACAATTTAAATATTTCTTGTGTTCAGATGTTTGAAACACATTTCACATATAAAGAGTATGAACATCTCAGAAAGAAGATTGAAAAGTACATTCTTTTTAGGAATCACGAACCTCAAAATATTTCACTTGAGGAGGAAATATAATGTTTTTAGGTATTTTGATACTGGGTGGACACAGTTAGCAGCTTCCAAAAATTACCCGATATAAAAAATAATATGATTTTTACAAGGAATGAGACGAAAGCAAATGCAAAAATATATCTTGTTTGGAAGCTGACATGGTTTTGCAACCACTCACGAACCATATCAAGAAAAATTCCATTCATAACTTCATAAATAATCCAATTTATAATTTTGATGAGTCTGTGGTGAATTTTTTTGACCAGCATAGAATAAATCAATTCATTCTCACTAAACCTATCAGATTTTGATTTAAAATGTGATGCATAAATTCATGTGACGGATATCTTTTGAACTTTGATATGTACTAGAAAAAGCATGACAAGATATCAGAAGAATATAACATCTTTTTTGGTAACTTATCATCACCATTTGTAAGAATGTTCAATCAACTGCCATATAATATTTCAAAATTATCATTGAATTTTTTCTTTGATAATCTGTTTAGTGGAATGAACTTGTTTCAACTACACTACACATACTATAAATATTTTATAATAAACAATATACCAAGTTTCTAATTATTTGTTTTGTTTAAGCAAATTTATGCTAGTGGTGCTACAACAGCACTTACTTTCCCGTGTTAGAGGAAACAGCTACGTAGTACTGAAATATTACATTTTATGAGCTACTAACATCTTAGCGTACAACTCACTGTTTCCATCGCAGTGTTGTCAGAACTATGTGAATTCTACAACCGCACAAAAATAGAATACAAAAGTTTTGTAAACCTGCATAGGAAAAAGAAGTCTGATACCCTGGACAATATAGAAATGCATTCAATGGGGCCATGATTAGAAAAGAGTATTTTAAAACCATGCAACAAATACTCTATTCACAACAAATGGTACAGTATTTGGTGCGAAAACTAAATGTTTTCATGCAAATATCAACATAAATTAGACAATTATAACTCCTTTTCATGCAGCTTCATCAGGTCACAAGAATGACACGTAATTCACAGATACTCCCAAGTGCAAAGTGAATTCCATTGTTGCAGACCCTGCATTGTTGCTACTCTCAGAGCTATTAATTCTTTTTACTTATTTCAAATGTTTCAAAATAAACAATTTCTAAAATATTAATGTGTAAGTGAATAACAAAAGGTCGAATGGAAGAAACAAAGAAACAAATAATATACAAAATTGCACCTTCTAATTTACGATGCCAGCTGTCTGAAGTGCAGTAAATTTACAGCGGGCTATTAGGTTTGTCACAAAATTATAGAAAAACTACTTGTATTTTGAAAAAATTAAGCATGACCATATTTGAAGATGTTTTGATAAATACATGTAACTGAGAAAAAATTGTATTTTTAAAATTGTAATTGTAAGAAAACGACGAAAACGAAACGCAGTCATTTCCAAGCGGGCTATTATGTTTGTCAGAAAATTATAGAAAAACTACTCATATTTTCAAAATAATCAACATGACGTAATTTGAAGATCTGATTTTGATGAGCATATTTCATTAAGAAAAACAATCTTGTCCTAACAATTGTAGTTGTAGAAAGTGTACAATTGTAGTAGAGCACAATTGTAGTGCACAATTGCAGTAGTGCACATTTGTAAAAAGTGTACCATTGTAGTGCTACAGAATAGCACAGACTTTCCTGTATTAGTTTTCTATTTCTTTGGGTCTTAGCTAGCTATTCGGAATTGCCACATACTCTTTCTTGCCAGCTGCCATCTATCACGGCACAAACTACATTTCTTTGTCATTTTCTTAATTTTCCGGTTTCCTATTGGTAGAACGGAAATATTAATTTTAGAATATTAAAGAACACAAAAATCTAGTCATAAATGGCAATTTTCTTTTAAAAATTATGTGCCGTTTTAAAGAAAATTGCGTTTTAGCGCAACTAAAAATGCGAAATTTGAAGCTCATTTTCACAGAAAATTTTTGGGTTTTCAAAATACTTTACTTGAAGTTATTTTAAGCACTTACACTCACAAATATAATGATCTTGACAAATTGCTGGTAATGTGAATATTAAAGATATGACAGATATTAAAAAAAATACATTTATGTAATTTTTGAAAAAACAAAAAAATAACTGAAAATAAACTTTACGTCGTATTAAATAGTGTAATTAGCACTATCAGTTACAAAAGATTGAAGAAAAAATTTGCAGCGATATATGAGACAATGGCGTTTGAGCGTTTCTGAAAATACGGAAATTATTTAATAATATAATTAAATATTTTTTTCATTTAAAAAAATGTGTTTTTTTCATTTAAAAAAATGTATTTTTTTCATTTAAAAAAATGTATTTTTTTTTCAAAAAAAGTAAAATTTCTATATAATTAATTATTTCGAGCTAGTTTTCACATAAAAAGGTTGTTTTCGACAATCTTTACTTGACATTATTTAAAGGACATGTACTGTAAATATAATAATGTGATAAAATCACCGCTAATGTAACTATTAACGACATGAAAGACAAGTCAAAAACGTATATTTTTGCAAATTTTTTTTAAAAAAACAAAAGAATAGGGCAATATGGCGTTTATGTCATCTCATAAAATACATTAGGCACTATACCTTCCAAAAGTTTAAAGAAAAAATTTGGAGCCGTTTTTGAGAAAATCTTGGTTTTGTAATTTTTTAAAATTTAACATATTGCACGCAATATTGCGCGAAAACTACTAAAATTTTTAAAAAAATGCTCATGACCTTAATGAAAGAACTTACTTTGAAAAAAAAATTTATTTAAAAGAAATATCTCTATCTTCAATTTTGTTGTCCCAGAAAGACGCCAAAAAATTTTAAACTTTTGTAATTTTGAAACTTTCAGAGTTATCCGTGAAAATCGGATCTATGCCACCTTAAGTGTATTTTTCTCTATTCTTACAAGAAACTTAAAGAAAAAATTTGGAGCCGTTTTTAAGAAAATTTTGAAAATGTCGGGGGGCTTCATGTAAAGTACCCGCAAATTTTACAGTATCTTTCTCAAAATCTCAAATCTTTGACTAGAACCAGATTGATCGGGGAATATCCATTTTGGAAGAAATAGTATGGGCTGTTTAGGCGCTAGCAGTGTTCACAGACGGACGTTTTCCTTTCAACTGGTTTTTTGGTATCAAGGACCCACGAAAGAGGAGTTCTGACTACGCCACGTGTTAGGAGATATTTTTTCTTAATTTAGCAACTGGTTTTACACATGCCGGCATAGTGTCTGTCGACGTGTCCTCTCTAAGACAGCGCTTGTCACGCTTACGTCACATATGAGCCATTCCACGTCAAATCGCACAAGAGTTGACACGACATTTTTAAATGTACGATATTTTTTTTCTGAAGTCTGGACACCAAAAAAAGAGACACATATTTTTTTATTTGCTTGAAAATTCATTATTTGTGTAGATATTGCTATATTAAATTTTGGAATTTACAGGTACTTCACAAAATACGATTAATTATATCTCATGTAAGTATCTCGTGTAAGTACATATATTATAATATGTACTGAATATAAAAAAATATGGTTTGAGTCATTTAATACTTTGAAATGTGTATTTTATTCCTCTGTAAATAAGTGTTTCAAAAAATATTTTTTTCATTTAAAAAAATGTGTTTTTTTCATTTAAAAAAATGTATTTTTTTCATTTAAAAAAATGTATTTTTTTTTCAAAAAAAGTAAAATTTCTATATAAACTCGATTAGATAAAAATTTGAAAAAATATAGGCGTGTTCCTTGTTCAATTTTCTATAAAATACAACAAGAAAAAAGTGGGCACTCCACACATACAGTTCTAAGAAAATAAATTGTAAGTACGAGGGCGCGCTCTGCCTACCCATGCACTAACGAATTGTGTTCGGCCAGTCTTTGATGCAAGTGCTGAAGAACATAAAAAAAGAATGACCGTCTGCCTGATAAGAGTTTCAAGAGTTATTAGTATTTCAGATGTTCACTCTGCCCCCAGAATGTATGACATTGTGTCATACATATTTTTGTGGATAACATCGTGAGTGACTTGTGGGTTCATCTATGTTCTTACGGGTGAGAGCAAAACGAATTGAAATGCGAGCCATTCCACGTCAAATCTCACTGGAATTGACACGACTATTTAAAAAAAGTAAATGACACGAATATATGGCATTCATCCAGGACATCAAAAAAGAGGCACGTGTTTCTTTATTTACCTGAAAATTGTTTATTTGTGTAGTTTGCCTGTATTAAATTTTTAAATTTACGCGTACTTTGCAAAATATGATTAATTGACGCTCTGAATGTAGTTAACATAAAAATTACTGGTTTGTTTCGTTTAATTTTTTGATATGTGTATTTTATTCATCTGTAAATTACTTTCTCAAAAAATAAATATTTCATTAAAAAATTGTAATTATTTTTAAAAAACGAAAATTTCTTTATGAACTCTCTCGTATTAAAATTTGAAAAAAATAGGCATATTTCTTGTTCAATTTTCTACAAAAAAGAAAAAAGTGGGTACTCAACACGTATAAATAAAAAAATCAATTGTAATTATGGTATTCGGGCGCGTGGTTCCTGTCCCTGCACTAACGAATTGTGTTCGATCAGTCTTGGATACTAATGCCGACGAACAATAAAAAGAATGGCCTTCTGCCTGATTTGTGTTTCAAGAAACATTAGTAAATCTATGTTCACTCTTTCCCCAGAAGGGATGGGTGACAGCAAAACGAATGCTTTACCTCGTGTCAGCGAAACGAATTTTACTGCGAGTCCCTTTGTGTCCTAGGGACGGGGTACCCTCCTGACCTTGCTCGTGAAGTACAATCACATTGACCACTTGTCAAGGGACATGGTAAAATTTTCTTAACATTAGTCGCAATACGCAATACTTATGAAGACAAGAGTGCTAGTGTTTGTTCTGTGAATCGTGTGTGCATTGTGCAACATGAGTGGCGATTAGCGTATGAGATAGATGTTTCAATCCATTTAAACTTTCTGATCACGATTTTTTAAAAAGAAAATCTCCAAGACGCGTAAACCACGATTTGCTGGTGAATTTACAGGAGTCATTAGATTAGCGAATTTGTGATTCATTTCGGGAAAAAGGGAATCGGCTTTCAAAACGGCCTTTTCTTAATGAAGATAACGTCGAGATCAGTGGCTTCCGTGGCATTAACGAAAGTAGCGGAACGTCCAGTGAAAAAAGTGGAAATCAAGGAAGTGACAATTTAAGCTCTTCAGATAGTTCGTCAAGTGTCTACGAAATGAATGAAGAGAAGATAAACATTAGTTTAATTGCAATAGGAGAAATCCCCGAAAATAAAATAAAATTGGAACAAAATGGTATCCCCATGAGAAATTTTCGAAAGTACAAAGTGCCAACACAGATAATATTTTTCACATTGAAGATCCTTCGACGTCCATCGAAAAATCAGACAAAGATACTATTTAGTAACTTATCGATTACTTTCACTCGATGGCATGACGTTGAAAATTGAAATTTTGACAACTGTTGAAAGTTGGACATACAATAAAATTAAACGACTTTTGCAGCAACCGAACCCATGATAAAAGTGTGTAAAACGTTGGCTGAAGAAAATGGAATTTTGTTCAGAACTGAAGTAAATTCGGTAAGGCATTAAAATTGTGCATTGTGACGAAAGTTCAGGAATTCTATAGTACGCGAGTACTTGTATTTAAAGTGAGTTGTGAGGGACCAGAAAATTTCAAAATGTCAGTCAAAACCTGAATCAAGAATCCGTCATTTAATTATTTATAAATTATTTATAAATATATTAATATTATTTATATGTATATTAATACATATAAATATTATTATTTATAAATTCAATCATGAAGTTTCACCACCTCAAGAAGTACTTAAATTACTGCTTCATCCAAAGAAACCGACGACCAGTAACGCGAAAAACGTGTCTATTGCAGCAATCTGGTTCGTAAAATATTAATATCTTTTAAAGTTACTGAGATCCCACTTTGATTTTTTCTGGACTTATTATCAATACTCTAGTGCGTTTATAAATATTTTTTAAAAATTTTTAGCTCATCGAGTTTACAAAAATATTCAATTTTCAAAATTTCAGTTTTTGAAAAAAAATTGAAAATTCAAAAAATTAAATATGTTGCAAAATCTTAAAAATTAAACATGTTCTGAAGTTTCGAATGGAATTTGAACGGAATTTCTATAATTGGTGTATTCAAATGTACGATATTTTTAAGTTAGTGATGCGCGTCATTTTAGCAAATTTCATTATACAATATTTCCGAAAATAATAAATTTAGAAAAAAATAAAAATACACGTGTTCACTTATTTGATCCATATAACAAATAGAAAAAATTAGAAAATAAATAAAAATATGAAGGTCAAATTTTGGTCTTTTTTGTGCGATTTGACGTGGAATGGCTCATATGGGACACACAAGTACGTCGTTGGCCGGCACTGGTATCAGCACTCTGTGCTCCTCTAGCGGTGGCCGGACTAGACGCCCCCTTGCGTTTCGTGCAGGTCCTGGTACATACTTCCACCTCGCGGGGCAATGCGTGAATTTCGTGTAGTTCTTCCGAAGGTAGCGGCATTTCTGGATGTGTTGCCTATCTGATGTCTCTGTCCCACATCCAAGGCCCTGTAATGATGACTGCCGCCTGTGCTTATTCCACACATGCTCCGTCATTGCCCTTGCCCTATCGCCCATGCTCTTCTTGAAGGGTAGTGGCGGGTAATCTTTTGGGCCGCATGGGCACATCATGTCGGGGGGCGCGGGTAGGTAAATTATAATTCTACCCATCTCGAGTTTTGGTTGGATGGTATCCAAGATTGCAGGGGCGGGATCTACGGTTCTTTGAGTGTTGGATGGGATTTGCCCCGGCTGGTGAGTGGTGCTTCCTGGACACTGGGGTGTTCCCTATGCTCTGTAGCTACAGGTGCGGTTTCTGCCGAGTGTATGGAGCTCAATCTGGTTGGCACACCTACCTGGGGATTTATCTCACCCGGGCTGGGCATCGGTGTAGAACCTCGTAGCGGGGTCGGAGGAGTGGCGTCCAATCTGTAGGGATCTATGTCTTCGGCTATTTTTGGAGTGCTGGGTGTGCTGATACGGCAGGACTCAAGCTTATCATTGTTCGGTGGAGTGGCACTGACATGGTTTCCTTTCATTACATCACCTGTCCCGGGCGAAGTGGGCGCAGCGGGGCTCGGGTTACCTATGTGTGGGTCGATGTAGATTACTTCGGGCGGCTGATCACTGGAAGCAGTGAGGTCAATGAGAGTGGGGGGGCTTTCCACTCCTCTTTCCTCACTGGCGGCCCAGTGCATTTGCGGGTTGCTATCTTTGGCCGAGGTCGGGCTAGTGGGGGTACTATAGTGCTCAGGCTTACACAGACGGATGCCTAATAATTTGTTTGTAGTGGTGATGTCATTTTGGTCAAGCACGTTATCTGGTGGAGTTAGAAGAGGGTTCAGATATGGGGGGATGGCCGCTGTTTGCTGCGTTAGTATGTTAATGTTGGGGTGGTTATCCCTGCTTATGATGTGTGTGTAGGTGGTGGTGATTTTACGCATATGCCCGGTTGGGGTTACAACAATAGGCCTTACCTCTACTGATCTTGTTGTTGACACTTTGAGGTTTTGGTTCATGGGGGGTACGATAATTGGTATTGGTGGTGATGGTGGGTCTGGGTCGTGGGTAGAGGTGGGGTCTCCGATGGGGTGGGTTTCTGGCGCGTATTTATGGCAGTACTCACCCGTCGGGCCATTTCCATCGACCATAGTCGCCGTCTCTTCCAACGTTGCTGTCCGCGTGGCGCTCTGACTGTCTCTGTTGTCGCCATCACACTTCACTGCTTCCCATGGCGGTGGTGGTGAACCACCGCTCCTGTGTTCCCCGTTTTGCGCTTGGTCATCTCCAGGCGAGGTGATGTCGGAGTCTTTCGGGCGGGCGGCAGGTATATCGCAGCCTCTGGACGCGTCTGCCTTTGGGCTTCTTTGTCCACGGGCCTCCTGAGATCTGCCGTTTTCTATCACGGTGCAGGGGGAGTTAATTACCTGAAACATGCCACTCGGGGAGGGGAGTGTGGCCTGTGGGATATGAGGTGTGTGCATACGCCTTTGTTCTGACGCGCCGAATGTGTTTTCTGGTGCTGGCGGCGCGGTCTTTCAAAGTCTTTGAATTGGTCGCGATATGCTGTCGGGACTTGCATTTTAATCTCGTCCTGTTGCTAATTGCCCCACTTCCTGGCGTTGCGTTTTTACTGTGTTGTTTACCAGATTCTGCCACTGGGCTCGTAGGGATGTATGTTGCCCTCTCTTCCCTCGGCGGTGTTTGGACCGGACGGCGTACTTCTTCATCGCTTGAGTCAAACTGCAGGGGTTGCAGTTTCTTCTGTGTCTTCAGTGCTATTTTACTCTTTTTCTTTGTCCTTCTTGCGGCCTTGTTCTCTTTTGTTCTGTGTCTGAGAAGGGTAGCTTTTATGATGATGTCCAAGTCCGTGGAGTCATCGCTGTGCTAGGTCTTCTCCGACTGATTATTCAGGATTGTGGTGCATTTCATTTTTATGTTTGTATGTTTGTCCTATTATCACTGTTGGAATTGTCTGGCGACAACACGGGGCTTCGGAGCGGCCGCAGCGCAGCCGGCTAACGAGCGTAGGGAGTGGGGGCGCGGCCCACGGCGGCGCGCTGCGGCGGGGGCGTGCAGAGGCTATGTGTGCATACTAGGGAAGTGTATCGATGAGCGCTTGATCGCATTGTCCCTCCACGTCGTTCGGTGCCATATACTGAGGAACCTTAAAATTTGGTTTAAATGCTGGGTATTCGATACCAGAGGCATTGGCTGACTTTCAAAAATTTTATTTATTCGCGGTGACTCTAATCTCCTACCTTTTAGTCGCGGGGTGCGCGCCATACCACTTGAAACGCCTTAGTATTAGTACTGTTGTCGATGCTATTTGTGATGACGTCCTGTGCAATAGCGAGGGTTTTGTTTTTGGCATTGGTAGTTGACACTACTTTGTTGCTGCCACTAGGATTGTATACATTTATATCTAACACGGAGGAGGCTCGCACAAGGTATTTTACGATTTGGGGTGCAAGGCTTTGCTGCTTGAGCTACTGGTGCGCATTACGCTCGTTGCTATTACAGGGGATGTTGAGAGCGTGATGCTGAGTGTGCGATTTAATTTTCTGTTTAATAATTAACTTAATGCACTATATGATGCGACAGAGGTTATTGGGGAGGTTAATATTTATATATTTACATTAAATATCATTTACATAGTGCTTCTACCGCCAGCGCCAGTGCCTTGTCTGGTGCGTGGTGTACGAGGGCACAATTCTGTATACGAGGTTATTATGTTACGTCGTTATTATGTGTTATTCCACTTTTACCTATATGTATAAATCGGCTTTATTATCTAGTAATTGTACTATTCTACGTTGGGGTTAGAGTCATTTTCGCTGCCAACGCCCGTACCTTTTGGTGTCTGGCGCGTGGAGTCCTCAGACAACGTACTGGCTTGGTGTATTATGTTCCCTTCCGGGCTCACTCAGTTCCTGCGTTTGCCGCCGTAATGCACTTCGCCCCGATCTCGTGTGCACGGTGTCGGCGAAGCTTAGCGAGTTATGCTCGTTACCCGGTTCACCTAGTTCCTATTTTCCGCCGCGCCACGCTTCGCACTGGCACGTGCGCAACTGCCAGCGCGGCGCCTGCGCAAGGCTCCTGCGCGGGGGTGGGGGAGGCAGTGGTGACGCCGCGCTACAATGTCAGCGCTTGCCAAGATGGTAATCTTATCCTCGTATCAGATACTTCCAAATCCAATATCACCAATAACACTTGTCCTAGTTTTGTGCCGAGGAGACGGATAACGTTGTGAAAGTGCCAGACAGGTATTTCGTTTGTGACGAAATTACATGATTCTAATTATTGCTTTTGGTGCATGTATGTCGTCTACTAGAATTCAGTACAACGCTACGGCAAAGTCAGACGGGATGAATTGGAATCAGATTCACGAAAAAGAGTATCCTGCTAGTTCAGCGAAGCGATGGGCCACGAATATCAGTTCAACTCTCGGATCGCCAACAGGAAGACTACGATTTAAAGCATTTCTTTATAGTAATAACCATCACGAGGGATTTCAACAAGTAGAATTGTGGGAAGTTTGTAGTAACACTTGTGATACAATGACGAGGTAATATTTTTTAAGTTTTCTCATACATGAAGTAACACAAAATAAAAAAAAGTTGGCAGACCCAAAGACTTGTACGTTTTTCTATGTATGTCAACGCGTTGAATCCGAATCCAAAGCCACAATTGCGCCACCTCCTTCCCGTATATTTTAATTCGCAAAAAACACACACAAAAAACAAAAAAGTTAAGTAAATTTTACGCTGGTGTTTCACGTTGTTAAAAAAAATCGCTGTTTTCCGGCGCACGATTACATACCTTTCTTTTCCTACGAATTATTCGTAAAGCGAGAAAGTAAAAACTAGAAGGTAGTGGCGCAATTCTGGCTTCGGATTCAGCGCGTCGACATACATAAAGAAACATAGGTCAAGCCTTGGGTCTGACAACTTTTAGTTTCTGTGGAGTATAATGCTACAAGACATCAAAATCTAACATTAGCATGAGTTTTCCGCGATAAAAACCTGGAGAGTGGTGGCGCAATTCTGGCTTCAGATTTGGATTCAGCCCATTGATATACTCTCTGAATCTGAATCAGTGAAATTGTCGCTGATTCAATCAGTAAGAGCCGAAGTTACTGATATCTTCAGTCGAAAAGTGTAGTTTCGCTGACAATCAGCGAATATGCGAACCTTTTCATAATGACCGCCAGCATTTCAATGGTCGTCAGTGGTAAAGTGCCGCGCCACCATCGCTCCCTGATCGTTTAGTCGTTCACGTGCTGCTGTTGTGATCCAAACAGTGAAGTTTCACTTATTCTAAAAGTGCGCCAGATTTTCACTGATTTGTTCAGTTCAATTCACTGATTGTCAGTGGCAGGGTTATAACTGACACCATCAGTGAATAGTCACACTCAGTCAGTAGTTTTTCACTGATTCAGACTGAGAGAGTACATAGAGAAACATCTGTCTAGTCTGTGGGGCTGACAACTTTTGTTTTGTGTGCCTATTAACATAAAATTTTCTCCAATTTTATTCTATGTAATTAACCTTCATTAAAAATGACACATTCTGTTTTTTCAGTGAAACGATAATAAATGAAAAACAGGAAGTAATCAGACAAGCAGAAGAGAAAAATAGTAAGATCTCTGTTGGTTTACTGAAGAGATTACAATCTAGTGGAGAAGATAACACAGATACTGCTATTGAAGACGTCAAAGGTGCAATTAAAGAAGTTAAAAGTGTAACTGAAGATAATTTAGGAAATATATTCAATGAATTTCAGAAAGACATTTTAAAAAGAATTCCAAAAAAGAAAAAAAAATGTACTATATTTTGAGTTAACTGTAGTTGAGAAGATGCAATGATAAATGTAGTTAATATGTAGTATGTCAACTTAAGCGAATGTTTTTGTGAATACTTTCTTGAACATCGGTTTGTATAGACACATGTTTAATATTAAAAATGTAATGATACTTATCTATTTCGTTTATATTCCTATATATAGTTCCTTTATTTTCGATATATGGATATTAAGAAAGAAATATTATGACATGAGATGCAAAAAAATCGAATAGACAACTCAGGTTTTCAGTAAAGAACATTTGTTACATTATGTAACTAGTGTTGCTACATGGTGGCACAAACTTTCCCGTATTAGTTTTCCATTTCCTTTGGTCACGAATGTATTGCTGGAAATGTGATCGTTAAGAGTGTGAGAGATCGTTCGAAAAAATTACATTTGCGTATTTTTTAAAAAACAATCACCCCAAAATCAACTTTAAGTCGTAATAAAAAGTGCAATTAGCACTATCCGTTCGAAAAGTCTCAAAAAACATTTCGAGCCGGGTTTGAGAAAATAGCATTTGAACATTTATAAAAACGCGCAGTTTTGAGCTAGTTTCAACAGAAAACGGTTGAGTTTTCGAGAAATTTTTCTTGAGATTCTTTAAACCACATGTACTCATAAATATAACTAGTGATGCTTACAGAATGGCACAGACTTTCCCGTATTAGTTTTCTATTTCCTCGGATCCGGGCTAGCAATTCAGAATTGCCACATACTTTTGCCAGCTGCCCAAACTACATTTTTTGACATTTTCTTACTTTGTCAGTTTCTCAATAGTAGAAAGGAAATATTATTTTAAAGATATTAAAGAACAGAAAAACCTTGTCCTAAATCGCAATTTTCATCGAAAAAATTGGAGCCGTTTTTAAGAAAATCGCTGTCCATAGATACAGCTTTGGCGATGCTGTCCATAGAAAAGAATTTCATCATGAATATTACAGATTTCAACAATAAAGTAATGAACCAATTTGCCGAAATGAAGGAAAGGAGAATGGATTTTCTTTTCGAGTGAGGTAAGATTTAAATAATTTTTATTTTTTGTCTATTATTTAAAGTTCACTGTAAATAACTTGTGCCTAGAAACTTCTTTTATGATATTTCTTTATCCTGGGTTTACTAGGGCTCGGACTTTTAGGTGCTAAAAATCGGGAAATATTTATTGTTTGTGTTTTAAAAAGCAAAAATATGTCTGAAAGCGACTAATATATTTATTAACCCATATGGAAACCTGTTACAAAGATCGGGAGAAGTCTCGACGCGAAACGTGACACTTAGCTCTACATCACTCTGCATATTTTGTCAGTGCAATCTGAGGAAGTTTAGGAGCTGCTCATGTTGTGTGTGTGTGTGTTATCGCCATTGCCAAAAGTGTTAGAATGGCCCTCAGACGTTTTGACAGATCGTGAATCAGTATCGCTCTATTCATTCCCAGGAATTCGCAGAGTAATGTGTGACCAACCAGTGCTTTCCAAACTGACACGTCTTTCATTCTATATCAAAAATTCTTAAAGTATTAAACGTGAAAATACTCGAAATATTAATTTATCCAATAAAATTGTTCGAAAATGTAATAGCATTTGTTTTGACGAAAATAATAATTTTTATGCAACTTAAAATATTTTTTGTTGATGTGCAATTCGGTATACAAAAACCATTTTGAGCTTCTTGAATTTCCATCGAACTTTAATCGCTCAAGATTTAAGGGGAAAATATGTTTTTTATCTAAAATTCCAAGCCCTAGATATGACGTACGTATGTCTGCAAAAACCGCCGCTGCTGTGAACAACACTAGCGCGAAAACCATACTAACGATTTCTACCAACATAGATATTTCCAGGTCCATCTGGCCCCATTCGAGGCGCCGCGATTTTGAAAATCTTTCTTCAAAATTTGAGGGTTCTTTACATGAACCACCTGTTATTTTCAAAGATGGCTCAAAATTTTTTCCTTAAATTTATTGTAAGAATAGAGTAAAATACACTTATTAAGGCGGCATAGGTCCGATATTCATGGTTAACTCTGAATTTTCGAAACTTGCAAAAGTTTGAATTTTTTTTCGGTGCCATCCTGCGAGTACAAAAGTGAAGGTAGAGTTTCTTTTCAAATAAAATTTGTCCTCCAAAGTGAGTTCTTTCTCCGAAGTCGTGTATACGTTTTTGAAAATTTTGTAAAACAGGAAAATTTTTCGATTTTCGAATTTGACCCCCGTGTTATGCGTCCTAGCACGGAATTTTATGGCGAATTCACTGGTTAAGTCCGGTTTTCGATCCGACTCTTAGTTTTCGAGAAAATGGCGAAAAACATGATCGTAAGTTGTGATCTCAAATGAAGGCCCATTTGGCGCTACGACGCTTTGTTTCCGAGATAAAGGCGAAAAACGGAAAAATTTTTCGATTTTTGAATTTGACCCCAATGTTATGCGTCCTAGCACGGAATTTTATGGCGAATTCACTGGTGAAGTCCGTTTTTCGATCCGACTCTTAGTTTTCGAGAAAATGGCGAAAAACATGATCGTAAGTTGTGATCTCAAATGAAGGCCCTCTTGGCGCTACGACGCTTTGTTTCCGAGATAAAGGCGAAAAACGGAAAAATTTTTCGATTTTCGAATTTGACCCCAGTGTTATGCGTCCTAGCACGGAATTTTATGGCGAATTCACTGGTGAAGTCCGTTTTTCGATCCGACTCTTAGTTTTCGAAAAAATGGCGAAAAACATGATCGTAAGTTGTGATCTCAAATGAAGGCCCTTTTGGCGCTACGACGCATTGTTTCCGAGATAAAGGCGAAAAACGGGATAATTTTTCAATTTTTGAATTAGACCCCAATGTTATGCGTCCTAGCATGGAATTTTATGGCGAATTCACTGGTGAAGTCCGTTTTTCGATCCGACTCTTAGTTTTCGAGAAAGTGGCGAAAAACATGATCGTATGTTGTGATCTCAATTGAAGGCCCTTTTGGCGCTACGACGCTTTTGTTTCCGAGATAAAGGCGAAAAACGGGAAAATTTTTCGATTTTTGAATTTTACCCCAATGTTATGCGTCCTAGCACGGAATTTTATGGCGAATTCACTGGTGAAGTCCGTTTTTCGATCCGACTGTTAGTTTTCGAGAAAATGGCGAAAAACATGATCGTAAGTTGTGATCTCAAATGAAGGCCCTTTTGCCGCTACGACGCTTTGTTTCCGAGATAAAGGCGAAAAACGGAAAAATTTTTCGATTTTTGAATTTGACCCCAATGTTATGCGTCCTAGCACGGAATTATATGGCGAATTCACTGGTGAAGTCCGTTTATAGATCCGACTCTTAGTTTTCGAGAAAATGGCGAAAAACATGATCGTAAGTTGTGATCTCAAATAAAGGCCCTTTTGGCGCTACGACGCTTTGTTTCCGAGATAAACGCGAAAAACGGAGAAAAATTTTTCGATTATCGGATTTGACCCCAATGTTATGCGTCCTAGCACGGAATTTTATGGCGAATTCACTGGTGAAGTCCGTTTTTCGATCCGACGCTTAGTTTTCGAGAAAATGGCGAAAAACATGATCGTAAGTTGTAATCTCAAATGAAGGCCCTTTTGGCGCTACGACGCTTTGTTTCCGAGATAATGGCGAAAAACGGGAAAATTTTTCGATTTTTGAATTTGACCCCAATGTTATGCGTCGTAGCACGGAATGTTATGGCGAATTCACTGGTGAAGTCCGTTTTTCGATCCGACTCTTAGTTTTCGAGAAAATGGCGAAAAACATGATCGTAAGTTGTGATCTCAAATGAAGGCCCTTTTGGCGCTACGACGCTTTGTTTCCGAGATAAAGGCGAAAAACGGAAAAAATTTTTGGATTTTCGAATTTGACCCAGTGATATGCGTCCTAGCACGGAATTTTATGGCGAATTCACTGGTGAAGTCCGTTTTTCGATCCGACTCTTAGTTTTCGAGAAAATGGCGAAAAACATGATCGTAAGTTGTGATCTCAAATGAAGGCCCTTTTGGCGCTACGACGCTTTGTTTCCGAGATAAAGGCGAAAAACGGAAAAAATTTTTGGATTTTCGAATTTGACCCAGTGATATGCGTCCTAGCACGGAATTTTATGGCGAATTCACTGGTGAAGTCCGTTTTTCGATCCGACTCTTAGTTTTCGAGATAATGGCGAAAAACATGATCGTAAGTTGTGATCTCAAATGAAGGCCCTTTTGGCGCTACGACGCTTTGTTTCCGAGATAAAGGCGAAAAACGGGATAATTTTTCGATTTTTGAATTAGACCCCAATGTTATGCGTCCTAGCACGGAATTTTATGAATAATAATAAATATGAATTTTATGAATTTTATGAATAACGAAATTCACTGGTGAAGTCCGTTTTTCAATCCGACTCTTAGTTTTCGAGAAAATGGCGAAAAACATGATCGTAAGTTGTGATCTCAAATGAAGGCCCTTTTGCCGCTACGACGCTTTGTTTCCGAGATAAAGGCGAAAAACGGAAAAAAATTTCGATTTTCGAATTTGACCCCAGTGTTATGCGTCCTAGCACGGAATTTTATGGCGAATTCACTGGTGAAGTCCGTTTTTCGATCCGACGCTTAGTTTTCGAGAAAATGGCGAAAAACATGATCGTAAGTTGTAATCTCAAATGAAGGCCCTTTTGGCGCTACGACGCTTTGTTTCCGAGATAATGGCGAAAAACGGGAAAATTTTTCGATTTTTCAATTTGACCCCAATGTTATGCGTCGTAGCACGGAATTTTATGGCGAATTCACTGGTGAACTCCGTTTTTCGATCCGACTCTTAGTTTTCGAGAAAATGGCAAAAAACATGATCGTAAGTTGTGATATCCAATGAAGACCCTTTTGGCGCTACGAAGCTTTGTTTCCGACATAAGGCGAAAAACAGGAAAATTGTTCTATTTTTGAATTTTACCCCAATGTTATGCGTCCTAGCACGGAATTTTATGGCGAATTCACTGGTTAAGTCCGTGTTTGGATCCGACTCTTAGTTTTCGAGAAAATGGCAAAAAACATGATCGTAAGTTGTGATCTCAAATGAAGACCCTTTTGGCGCTACGAAGCTTTGTTTCCGAGATAAAGGCGAAAAATGGAAAAATTTTTCGATTTTCGAATTTGACCCCAGTGTTATGCGTCCTAGCACGGAATTTTATGGCGAATTCACTGGTGAAGTCCGTCTTTCGATCCGACGCTTAGTTTTCGAGAAAATGGCGAAAAACATGATCGTAAGTTGTGATCTCAAATGAAGGCCCTTTTGGCGCTACGACGCTTTGTTTCCGAGATAAAGGCGAAAAAACGGAAAAAATTTTTGGATTTTCGAATTTGACCCCAGTGTTATGCGTCCTAGCACGGAATTTTATGGCGAATTCACTGGTGAAGTCCGTTTTTCGATCCGACTCTTAGTTTTCGAGAAAATGGCAAAAAACATGATCGTAAGTTGTGATCTCCAATGAAGGCCCTTTTGGCGCTACGACGCTTTGTTTCCGACATAAAGGCGAAAAACAGGAAAATTGTTCTATTTTTGAATTTTACCCCAATGTTATGCGTCCTAGCACGGAATTTTATGGCGAATTCACTGGTTAAGTCCGTGTTTGGATCCGACTCTTAGTTTTCGAGAAAATGGCAAAAAACATGATCGTAAGTTGTGATCTCAAATGAAGACCCTTTTGGCGCTACGAAGCTTTGTTTCCGAGATAAAGGCGAAAAATGGAAAAATTTTTCGATTTTCGAATTTGACCCCAGTGTTATGCGTCCTAGCACGGAATTTTATGGCGAATTCACTGGTGAAGTCCGTCTTTCGATCCGACGCTTAGTTTTCGAGAAAATGGCGAAAAACATGATCGTAAGTTGTGATCTCAAATGAAGGCCCTTTTGGCGCTACGACGCTTTGTTTCCGAGATAAAGGCGAAAAACGGAAAAAATTTTTGGATTTTCGAATTTGACCCCAGTGATATGCGTCCTAGCACGGAATTTTATGGCGAATTCACTGGTGAAGTCCGTTTTTCGATCCGACTCTTAGTTATCGAGAAAATGGCGAAAAACATGATCGTATGTTGTGATCTTAAAAGAAGGCCCTTTTGGCGCTAACGACGGTTTGTTTCCGAGATAAAGGCGAAAAACGGGATAATTTTTTGATTTTTGAATTAGACCCCAATGTTATGCGTCCTAGCACGGAATTTTATGAATAATAATAAATATGAATTTTATGAATTTTATGAATAACGAAATTCACTGGTGAAGTCCGTTTTTCATACCGACTCTTAGTTTTCGAGAAAATGGCGAAAAACATGATCGTAAGTTGTGATCTCAAATGAAGGCCCTTTTGCCGCTACGACGCTTTGTTTCCGAGATAAAGGCGAAAAACTGAAAAAATTTTCGATTTTCGAATTTGACCCCAGTGTTATGCGTCCTAGCACGGAATTTTATGGCGAATTCACTGGTGAAGTCCGTTTTTCGATCCGACTCTTAGTTTTCGAGAAAATGGCGAAAAACATGATCGTAAGTTGTGATCTCAAATGAAGGCCCTTTTGGCGCTACGACGCTTTGTTTCCGACATAAACGCGAAAAACGGAAAAACTTTTCGATTTTCGAATTTGACCCCAGTGTTATGCGTCCTAGCACGGAATTTTATGGCGAATTCACTGGTGAAGTCCGTTTTTAGATCCGAATCTTAGTTTTCGAGAAAATAGCGAAAAACATGATCGTAAGTTGTGATCTCAAATGAAGGCCCTTTTGGCGCTACGACGCTTTGTTTCCGAGATAAAGGCGAAAAACGGAAAAATTTTTCGATTTTCGAATTTGACCCCAGTGTTATGCGTCCTAGCACGGAATTTTATGGCGAATTCACTGGTGAAGTCCGTTTTTCGATCCGACTCTTAGTTTTCGAGAAAATGGCAAAAAACATGATCGTAAGTTGTGATCTCAAATGAAGGCCCTTTTGGCGCTACGACGCTTTGTTTCCGACATAAAGGCGAAAAACAGGAAAATTTTTCTATTTTTGAATTTTACCCCAATGTTATGCGTCCTAGCACGGAATTTTATGGCGAATTCACTGGTTAAGTCCGTGTTTGGATCCGACTCTTAATTTTCGAGAAAATGGCAAAAAACATGATCGTAAGTTGTGATCTCAAATGAAGACCCTTTTGGCGCTACGAAGCTTTGTTTCCGAGATAAAGGCGAAAAATGGAAAAATTTTTCGATTTTCGAATTTGACCCCAGTGTTATGCGTCCTAGTACGGAATTTTATGGCGAATTCACTGGTGAAGTCCGTCTTTCCATCCGACGCTTAGTTTTCGAGAAAATGGCGAAAAACATGATCGTAAGTTGTGATCTCAAATGAAGGCTCTTTTGGCGCTACGACGCTTTGTTTCCGAGATAAAGGCGAAAAACGGAAAAAATTTTTGGATTTTCGAATTTGACCCCAGTGATATGCGTCCTAGCACGGAATTTTATGGCGAATTCACTGGTGAAGTCCGTTTTTCGATCCCACTCTTAGTTATCGAGAAAATGGCGAAAAACATGATCGTAAGTTGTGATCTCAAAAGAAGGCCCTTTTGGCGCTACGACGCTTTGTTTCCGAGATAAAGGCGAAAAACGGGATAATTTTTTGATTTTTGAATTAGACCCCAATGTTATGCGTCCTAGCACGGAATTTTATGAATAATAATAAATATGAATTTTATGAATTTTATGAATAACGAAATTCACTGGTGAAGTCCGTTTTTCAAACCGACTCTTAGTTTTCGAGAAAATGGCGAAAAACATGATCGTAAGTTGTGATCTCAAATGAAGGCCCTATTGGCGCTACGACGCTTTGTTTCCGAGATAAAGGCGAAAAACGGAAAAACTTTTCGATTTTCGAATTTGACCCCAGTGTTATGCGTCCTAGCACGGAATTTTATGGCGAATTCACTGGTGAAGTCCGTGTTTGGATCCGACTCTTAGTTTTCGAGAAAATGGCAAAAAACATGATCGTAAGTTGTGATCTCAAATGAAGACCCTTTTGGCGCTACGAAGCTTTGTTTCCGAGATAAAGGCGAAAAATGGAAAAATTTTTCGATTTTCGAATTTGACCCCAGTGTTATGCGTCCTAGCACGGAATTTTATGGCGAATTCACTGGTGAAGTCCGTCTTTCGATCCGACGCTTAGTTTTCGAGAAAGTGGCGAAAAACATGATCGTATGTTGTGATCTCAATTGAAGGCCCTTTTGGCGCTACGACGCTTTTGTTTCCGAGATAAAGGCGAAAAACGGGAAAATTTTTCGATTTTTGAATTTTACCCCAATGTTATGCGTCCTAGCACGGAATTTTATGGCGAATTCACTGGTGAAGTCCGTTTTTCGATCCGACTGTTAGTTTTCGAGAAATGGCGAAAAACATGATCGTAAGTTGTGATCTCAAATGAAGGCCCTTTTGGCGCTACGACGCTTTGTTTCCGAGATAAAGGCGAAAAAACGGGATAAATTTTTCGATTTTTGAATTTAGACCCCAATGTTATGCGTCCTAGCACGGAATTTTATGGCGAATTCACTGGTTAAGTCCGTGTTTCGATCCGACTCGTTAGTTTTCGAGAAAATGGCGAAAAAACATGATCGTAAGTTGTGATCTCAAATGAAGGCCCTTTTGGCGCTACGACGCTTTGTTTCCGAGATAAAGGCGAAAAACGGAAAAATTTTCGATTTTCGAATTTGACCCCAGTGTTATGCGTCCTAGCACGGAATTATTATGGCGAATTCACTGGTGAAGTCCGTTTATCGATCCGACTCTTAGTTTTCGAGAAAATGGCGAAAAACATGATCGTAAGTTGTGATCTCAAATGAAGGCCCTTTTGGCGCTACGACGCTTTGTTTCCGAGATAAACGCGAAAAACGGAAAAACTTTTCGATTTTCGAATTTGACCCCATGTGTTATGCGTCCTAGCACGGAATTTTATGGCGAATTCACTGGTGAAGTCCGTTTTTAGATCCGAATCTTAGTTTTCGAGAAAATAGCGAAAAACATGATCGTAAGTTGTGATCTCAAATGAAGGCCCTTTTGGCGCTACGACGCTTTGTTTCCGAGATAAAGGCGAAAAACGGAAAAATTTTTCGATTTTCGAATTTGACCCCAGTGTTATGCGTCCTAGCACGGAATTTTATGGCGAATTCACTGGTGAAGTCCGTTTTTTCGATCCGACTCTTAGTTTTCGAGAAAATGGCAAAAAACATGATCGTAAGTTGTGATCTCAAATGAAGGCCCTTTTGGCGCTACGACGCTTTGTTTCCGACATAAAGGCGAAAAACAGGAAAATTTTTCTATTTTTGAATTTTACCCCAATGTTATGCGTCCTAGCACGGAATTTTATGGCGAATTCACTGGTTAAGTCCGTTTTTCGGATCCGACTCTTAATTTTCGAGAAAATGGCAAAAAACATGATCGTAAGTTGTGATCTCAAATGAAGACCCTTTTGGCGCTACGAAGCTTTGTTTCCGAGATAAAGGCGAAAAATGGAAAAATTTTTCGATTTTCGAATTTGACCCCAGTGTTATGCGTCCTAGTACGGAATTTTATGGCGAATTCACTGGTGAAGTCCGTCTTTCCATCCGACGCTTAGTTTTCGAGAAAATGGCGAAAAACATGATCGTAAGTTGTGATCTCAAATGAACGCTCTTTTGGCGCTACGACGCTTTGTTTCCGAGATAAAGGCGAAAAACGGAAAAAATTTTGGATTTTCGAATTTGACCCCAGTGATATGCGTCCTAGCACGGAATTTTATGGCGAATTCACTGGTGAAGTCCGTTTTTCGATCCCACTCTTAGTTATCGAGAAAATGGCGAAAAACATGATCGTAAGTTGTGATCTCAAAAGAAGGCCCTTTTGGCGCTACGACGCTTTGTTTCCGAGATAAAGGCGAAAAACGGGATAATTTTTTGATTTTTGAATTAGACCCCAATGTTATGCGTCCTAGCACGGAATTTTATG
>JAHLJT010009436.1:156252972-156277506 GCA_031308135.1 Acheta domesticus
ACAGCTATAATCGCGATCATTCCAGGTGAATACTCGAACATCACTATATCCCAAGACTTCCAGTCTGTTGCCAATGTCGAAAATAATTTTTACAAGACTTAACAAATATTTGTAAACGCTTACAATATTCAAACTAATTTATTATTGATCTTATCTTCGCAATGAATAAAATAATAAAATGAACTTTCAACCTAGAATAAATGTTCGTAAATAAATACTTTTGATTCGGAAGCTAATTGTTCTCTGCCTGCATGGTTGAGGGTCACAAGACTTCCTTGTTCTGGACTTTATTTGCTATTCTTTCAAATGTTTAGGTTCGAGCTGAATAAGGATGTGTTTTGTAGTCTCGTTCACCGAAGATATTCGTTACGCTGATTACTGAACATCAGCGACAGAGACGAGAATTAAGGTGTCTCATATTTGTTTGGGTTTAATCGATATTGCAGCAAGTAGGAGAATTATACTAGTTAAAGGAGAAGAAGGAAGTTCTTACAAGACAGACTTTTTGAAGGCAACCAAAAATAGTTATTGGAAAACAAATTACATGACAGATATGTAAGATATAAAAATAATAGTACGCATAGTTAAGAAATTAAGCATTTATTTTTGATGACATATTACCTCTAAACCTGCACTGAAGGAGCAAATATCTACTTATTTCGTATTTAAGAAAAAAAACCCGTCTTATTTCGTATTTTAAGACACCCAATGATTATTGCTTTTGAATTTAATAAGTAAATTAATTAATAGAAATAGATACATTCTTGAGCTTTTATAGTAATCTAAGTCCACATTCACATGTCATTTGAATGTTAAACATTTCGTTTTCAATTTCATGGATTCGCGAATTCAAGACACTTGTACTTCATCTGGAAGACTCTCAACCTCTTGTCTTCTGCGTTTTCACCGCAACATCGATATGAGGGTCTCAGAAAGCAAAAGGCTGTGATGAATGTCATAATTTGTTGATATAGCAAACATTTTTTCTCGTACTTGTTCCCGTACATGTTCCCGTACTTCCGATAATCTTTGTCGGAGCTCTGCGCATCTTCCGTCAATTGTCCTATTGGAATATCATTGAAATTATAAATCTGCTCTGTGAATCACAATATTGTGTACGGTTTAGGGCATATAAAATCAATTATAAAGTTCCACAGTTTGCTGTCTGCCTCTTCGTCTCCCCTCGTCAGTGCCTGCAGCACACCGCCCTGTCCGATGTAGCTCGAACAGCTCCCCCGCGTTACTCGGCACGCCGATTCCTAACAAGGGAGTAACAGACCCTTCATGTCGGAACACCCTCGAAATTTTAATGGCATATGCTATTGTGATACCAAAAACTCGTTGCGAAAAATAGCGGCCAGTTTCCACTGCAAGGCCTCCAAATAAAACTTTGAAAAACACATATAAGTACTAGGAAAAAGATAGACGCCTCTACCGGTCCGTTTGGCAGCCCTTACTCCGGGCGAGCTGGCGCGAGGGACCCCAAGGTCACGGATGAGTCGGCCGGCCCGTCAGCGGCCCTGCAATAAACAAGGGCTGCATAGTTTCGCACCCAGTTCATCTTTCACTGTTACAAAAGAATAACATTTGCAATGGCTACAGAGCAAGTTGTGTTAAATCCTTAACATAGTTGAGTTCGCCTTGTGTTGCTTTCGTAACAAAGTGTATCTTCGAAGGGAAGTGTAAATGAAAAAGAACGAGACATGGGTCAATGTATTATCGAATTGATCGAAAATAATAGCACTGAAGTGGAGCATTACTAGGAATCGACCCTCGTTGTATGCGAAGGAAGTGATTGTGATCAAGTGATAGTGATAGGGATAGTGATACAGACTGCCAAAAGCATACTTCTACCACGAGTGATGATATGGGAAAGTGTTTTATTAGAATCAGACAGTGAATCCCCGGAAACTAGCGATCAAAAGTCAGTCACCTTGCAAATCCTCCGTTCGATTTATTATCCAAGCCCTGTGAAAAATACATGAGGATGTTAGCATTAGCTACGAGTACAAGAAGAAAGCTGTGGAATTCTGGTTGATTGAGGGCGGTAAGAAACGTTTTTCATATCACATGTCCGTAGAAATTTTCGTGCCCGCGTGATGTCAGAGAGACACTATATTTGTGGAAAAAGCAAGTGGAAAGCATGACAGCAATCCTAGTGAACACAAAAAAATTACGTATGAGAAACTTTGGTCTCGATTTGAACTTGTAAGAAGAATGAATCAAAATGAAAATGATGAAGATTTGCGACAGTGGACCCTGGAAATTTCACAAGAAACTGGCAGCAAAAATGTATTTTCCGCCTCTCACTCCTCAATCAATCTTTTAAAAAAGCGCACAAAATTAAGAGCAGGAAAATAACAAAGTGTGTATCACGCACTTACATTCACGACGAAACACAAAGGTGTGGTTGTAGAAGAATTTCTCAAAAACGCCAAAGAGAGATTTTCACATTACTCCCAGTCGTCTAATACAGACCAAAGTGGATTTCAACGCGAAATGCGATCAAAACGGGCTTTGTCGTTTGTTGGTGGAAATCATACACAGACGTTGCTCAATCAGTTAGTGCGTTATCACTAGGGCCCGGATAATTATGTACTAAAAATTAGGAAATATGTACATATATATGTATTAAATGTATAGAAATATGTACTAAAAAGTAAGAAATATGTAACACTTTAATTATTATATCAATTCGTTTTAATAAAATACTTTTGCTTAATGTTGATCTGTGTAGACTTAATATACTCGTAAGAACAAAATTAAAACATTATTCTACTCAACAATTCTGTTATTTACAATGGTCTCTAAAAAATGAGAAACAAATATTTGTTTCAAATACTTAGAAAATATCTGAATGTGACGTCACCGACGCTTTAAATTACTTTCTTGTGACTTTTTTTCTACTCTTTTTTCGTCTTCCTCGTCCTCATCTTCTTTGTCATCTTCTTTCTTCGTCGTCGTTTCTTCTTTGTCGTCTCCTCCTCCTCCTTCTTCTTCTTCGTCGTCGTCGTCTCCTCCTTCTTCTTCGTCGTTCCTCCTCCTCTTCTTCGTCCTCTCTCCTTCCTTCTTTCTCTTCCTTCTTCTTCGTCGTCTCCTTCTTCTTCGTCGTCTCCTCTTCATTCTTCTTCGTCGTCTCCTCCTCCTTCTTCTTCTTCTTCTTCTTCGTCGTCTCCTCCTTTCTACGTCGTCTCCTTCGTCATCGTTTTCTTTTGTCTTCGTCGTCTTCTTTCTTCTTCTTGTTCTCGTTTCTCTGTCTTTCTCTTCGTCGGTATTGTACTGGAGTTTAATCAACACCACCTACATCTAGTTAGGTGGCGTTGATTTAGTTCCCGGTATATTTACCAAGATCACAGCGCAAAACAACGAAAAACACGTTTTTGGAAGTTTCTTAGGATTTTATAGCCATTTCTGGAAACAAATTATCAATACCCCATTAGGACGCCGGAGAGACGCGTAGATGACACCTCGTTTGTCTCCACTAGTGCACGGGAAGTAATCAGAGAGACCCGTGAGAGACGGAACGGCTCATCCGCAAGCATGCACACGAGGAGTTTACTCAATTACTCTATAGGGATGAAATTTTTCCTATTATCTGTCCGAAGGTCTTGTACCGACCAAGTGTTTCCACATCGAATGACGTTACTGGTGTATATTCAAACTTTGTCCCAACATGTCACTGTTCAATGCTATTCACGGATTAGGGAATAAAAACAATGCTGGTTGATATTTAATCAATTGACTCTTAGCACAAATTCAGCTTTCTTATAATGTTCTTACCCATGACGCTATTGCTTGACTTCTTTGAAAAGATAAACCAAACTTTGCCTATGGAAAATTCCCAGTCTGCGTTACCACAAGGTTTAAGCCAATCGCCGTGAATTATTTTCTATCCTTCTCTTATCCAAAAGCTGTATTGCCACATCATGATTTTTCTTTAGGTTTCACCTCACAGAGATACTTTACAAACAAGGATTTAGGCTCCAGTGCAACAACGGGGAAAGAAAACTGTCAATGGCGCTTTCCTGAGCTGCGTTGGTGCGTGTAATTTTTGGCGAAGGGCATTAAGGTCAAAACAGACCTCTGAAAAATAACTTTGGGGCGCGAGTTATCGCTTGCTAGACGTACCATTTTCATACACAAAATTTATTTCTGAGTATATTTTGTTCTCTGCTTTACTCGCGCTGAAATCTACACACTGGAAGCTTTGGAGTGCAACACCTTCCCTTTTGTAGGGTTCTGCGTGCTGCAATATCAACATTTTTACGCATGCAATTGCGCCAATTGAGAGGAGGCTGCCGAAAAATTGTTTGAAACAATGCTGAATTGTTTTGTCTTGGTTATTCCTTTTCAAAAACATGTAGGATAAATGAAGAATTATACAAAAAGAATGCAGAAAAGGAAAATATTAAGAAATATTAAAAATGTACTTTTGTGAAAATATGTAAATATATGTACTTTCGGGTAAAATATGTAAATTATGTAATAAAAAGTCATCGGTTTTAGACCCTAATCGACATGAAACGTAAATATATTGTGGTTTTGACTTGATAAAGTTAACATACGGAAATATGTAATTACATAATTATCCGGGCCCTAGTTATCACACTCGTACACTATAATGCCAACAATAAGTATGGATGGATCTTTGTTGCCTAAATTATTTATAGTGCTGCAGGAACCAAAAGATTTTTCGGCCCTGTTGTCTCCAAAGAATGATTCAAGCTGAAAACATAATTGTTACGACTACAAAATCAGGAAAAATGGGAGAAAGAGTTGAAACAGTGGTTTAAAGGAAGCGTTTCTTCCCATTTGTAAGTGAATATTTTGCTCTGCTTTTAGATTCGTGGACCACGTACAATGTCAGAACTTGTATTGAAGATACTTCTCCAGGCGAGACAATTGAAACTGCTCCAGATACCTCCCGGAGCTACAGGAAAAATCCAACCACTTGATAAGTTCTTCTTCCCGACAGTGGAAAGCTATGTATCGCCGTTTATCAGAAAATATTGTGCTCACAAGAGTGTTAGTGACAAAGTTTCCGATAGAGACACATTTCTCTCAATTGCAATCCTTCATTCATTTTCAATTTTCATCTCCTCGTTCCCAAAATATGATAAAGTATTCGTGGTTTACTACAAGGTACATAACAGAATGGCCTCCTGAATTTGTAGTGCCCGTCAAATATTGCCTTGAAACTGAAAAAACGAATGTGAAGAAGAATGTGACAATGAAGTTTTTATTCGTTGTGCGTGGTGCCGAAAAATTTGTTTTATCATTCAGTGAAAACCAATCATTTCTGCTTTTTATTCGTGCCGCACTAACTTGCGACGAGACACTGCTCCTGGCTTTCGCTTGCCCGCGCGCCGGCTCTGTGGCCCGCCTGTTCTGCCGGTCGGTCGGCCGGCCGCCCGCTCAAACGCTAGTAGGGATGTCCACGGCGCCGCAACACTCCATTGCTACCTAAGATTTTAGCTTCAATTTTGGAGCCTTACAGTGGAAACTGGCAGCTAAGATTTTGGATATGGGATTAAGATAGTGCATACGTGTGTCATAAAAAAATTTCGAGGGTGTTTCGACATGAGGATCTGTTACTCCCTTGTAAAAAAAATCAACTTTTCTCAAAAAATCGCAACAGGAGCAAAAGATATTTATACACCTATTAAACACATATTCAGGAATAGGATATCAGAAAATCAGAGAGGTCATTTTTGATCTTTGTTTTTTATATCCAGTTCAAAGAAAGCGTTCATCCTTCGAACGACATGAGAAATAGATTGAGACGACATGAGAATAGAAATAGATATTAATACTAAGAAAACAAAAAAATGGTTAATTATATATTTTTGAATGTGTTTTACACACCCCGGGAAACAAGTTCCATGCTGCAAAAATTTCGTACGTCGAGTCTCTGGACATTTACGAGGACTACTTTCAACGGGCCTCCGAACTGACTAGTACGAAGGGTGCTCGAAGTTGCTGAAGTAAGGTCTCCCATGCCACCTCTGCTTATCACCTGAGCTTACACAAGCTGTTTTCAGACGCTTTAGACATCTGGGATACGATCATGTATATTTCAAATTCCAATGCAAAAGTTGAAATTTTGATTTTTGGCCCCTACGAACGCAAAATTGATCACTGTGCGCGGTGGCTCCTCAAGGCTGGGAGTTGAGCCTCTGAGAGATGAACCTTTCCTTCCACCACTTTTCGCGCATGCGCAGTCAAAGGCTTTAATTGTAAGTGGCCGAACTAGAGATTGATTGGTTAGTAATTGCAGGAGCGACAAACTGTTAAGGTCATTAGTTCCGTACGTGTAGTGACTGTTTTATTCGCGGGGAGGATGCAGTAATCTCTCCCGCTGGATTGCGGGATCTGGCGCCGACCCCGACGGGTTTCCGGGTTTTCCTCCAACCAGGTATCTCCCATTAGCAGTCCAACCACCCTATTTAGTACCCCACGTAGTACCAATTGTCCGGTCCGGCGACGGTGGAGGACTTTGGACATGAGCTAGAACGCATTCAGGCTGGGAGGATTCTAGAGAACCCTGTTGTGATTGGGCAATGTTTGTGGTTTCTCCGAAAGCAGAGCAATACCCTTACAAGGTCAACTGATTGCGCGTGATCTTTCCTAACTCAACCGTTTTAACCTTTTCTACCCAGTCGCACCAAAAACGGTGCTATGCCCGTCTCGGACGGAGCCCAGAGAAGGGAAGCCGGTCTGCTGGCACGTGAGGCAGTGCAGTGCTCGTGAGTGTGAGAGAGGCCGCTGCGCAGGTGACGACGGCGGCGCTGCGGGAGCGCGTGCAGCAGCTGCTGGAGCAGTCGGACGGCGACGACCGCATGGTGGCCGCCGCCTCCGACCACTGCGCGCCGCACAGGAGAAGCTCAGCCAGCGCGACGCCGCGCTGCAGGTGGCTCCAACCACCCCGTTATGCAAAAATAGTTTAAATTTAGATTGAAGAATTATCATTTAGGAGTCAATTAGAAATCCCAAATCATCCTTTTTGTTTCCCTGCATGGACGTGATATCGACCCCCCCCCCTCCAGAGCAGTCACGCAAACCGCCTACATCAACAGGCGAGGAAGTCAGTGGTGGATCCCCTAGGAATGAAATATCGCTTGCAAAACTCATTAAGGTTTAGTTGGGGCCCTCTAGGCCTTGCAAAAAAATTTTGGATACCCCTGCTTTAGGTCTAGTCATTTGGTTCGCTGCGTCGAAGGTTCACTTTACCACAATGCCTATACTGCTCTGGGATCTATCTTTTTTTATCACAATACCCTGGGCCTGATTACAGTGAACCTCTAGATCTAGGAATATATATTTCCAGATAGGTTAATGGGGTGTTGGGTTTTCTTGTTATTAAAAAAAACGTTATTATAGAATGGTCTGGAAGCTTAGCTCGTTGGTGAGCGTGCTCACTTTCCATGACGCGGCCCCCTAGTTCGATTCCCTATCAGGTAAGATTATACTGTGCGTTTTCTATGCAATGTCCAGTATTGCTGCTGTGTGACGATAAGAAAAGTCACTTCTCAGGTGAGAGACCAAAATACGGCATGGATATCTCTTTGTGCCAATTTTACGTGCCAACCACACGTACCTCCTTACCCCAATTGCCGCGAGGCCGGGACGTCCGCTGGTAGGGCGTGACCGTAAACGGCCGACGCGCTAAGTACACAAATTATAGAATGACAAATTAGTCATTAAAATACTAAATAACTAGCGCCGGTGACGCCGCACCAATCACGCGCGAGTGCGCCAACTTCGCACCTATCGCGATAAATAGAAACCGCGGAACGCCAGTCCTCGCCGTGCTGCCAGGTAGAAAACACTTCGGCCCCGTCAGCAACGTCACTGAAGTGCCTGCCACAGTCGCAGGCGAAACGTGTGTGTGGACCACTTTCCTTCGGCCAACGGCCTCAAGTAATGCAAAACCGTCCGTGAAAGCCTACATTGTATGTTAATATACTTCTTTAATTCATTAGAATAATATTTTGGAGTAGATACGCGATAGAAATGAGTCAATGTAAGTTGTATATCTATTTTGGTTGTAAAATGCTTGGGATTTTGCATCGGACAACCTCAAGAATGTTTTTGTGGCAATCAGAGACATTGAAGGTCACAACCCCGCCGCCCGACATGGAAGTGCACAGCGAATCAAACGCGAGCCAAACACAGGTCATGCTCGAGCTGTTTAAATGGCGAATTTTTGGGAAGTTCATTTAAACCAAGTACTTTAACACAAGCCACTTCTTCAACCACCCCCACCAAGTATTCAGTAAATTGGACACGTGGTCCACCTGCTATCAGTTTTCTTTAGATGTGAAGATAATCGCAATGTGTGCATTGCGACCAGTGGGTTTTGAATTAGATAAAATGCATGTGCGTACCGAACAATCGCGCAATTTTTTCTTTTCGGAATTTTCTTTAACTTTAAGCAATTTAAGCAGGTATGGTAGCAACTGCTGTCCTTAGACAAATTTTACGTTGGTTTCTGAGATACGCTTGTGCTCACGAGAATTAATTTTTAAAAATATTTGAAGCTAACAAAACAGAATGAAAACAAACTGAAAGGGTCGATATTCTGAACTCAGTTGATCGGAGCGGACTCTGCCAAACGAAATCGTACGAGAACCGTCACCCAACTCCAGTACCCCCACCTCTCAGCATAACACATTGCCCAGCATGCACCAGTTACGGACGGCGAATTGATCTGATATCTAATCTGCGGACGTTATCCGCAGATCAGATATGCCCCATACTGTACCATTATCGAACTTTGCTTGCTCGGACGCATACTCAAAAATCCTGGTGCGCATTATATTCGATGGCGCGTTACAGCAATCCGTTTCCGTAGAATGGCTAGAAACTTCATTCAATTTTTTCGTTTATTACATTTCAATGGATTGCTGGAGTTTACACATTTAACTTCGTTTTCATTTATCATTGGCCTATTATTGGCGTTTTAGTGGGTCTGCGGGGCCCCCAAAATAATTTTGACTATATATACCCATATCTGTGGTATTAAACATGGATATGTTTTTTCCTTAATATCAACCACTTATTGAATTTTACGTGGAAATTGTACTTTAACGTTTCATTATGTCTCAAAAACGTTCTAAAAAACAGAAGTCGTAATATTTAACACGTATCAACTTCAAAAGAAAAAAATCTTGCTTATTTACATTTTAATATCACTTTTAACCAGACATGAACATTTTAAAACTTTGTTACAGTTGACCAAAACGTCTGCAAAGATGAGATAGACTTAGAGTAACAAAAAAACTATTTACTTTTTACACAAAATCACTGCCTGTGTCATCACATATAGGTAACTCACAACTTTCACATGTCATTTTGTTCTTCTTCTGAGATCATCCATATCCGAATCTAGCGCTCAACACGTCTAATTTTTAATCAATCTCCATCAACGCCCGACGTATATCTCCATTCTTTCGGCTCCTTGACTGGAATATTACCCAGAAATCGTGGACACAGGGATCTGTTGAATCTCACCAACACCATCTAGATACAAGGCCTGCGCAGTACAGTTTTTCAAAGCCAATATGGCGGCTAGTAAAAGGTGACTTGTTCGAGTTGAGGCGTTTCCAGTTAATCCTTTTTGTGAAGCAAGGGAAGCTTTGCGAGTTATGAATATGTGGTTGTGGTCTGTTCTTGATAATAGTGAAGATCATGGTGAATAAGGTCTGTGTCCCCGGGGGAGGGAAATTAAGATAAAAAATAAATAGTGTGTTGCTAAATTCAGTGTTTACTTTCAGTTTTGTGAATTGCATTTGAGAACGTGGAAATTGAGAAGAATTCAGTGTTCTATTACGAAAATGGACTAAAAAATCAGGGTTCCTTTAAAATATCCCCTGTCCGAGATCGCTTCGACACTACCGCTTTAGCAATCTTGGCCACGGGGATCGGTACAAGACTGTATAGATGTCATTTCAAAAGAACTGAAATGCTAAACACACTACAACAGCCTTTAGCTGAAGTCGCTTAACATGATATTCGTTGCAACACGATCAAACTTGGGTTCCGGCAAGGGATTACGGCATTACGGGCTTTTATAATACTCGAATAACGCGAATTTTATAGACACGAACTCTGTTTATTTCGGTCCCTTGGCCTTCGTGTTATGAGGTTTACTGCATAATTATATCAGCTGGGGTCCAGTGGACTCAGTGTTGGCACGTTGAGGATTAAAATAAATGGAAGTCTATTGGTCCCGATTAAAAGATAGTCGATTATCATTTGCAAATGTGAGAAGCAGGCCGACGAAATGTTGCGTGCCAGTGAGCACGTGTTTCCGGGACAATGACGAGACTAAATACACACTTGGAATAAATACTTAGACAAGTATACAAAAGTACCCAAATCATACACCAACAGCGTTAGAAGTACAACTGTCAATCACCAACTCTTTAATCGGACTATAGACTTCATTTATTTTAACCACTCAACTGCACACTCAAGGGGAGTCTACTAGACCCCATATGATATATATACAGTAACCCTCTTAACACGAATTCCAAAGACCAAAATAATCAGGTTCGGTTATAAAAATCGCGTTACCGAGAATTGTAAATGTCCGTATTGCCGTAATCCCTTGCCGAGTTTGTTTGTGTAGCGCGAAATTTCCAGTGTTAACTTGTGCGTGACTGGGCGCGGCGCGGAGTGGCAGGAGGCGTTAGGAGCGGCAGGCGTCTGAGTCGCGAGGAGCTGCGCGCAGGGGCGGAGGCGGCGGCGGCGGCGTGGCGCAGCTCAAGGCGGCCGTGCGAGCGAGAGGAGCGCATCCAAGGGCCTCCTTCCGCCGCCGGCTACGGTGACGCGACTCGCGCCTTGATCCTCCCCAGCAGGCCGCCGCGGGCCCTGGCGGCGGCGACGAGGACGAGACGGGCCGCAGGAGGCGCACTGCAGGCGAGCACCTTTTAAACACCCCAAGCGCTTTGTTGAGAGAGCGAGACGAGTTGGAATCGGGGGAGGCGTTGCATCCATCGGCAACTCTAATACGTATGGTCCATTAAACTGGGTGATTGGCAGTTGTGCTTTTCAGCTGTACTTCTCATTGAGTGAATGATTTGTTTCATGAATAAGTATTTATTTCAAGTGTTTATTTTCCCCGTCGCGGGAGCACGTGCTCAGTGTTACGCAAACCATCCACGTCGCTCCCTTTCCATTCGCACTGTCAATCACCATCTTATTTTAATTGAGCATAAACATTTACGTCGTAACGAAGCTTTGGTTGAATGACAGGGTCCCTCATCGTACAATTCATGACCTTGAAGTGCCACCAAGTGGAAATTGAAGTATAGCCTACGTGCCAAGAAGATTTTATTTTAGCAGCTCTTTCAGCCATCGCTTTCGCGGCAAGTGACCTTCACCATGCCGATACCTTACACTCAGAAGGAGGCACTGCGTTTCGAGTTCGTTTTTAGCTTAGTCTATATACTTCGTCATCTTCATTGTTGTTTTTCGTCTCATGGATGGTCTTACGGGCAGAAATACTAAAAACCCTTTTGAATCAATTATATTTGCTCATTTAGTGTAGATTGATTAAGGTTATTTGGTTCTAAGTGAAAAACAGTCAGCTTTTAAAGTGGTCTCTACTGCTTGTATTAACCAAACAATAGTATTGAATTGAACACTTCAATAAGAACACTGTTAAACTCTTCGATTTCGATTCTCAATTTGAGCTCAGTTGAAGATGCTACCTTCGTGCTTAGCTCGGCAATATAACCAATTTGGTCTGCTATTTGTGTTGTGAACAGTTTCTCGTTCGTTACTGTATCTTAATACCATCTCTTTATAAGAAAAATATAAAAACAAGAAATACCATTTCTTTGAATAAATACTGTCATTCGCTCTCATTAGGAGTACGTTTCATTTGTTGCCAATGTATTAAGAAATTAGTTTCGAGGAATCAGAATAAAAATAACTTACGGTGAGGCGGGTAGATGGAAGGCGCTGGTCGAGCTGGCACTAGTAGCACTGGCAATTCGCTGCGTCGAGGGAGGCGGTGGGCGTGTGGGTGTCTCTAATAGCAACAGCAGTGCGCTGTGGTCGAGGGAGGCGATGGGCGTGTGGGTGACTCTATAGCAATACCAGTGCTCTGTGTCGAAGGGCGATGGGGCGTGTTAGTGTCTCTAATAGCAATAGCATTGAGCTGTGGCGAGGGGGCGTGTAGTGGGGTGGGTTCCTCTAATACAGCAACAGCAGTGCGCTGTGTCGAGGGAGGCAGTGAGCGTGTGGGTGGCTTTAATAGCACAGCAGTGCGCTGTTGTGAGGGAGGCGGTGAGACGTGTGGGTGGCTCTAATAGCAAAGCAGTGCGCTGTGGCGAGGGGCGGTGGGGCGGGTGGGTGGCTCTAATAGCAATGGCTGTGCGCTGTGGCGAGGGGTGGGGGTGGTCTCTAATAGCAATAGCAGTGCGCTGTTGTGAGGGAGGCGGTGGGGCGTGTGGTTGCTCTAATAGCAACAGCTTAGGCGAGGGCGGTGGGGGCGGGTGGGTGGCTCTAATAGCAATGGCTGTGCGCTGTGGCGAGGGGGTGGGGGTGTCTCTAATAGCAATAGCAGTGCGCTGTTGTGAGGGAGGCGGTGGGGCTGTGGGTTGCTCTAATAGCAACAGCTAAGGCGAGGGGCGGTGGGGCGGGTGGGTGGCTCTATAGCAATGGCTGTGCGCTGTGGCGAGGCGTGGGGGTGTCTCTAATAGCAATAGCAGTGCGCTGTTGTGAGGGAGGCGGTGGGGCGTGTGGGTTGCTCTAATAGCCAACAGCTAAGGCGAGGGGCGGTGGGGCGGGTGGTGGCTCTAATAGCAATGGCTGTGCGCTTGTGGCGAGGGCGTGGGGGTGTCTCTAATAGCAATAGCATGCGCTTGTTGTGAGGGGGCGGTGGGGCGTGTGGGTTGCTCTAATAGCAACAGCTAAGGCGAGGGCGGTGGGGCGGGGCGCAGGGCGCTGCGCGCGGCGGAGGTGGAGTGCGCGCGGCTGCTGGAGCTGGCGTCGCTTGGCACTGCGGCGCGCGGCTGCGCACGCGCGAGGCGTCTGCGCGCCGCGGAGGAGGAGCTGGCGGCGCGAGCGCGCGCGGCGCGCGGCGGCGCTGGACCGCGCCAAGGGGCGCCTCGAGGCCGAGCGCGCCGCCGCCGGCCACGCGCCCCCGCACGCCAACGCCAGCGCAGGTACAGCAAGCAACTCATCCACACGAGCGGTCGCTCGCCCCCCCCCCCTGAATAAAGATGTGTGGTGCCACTCGCCTTCACACGGAGCCACTCGGTGGCGCCTCCGAGAAGCGGCAGACCCCTTCACACACAGTAACTGCCCTTCACAACCAGCTTTCGTTAGTCACATCACTATGGGATCAGACGGCCGAAAGGCAGCCAGCAAGTATAATCCTGTTTCAGTGTGAAGGCTGCCATTTAGAACTGTGTTCTTCTAACGGTGGTACAAAGGCCCTTCTGCGCTGCTGGTGGCGAGAGTTTTGCCTCCAGCGCCCCAGCAGCGCGGCGACGCCGCTCGTGCGAATGCCTCCATTTAAACCAAAGCTTTGCCAGCAGACGCGTCACTGGGAAGCGCTGCTGAGTGGTGCCGTGGGATGAGGCCTTTAGGTAGAGTAGTGAAACCGCCACAGTTTACTGCCCTTTCTCCGGCTAGCTCTACGAGTTTAGAATTTAGGAGTTGAGAAATAATAGCAAGATAGCGGTTTTTCGAGCACCGAGAATATTGATATGGACAAATTGGTGGCACCGAACATCCACTACATTGCCCAGTTCGAACTGTTTCTGACGGCTGGACATAAATGGCCAAAACGGCGGTGCAATGGAATGCGCTGCCATGGACTTCCACTCGCCAACGCCACTGAGTACTCATGAAGTATCGCTGCTGGGCGTCGGCCTGTTAACACTTGAGTTCAGTGGCGCTCGAGTGACCTCATGTGGAAGCTGCCTTTTAGAACTGTTCTGCTGGCGGGAGTGCTGAAGCGCCTCTGGGTAATTAATACCAGAAATGCGGCACTAAGGCGCCGTAGCAGCGCCTCTGCCCGCGCGTGGAAATACTTTGTTTAGCCAGGGCATGCCAAAAGTATGTTTGTAGATGACTGAACGGTATTCTCTGAAAGTAGCTCAAAATTCTGCATTTTCAGAAACACTCAAACGCCATTTTTCTCATAGATGGTTCCACCATTTTTTCTTGAACTTTCGAACGGATAATACTAACCCCACTCTTTAATTGATGTATTATGACGTTCATTTTGAGGTATTTTTTGTTTTTTGAAAAATTTCACAAATATTATTGTTTTGAAGACTCTCTCACATCTTTAAAATGCATTTACACCTGCAATTTGTAAACATTTATTTATTGTGAGTGTATGTGCTTTAAATTTCTTCAAATAAAGATTTTTGAAAAACTCTGAAACTGTGAAAAGGGCTTCAATTTGCGCATTTAGAGTAGCGTTTAAATGCCTTTTTCTTAAAAACAGCTACAAATTTTTCAAAGAATTGCCATTTAGGACGATGTTTTTGTGTTCTTCAATATTTCAAAATTAATATTTCCGTTTCTACGATTTAGGAACCCGAAAAATTGAGAAATGTCAATAAGTACTTTGGGCGGCGATAGTAGCTGTCAATAGTATGTGGTATTCGAATAGCTAGCCCAGACCCAAGGAAATAGAAACCTAATGCAGTCTGTGCCATCCTGTACACCACTAGTTTCATTTGTCTCTTTCAGGTGGGTGGAATATCCAACCGGCACTTATCTTCGTTTCCATCAGTTTCCATGAGTAGGTGCGTTGAGTAGACCAGCATGCGAGTACTCGTGCTACGAATGGACGCGCGCGTGACAGAATATGAAACTAAAATACACAGACATGGAAGATTTGTAATGCGATATCAAAAATTCTTTAAAGAATTACTGTAAATAGAATATTTTTACAGACAATGAAAATATTGTTTTGGCTTTACTTGAAAAGATACTAAACTTCGGGATAAAAAGATGCTGTTCCATGAAAATTCATTTCTTTCGATATCTAAAACATGACATGACAGAGCAAAACAGTTTTCAGATTTGAAATGGACATAAAAAACTACATGGAAAAAGTAAACACCGCCATCTAATTTTGTTTACCAGTCCAATTGTTTGAATTGCGGTCCGACAAGCAGATTTGCGTCAGGCTTTCTCGTGGTTTCGCTCTTCCTTTTTCTCTCATTCCAGCATTCTCGTCATCGCTCAAACCGACCCATTTATACAAACATTTCCCCTCCGATATGGCCAAAGTTATAGGACGGGGATGATAATAACATGTATTGAGCCAGACTTTCAAATTACGAAAGTGTTAAGTCATTCGTAATACGAAAAGTTTTTTCTTTCTTCGTATTGTGTAAGGATGGATAATAAACTTAGATTTGTGCCCAATATAGGGACTGGCGTCTTCAGAAGCCCCCATCTGTGTTCCGCCCGCCCTCCTCGGCCGCTCAGTTCCCCTGCGGGTGGGAAGTCACTTCTCATCGCTATACTTTGCCTCGAGGCTCTGGTAGCCTACAGTACTTTCGATGGCAGGGCCTTGCTCATCGACGATTAATAATTTTTCGTTATCGTTGTTCTTTGGCCAGGTGTTACTGCAAAGAGAACGGCGATTTTGCGAGTAAACTCCTGTTGCAGAGCCCTCGAAAAGAAGTGATAAATCTAGTTGCTAAATTTTAAGAAGAGAACTCCTCTATCACGTGGTGTATCCAGAATCTATATTTTGTGGATCCTCATACCACAAAATCGAATGACGGCGAAACGTCTGTCCGTCCGTCCGTCTGTGACAACGCTAGCGGATAAACGTTCAGCCGATTTCCTCCAAACTGTATATTCCCCGATCAATCTGCTTCTTGAATTGAAAGCAATATGTATTTTTGCCCCAGGGACTTTTTTCAAACTTGAAAAAATGGCTCGATCGTTTTCGATTATTATTATTTGTGGATGGTGAGAAGAACATTTAAGAGAATGTATAGGTCTCATGTTCGTCAAAAAACCCTAACGTTTTCGAAAATTGCGAAAGTTCAAACTTTCTGCGCGTCTTCTTACAACTACAATTACGAAGATAGAGATTATTCCGTAATGAAATCTGTTGTTTGAAGATAGATTTTGAAATTGTGTGGGTGTGGTGGCAGGGCGGCGCGGGGCGGGCGGCGGCGGCAGGCCGTGCCGGGCGACTTCCTGGCGCGCCTGGAGCTGCTGGAGGAGGAGCAGGAGCGCTGCGCGGGAGGCCGCCAGCGCGCGCGCCTCGAGCTGGAGGACGACCTGCGCGCCGTGGCCGACGAGCTGCGCCGACGCGGCATCACCAAGCGCCCGACGCCCCGGCGCACTGCGCAGGCGCCGACGCCACCGCCTAAACGACCGCCTTTTGTCACGCTCGAAACGGACATCTTCTCATAATGACCATGTGGAACGAATAAGCGAATGATGCACACTGCCAGTGTTTGCAGAAACGCACTGACGAAGTTTTGCATGTTTAATTTAATTTATCCTAATTTTTCTTCATCATCATAGTGTGCTTAAATACAGTATATTGCTGAATTACTTTAAATGAAGTTTGATTCACGTTTCGGATATCAGCAGCTCGTAATAAATACGAACAAATAGTACAAGATAATGGAGATGTTCCGAACATATTTGCAACGAAATTATATTTTTTCTGGAAAAGTTCTTCAACTTCCAATTGCCTTTTGTTACGTTGCCATATTTTTCATTTACGATGTTTCTATGTTAAATAGGTTCTTATATAATTCATAATAAGGTTAACAAATAATGTTTATTTGCGTATAAATGAAACTATAATTTTTAATTTGTTATTATACTTTATTTTACAATAAATAAAGAAATAATTTCCTATCAGTTCCTATTAAAAAGTTTGAGTTCTGAGATTGATCAATATTGAACCAAAAAACTTGAAAACTAGATAATTGATATTACATTAGTAAATCATCCTACAGTTGACAGCAATTGAATTACGTCCTCAATAACATTATTTTGTGTATGAATCACAGAAAAATACATTTACATATACTTTTGAATATTCGCAGTTTGTTATTTTGTATCTCTATAATTTTTATAGGAATGAACTCAGTCATTGATCAAGCACCAAACCCACTATTGCAAGTAAAGGCAGCTCAGAGCATCCACTGATACCACCGCAGTGCCTCGGACCGAGAGTCACAGTTCCAATTCCGATTTTCGCAAAATTTTCGCAACCAGCGAGGTCGAGTTCAAGCGCAGACTGGAGGAGAATTTCTAGCGGCCGCTGCTCTGATCGGTAGTCTTCCGTATTTTCCACGTTCACACACAGGCGAATGCCAGAGCAGTACCTAACAAACGGGCCACGGACCGCGCCGATCTTCCTTCCTCTTCCTTGTCCTATCCTCACCCTTACACTAACATGCCTTATACTACCACACACACACTTACGCTAACATGCCTACACTACCACACATGCCAGGAGACCGGTCGGGAGCTTAGAGCTTGTCCGGCTGGGGTGGTGCCCCGCTGGTGAGAGATAGCTGGTTGGGAAACCCTGCAACCGACGAATCGGTCGGCACCGAATCTCACCATCCAGAGGGGGAAGATCACACCATCTCCCACGATAAAACATGCACTCCATTTACGGGAGTAATGCTGTTGCTCCTGGAATCACTAATCAATCAATCACACACCAAAGTATTTTCGAAATCAGAGATTTTAACCACATCGCTTCCACAAAGGTCTCGGAACAACTCGAATGAGGCGCATGACGCCATCAAACTTAGGCCATCTCCGACCATCATAATTTCAAAATAGAATCACTAAACATTTTTCGAAAGTACTGTAGAGGTGTGCATTCCTCGGTAGGTGGAGGTGGAATATTGTCTAGCCAATCAGCACATGGTTCTTGAAAATCTGTCTTCATCCTAAATGTAAACATTTTTCCTTTTTCTGGCGCTATATATCCTTGCTTAGCATTGGCTACTTTCGACACCGACAGACATGAGTGAAATAGTCACTATTTATTAGACAGGAAGAGGCGTTCCATCCTTTCCCGTCCTGCTTTGAGCCTACTTGTATCCATTCTATTTTATCCCCATTCCGTCCTTGCCCACCTGGATATACTGTCTTCCTCGCTTTCTCACTAAAAATGTTTGCTTTCAAATTGGGTTTCCGACCCCAAACTTCAACTCACTTTAATACTAAAAATAAATTAAATACAATCTCTCACATGTTATTTTTGGAGAATTTGAGGTATTATTACCATAATTTCAATCAGTTGCCACAACGTAAAACATTTCTTTTCATATTTTTGCTTTTTCTTTATAAACAGCGTTTGTAAAGAAACTTTGAAATTAATCGTCGGCCCCACGCCGTGGCAATTGAAATACAAATGAAATGCTTTTAATTGAACTTGAGTATGCGTTTTAGGGTCCTTGTGGCTCATGTAATGTGCCATTAACCACTTAGATAATTTATAAAAATCCGATAACACACAGTGGATCCGGCTTGACCTAAGTTTTTCTGTTACCAAAAAAAATAATGCCTCTTTTGTTCCATTTTCAACAACCTTGAAAAACAGTGTTGGCACATATTCATTTCCTTCCATTTCTCACTACTCTTTACTTCAATTAAACCGAACCGAACTTATTCTCATCAATTTAAATCATCATTCCTTCACCAGCCAAAGGTTTGCTTTCTACTGCACTAAAATACTTTCCTACAAAAATTCATCTGTCAACAGTTTCAGCCTCAAACGTAAATCATTCACAATAACTTTCATTTGACTCGTCGAACTCGCAAATTCGTAATTATCATACTTAATGTACCGCAACTAATCCAATAACTATTTCAACATAAACAAGTCATCAACAGAATACATGAGGACATTCATACCTTTTTACGATATGAAACATCCATCAGCAAAATATCGTTTTCCAAACATTTCATACACGAATAGTATACTTCTCTCTTGTTCACTGAATACATTTACGCCTAGACGTAATTAAAATCAATAGTCACTTTTATTGAGTGAAGAAAAACCAAATCATTCTTAAATATAACTATTTCGCATTAAACAATTGACAGTCAAATCAACAGTCCTTCACTTTATCCTACAGATAATAAGTAATTCTGTACGCCGATGAACTCAATCGTACATCTCAGTTCTCATCCTCGGGCGTAACTATGGACCATTGATGCACTTTTGAATCTATGATGTAATGCTAACCGAAAAATGTCTAGAAAGTAATTATTTGTAAAGATGTTCGAGTGTGTGTGTATATATATATAGTATATATATATATATATATATATATATATATATATATATATATATATATATATATATTCTAATTCCCGCCCTAGCTATCATATACCCTGTCGGGATATTCGCAGAAATCATGCTCTTTCGGAGCTTTATTATCTCAGGCAGTGGGATCTTTGGGTGTCAGGAATCCAAACACAAGGCACACACATGAGAAAAAAAAATTCAATTAAACGGATTTATTGATGAACCCTTTAAAAAAAATACAGTAATTCACTCTGTGAAAGAACATGTAAAATACACACACTCAACAATACCTTGCTTTGTTTTAGGATTCTACAGAAACAATTCGATACAGTCGCACTACGTATCGCTTTACGAGGACTCTGGCGTTTCTTTTGCAACGAGGATTACCCACAAAAACACTGCAATCTTATTTCGGAATTGTTGATGTTCCGATCAACAGAGGCGGAATATTATACTAGTTCTTCATAAAAAAAATGTGACTATCTATGTCCCGGCGGAATAAGCCAAAGTATATGTTCCGTCTCCTCAAAAACTTCCTTACCTCAAAAACTGAAATCATTTCATAAATGTTTGAGAAAATTATTGTAACATATATTACTAATACGTATAGCATTAGTCCTTAAAAACGTTATATAAAAATGACCTCCCATTATTACAATTTATAATTGGAGCCACTGATTGTTCTCTTTATTGATGCTCTACTCTATCGCAAAGACATTACAACTGTTAATAAATCATTTCAAATTATTCCTATTCATTATATTTCATTTATAGTTTATCACCTGGTAAATATGTGGACAAATGCACTTAAAAATACGGTTTAAATACTTGTAGCTAGCCAAGTCCATCATTGATATTTTTTTTTTCTTCATAAGAAATGCAGAAATAAAATATGTGGATAAAGGGGTTGGACTATCGCTTATTACCCATCTTCCTTCCACTGATGATCTCCAAATCCTGATCGGGGATGAATGTGTTTAGAAACCGTTGTGAAGGGGCGAGAGGTAGTTGTGTGGGCGTCTCCAACCGAGCGCCCAGTGCACTGCCGTCCCCCGCCCCTCTCCACATTAGGCCAATTGCACGCCTAATGGACATGCCTCGTCTGTGACGTCACGCGGTAACGGGGTTAGCGCGGCGCGGCCCTCGCCCGGCGCCGGCGGCGGAGGCACGAAACGGGTCGCGCGCCCTTCCCTTCCCAAGACGCCTCTCCATCTGCCATATCTCTTCCCTGGCCACCGCCCACTCTGTCGGGTCGTCCACCCTCCTTGCCGCGTCGCCCGCCCTCCCTGTCGCGGCACCTGCCCTGCGCTCCTCACACGTCGCTCCTTGCCGCGCCACCCACTCTGTCACGTTGCCCGCCCTCCTATCTCGTGACCCACTCTCCCCGTCGTGTGACCCGCTCTCCCTGTCGAAAGCTCACTCTCCCTGTCGCGAGACCCGCCCTCGTGTGTCTGTCCTCTCCGCCATCGCCTGTCATCCGTTCTTTCCTCCGTTCGCGATGTCGTTTCCTGGACTGTTTCCTTCCCTTGCTGTCGCTGCTGCCCCAGTCGCCTCTTCGCGCACTCTGCCTCCGCCGCTCCGGAGCGCGCGCCGAAGTCGAACTCGGACAGCGCACTTTGGGCGTCCGACTCCGTTGGCCAAGGCATTACAGCTCTAGCCTCTCCGCCCAATGCGGTCTCGGTCGAAACTCGCCTCCGCTCATCCCGTTGCATTTACTTCTCGTTTGCAACCTCGCTCCGTCCAGTGTGGGCTTCGTGCTGGATCTTCTGGACCTCAGTTGTCGGTTCGTCTGAAGTTAGCGTTGCCGTCCCCGTCGCCATCACGAAGACCGCCACCGCAAATTGAATAACTTTAAATTTAGAAGAGGTTATGTTAACGCAAATGTATCCAAAAATGTACGAGTCAATTTTATTTGTTCCAAAAATACCTCGTATTCTTAAACATATTAATATTCACAGTGAAGCAAGGAATTTGGTCAATACTTGAAATTCACATTTGTTTATTTATTTATTTTAATTATTTTAGATCGCTGTGCAACTTCTTGGTCATAAGCGATCAAGATCTAATTTACATATTAAAATTTACATTTTTATTGACAATGTAAAATATTTAACATTATCTCTAACTATACAAAACATTCAAATAATGATTACATTCCAATAATACAGGAATGTGAATATTCGACATTTGTATTTCTTTCTTACATCCTAAACATCCTTATTCTTTCCAAAGACCAGTACTCCACTTATTGTCACTATTATTATGATCTGATCAGTAAATACATTACTTTGGGTTTAGATTTTGGACTATGCACAAAGTTCATGAATGATTCTTTCCACACCTTTCATGTATTTATTAGGCGTAACTAAATACCTTCGATTCCTGTCCATGCATCAATGAAATAAATCGGTCCGCCACAATGTATTCTCCTTTGTTTCTCAGCCCTCAACGCATGCCCAATATTTCCCGACTCTTTGCAGCGACAAAGACGTGTTTTGAGGCTGGGTAACCGCAAGCTTGCATTTATGACGATATTGTATTGAGGATTCCAGCGTTCTGCATTGTCAACCACTTCAAAGAACAATCCTAGATTATCTCAGCAGAACAACCACGATGTGGCCAACTCGTTAAACCCTTTTGCAAACAATGTGCCCTTTCACTGAGCAGCAATTGCATACTATGTTTACTGCTTTCTGCCTCTTCAAGTCTCGAGACGGTCACTCATCTTATCAATGGGAATATATTTTTAATAAACATTTTCCTCTGTAACGTAAAAATCTGCATTTCTACAAATTTACTAATATTAAAATCTAATTTTATAATATGTACGTAGCTTCTCATTTCTTTACATCGTAGAGGGTTGTGAATATTTTTCTTTTCATCAGTACCACTACGAACTTTTTTGATACAATAGTTTTCTTGAATAACATATCCAATTTTCCTTCCTATATTTTACTACTCTCATATGTCATTTGAGATAACACTATAGTATAGTACTTCAAATACGCATTTTACGCTAGCAGGAAAATAAATTAATATGGATTTTCTTATAATCACGTTGTGTTGTTTACATATCAAGTTACTACAAACGTTTTAAGCGAATATTTAAAGTAGTATTGCTATAAGAAAACATACTATCTCGTAGTATTTGAAACAGTTACGTAATATTATAATTAGAAACCTGGAAGTTCAGGCATTATTTTACCTGAAATAGGCAGGCAAAAAGGCAATTATTTTTATTGAAATAAGCATGAAAAGGGACATTTATTCTAGCTAAATGGGTGCACAACGGCATGAAAACAATGCAAAATTACAATCACATTTAAAAATAATTATTGTAAAAACTTAATAATTAAAATTATTCACATTTATTCTGACTCTAAAAGTACATTAGCATTCAACATGTAAAGAAACTATTTTTTCTTGGTATGACCATACGGTATGATAGCTAAGAATTCGTGATGATATCTCTCTGAAATAATTTTTTGGAATCGATTTTGAATCTTGAAATGGCAATACTGAAAACGGGATTACATTTTTCATTCTTCGCACTAATGTGATTGCCAGCGTTGAGAACTATATCGCTGCGAGCTTTCCTCAGAAGGGTTCCGAGCCATTCTCAAAGTAGGTTGGGATTCCTCCTGAGCGAACAAAGTCTGTGGGAATCAATGAGAACAAAAAATCTTGACTGGTATCTTCTTCCTTTTTAATTTTGATTTTTAACAATGCCTCTGCTTCCACAGAAAAACTAAATACGATTGTGTCTTCATGTGTTGTCCAGGCTTGCGGGTATATATCCAGATTGATCGAGATCGATGAGAGAAGATAAAAGGAAAATGATAACGTGAAAGGCAGAAAATGGCACAAATGAGACAAAATGGCAAAAATAGTCATCAAAAGCTAAAATAGGCAAACAAGGCTAAATAAAAATCTACTAAAACCACTCCAGAACCACAATCAATTGATTCCTATTGTCAAAAGTCGTTAAATATTAAAAATAAAAAAAGGCATTTTGCCAAACTTCCAGGTTCTAATTACAATTCTTGTTAAAGACATAAATGTGTGTCGATACAAACATTACGAAAATATCCTAAAAGATTCATGTGGAGTACGCTAAAATTAAAAGATGTTTCAAATTTGAGAGGTGGTCATTTAAAAATGTTTTTTATTTCAAAGTATTTGCATTGGTTGCTCTCCAACCCGTAGAAACACGTGTAATGAGTTTCCTTTGTATCAGCTTCCGTGAGTGCAACTAGATTCAGGCTTGATCCTAGGAATTCGACGGACTAGAGAGCGAAAAGGTTGGCATGGCCTCTGATCAAAAAATCATTTTTTACACGCTGTCCGCGAAACTTGTTTTCCGTGTGCGAAACGTTGCTAAGCTTATGCGAAAAATCGCGAACGTGTGGGAAACATTACGAAGCGTTTGCGAAACATTTGTAACGATTCGTTATTGTCTTTCGTCTTGACGTCTTTGTTTATTGTTTTCAAACAATAGTGTTACTACACAGACTGGATTCCATTTACTTTTGTACAATTAAGATATTCCTAGTTATTTGATACTCAATTTATATTCCTTTACTTGAAGCATTGCGTTTTGCTCGCGGTGTGTTAAAAAATTGTATATGCAGCACGGACGCGACTCGTGTCTTCTTCGCCCTCGCTCGTGCATGACAAACTCGACACGAGCGTGAATCGCTTGTTTCGCTTGCTACGTAAATTAATATTAAAGTACCGAGAAGCAGGAAGACGACCTCTGCTAGTGAATTCCGTCCTGGCAAAAGCAATGTTCCACGCAGCCACATCTCAAACCCCACTGCCGCCGTCGGGAATCGGATTCACAGGGAACGAATTATTCCGGCGTGATCTCAATCAGGCACTTAACACTAGCTTACCGTTGCCTCGCCGCTGCTCAAAGAACACCAATGGGGATGTGTCAATGACGAACCCCAGATTATATTAAATGAAGGAAATGGTATATATTGTACATCTAAGGTTACGTGTATTTAGCAATATATCTGCTATATAGCATTATTTTCTGCGAGTTTGGTGTTAAAATATTTTCATTCCTATAAAATATGGCAAGTTCAAGTGCATTTCTAATATTTTCAGTACTTGTGATCTTATCTGACGAAGACGCAGATGGCCACGATGTTTTTTAAGAACTAATTCAACATTCACAAGGTTGCTGCCGATGCACAAATGTTCTATAAATCCTAATGATCTTGTGCTATAATATAAAATAT
>JAHLJT010009436.1:156278506-156303298 GCA_031308135.1 Acheta domesticus
CTCAGGGGAATCCCAACCTACTTTGAGAATGGCTCGGAACCCTTCTGAGGACAGCTCGCAGCGATATAGTTCTCAATGCTGGCAATCACATTAGTGCGAAGAATGAAAAATGTAATCCCGTTTTCAGTATTGCCATTTCAAGATTCAAAATCGATTCCAAAAAATTATTTCAGAGAGAGATCATCACGAATTCTTAGCTATCATACCGTATGGTCATACCAAGAAAAATAGTTTCTTTACATGTTGAATGCTAATGTACTTTTAGAGTCAGAATAAATGTGAATAATTTTAATTATTAAGTTTTTACAATAATTATTTTTAAATGTGATTGTAATTTTGCATTGTTTTCATGCCGTTGTGCACCCATTTAGCTAGAATAAATGTCCCTTTTCATGCTTATTTCAATAAAATAATTGCCTTTTTGCCTGCCTATTTCAGGTAAAATAAATGCCTGAACTTCCAGGTTCTAATTATAATATTACGTAACTGTTTCAAATACTACGAGATAGTATGTTTTCTTATAGCAATACTACTTTAAATATTCTCTTAAAACGTTTGTAGTAACTTGATATGTAAACAACACAACGTGATTATAAGAAAATCCATATTAATTTATTTTCCTGCTAGCGTAAAATGCGTATTTGAAGTACTATACTATAGTGTTATCTCAAATGACATATGAGAGTAGTAAAATATAGGAAGGAAAATTGGATATGTTATTCAAGAAAACTATTGTATCAAAAAAGTTCGTAGTGGTACTGATGAAAAGAAAAATATTCACAACCCTCTACGATGTAAAGAAATGAGAAGCTACGTACATATTATAAAATTAGATTTTAATATTAGTAAATTTGTAGAAATGCAGATTTTTACGTTACAGAGGAAAATGTTTATTAAAAATATATTCCCATTGATAAGATGAGTGACCGTCTCGAGACTTGAAGAGGCAGAAAGCAGTAAAACATAGTATGCAATTGCTGCTCAGTGAAAGGGCACATTGTTTGCAAAAGGGTTTAACGAGTTGGCCACATCGTGGTTGTTCTGCTGAGATAATCTAGGGATTGTTCTTTGAAGTGGTTGACAATGCAGAACGCTGGAATCCTCAATACAATATCGTCATAAATGCAAGCTTGCGGTTACCCAGCCTCAAAACACGTCTTTGTCGCTGCAAAGAGTCGGGAAATATTGGGCATGCGTTGAGGGCTGAGAAACAAAGGAGAATACATTGTGGCGGACCGATTTATTTCATTGATGCATGGACAGGAATCGAAGGTATTTAGTTACGCCTAATAAATACATGAAAGGTGTGGAAAGAATCATTCATGAACTTTGTGCATAGTCCAAAATCTAAACCCAAAGTAATGTATTTACTGATCAGATCATAATAATAGTGACAATAAGTGGAGTACTGGTCTTTGGAAAGAATAAGGATGTTTAGGATGTAAGAAAGAAATACAAATGTCGAATATTCACATTCCTGTATTATTGAATGTAATCATTATTGAATGTTTTGTATAGTTTAGAGATAATGTTAAATATTTCATTGTCAATAAAAATGTAAATTTTAATATGTAAATTAGATCTTGATCGCTTATGACCAAGAAGTTGCACAGCGATCTAAAATAAATTAAAATAAATAATAAACAAATGTTGAATTTCAAGTATTGACCAAATTCCTTGCTTCACTGGAATATTAATATGTTTAAGAATACGAGGTATTTTTGGAACAAATAAAATTGACTCGTACATTTTTTGGATACATTGCGTTAACATAACCTCTTCTAAATTTAAAGTTATTCAATTTGCGGTGGCGTCTTCGTGATGGCGACGGGGACGGCAACGCTAACTTCAGACGAACCGACAACTGAGGTCCCAGAAGATCCAGCACGAGCCCACACTGGACGGAGCGAGGTTGCAAACGAGAAGTTAAAATGCAACGGGATGAGCGGAGGCGAGTTTCGACCGAGACCGCATTGGGCGGAGAGGCTAGAGCTGTTAATCCTTGGCCACGGAGTCGGACGCCCAAAGTGCGCTGTCCGAGTTCGACTTCGGCGGCGCGCTCCGGAGCGGCGGAGGCAGAGTGCGCGAAGAGGCGACTGGGGCAGCAGCGACAGCAAGGAAGGAACAGTCCAGGAAACGACATCGCGAACGGAGGAAAGAACGGATGACAGGCGATGGCGGAGAGACAGCGCGCGTCTGCGAGGGCGGGTCCTCGCGACAGGGAGAGTGAGCTTTCGACAGGGAGAGCGGGTCACACGACGGGGGAGTGGGTCACGAGATAGGAGGGCGGGTCAACGTGACAGAGTGGGTGGCGCGCAAGGAGCGACGTGTGAGGAGCGCAGGCAGGTGCCGCGACAGGGAGGGCGGGCGACGCGGCAAGGAGGGTGGACGACCCGACAGAGTGGGCGGTGGCCAGGGAAGAGATATGGCAGATGGAGAGGCGTCTTGGGAAGGGAAGGGCGCGCGACCCGTTTCGTGCCTCCGCCGCCGGCGCCGGGCGAGGGCCGCGCCGCGCTAACCCGTTACCGCGTGACGTCACAGACGAGGCATGTCCATTAGGCGTGCAATTGGCCTAATGTGGAGAGGGGCGGGGGACGGCAGTGCACTGGGCGCTCGGTTTGGAGACGCCCACACAACTACCTCTCGCCCCCTTCACAACGTTTTCTAAACACATTCATCCCCGATCAGGATTTGGAGATTCATCAGTGGAAGAGATGGGTAATAAGCGATAGTCCAACCCCTTTATCCACATATTTTATTTCTGCATTTCTTATGAAGAAAAAAAAATATCAATGATGGACTTGGCTAGCTAAAGTATTTTAAACCGTATTTTTAAGTGCATTTGTCCACATATTTACCAGGTGATAAACTATAAATGAAATATAATGAATAGGAATAATTTGAAAATGATTTATTAACATTTGTAATGTCTTTGCGATAGAGTAGAGCATCAATAAAGAGAACATCAGTGGCTCCAATTATAAATTGTAATAATGGGAGGTCATTTTATATACCGTTTTTAAGGACTAATGCTATACGTATTTAGTAATATATGTTACAATAATTTTCTCAAACATTTTGAAATGATTTCAGTTTTGAGGTAAAGGAAGTTTTTGAGGAGACGGAACATATACTTTGGCTTATTCCGCCGGGACATAGATAGTCACATTTTTTTTTATGAAGAACTAGTATAATATTCGCTCTGTTGATCGAAACATCAACAATTCCGAAATAAGATTGCAGTGTTTTTGTGGGTAATCCTCGTTGCAAAAGAAAGCCAGAGTCCTCGTAAAGCGATTACGTAGTGCGACTGTATCGAATTGTTTCTGTAGAATCCTAAAAACAAAGCAAGGTATTGTTGAGTGTGTGTATTTTACATGTTCTTTCACAGAGTGATTACTGTATTTTTTAAAGGTTCATCAATAAATCCTTTAATTGAATTTTTTTTCTCATGTGTGTGCTTGTGTTTGGATTCCTGACACCCAAAGATCCCACTGCCTGAGATAAATAAAGCTCGAAAGAGCATGATTTCTGCGAATATCCCGACAGGCGTAATGATAGCTAGGCGGGGATTAGAATATATATATATATATATATATATATATATATATATATATATATATATATATATATATATATATATCCACACACACTCGAACATCTTTACAAATTTACTTTTCTAGACATTTTTCGGTTAGCATTACATCATAGATTCAAAAGTGCATCAATGTTCCATAGTTACGCCCGAGGATGAGAACTGAGATGTACGATTGAGTTCATCGGCGTACAGAATTACTTATATCTGTAGGATAAGTGAAGACTGTTGATTTGACTGTCAATTGTTTAATGCGAAATAGTTATATTTAAGAATGATTTGGTTTTTCTTCACTCAATAAAAGTGACTATTGATTTTAATTACGTCTAGGCGTAAATGTATTCAGTGAACAAGAGAGAAGTATACTTATCGTGTATGAAATGTTTGGAAAACGATATTTTGCTGATGGATGTTTCATATCGTAAAAAGGTATGAATGTCCTCATGTATTCTGTATGAAATAGTTATTGGATTAGTTGCGGTACATTAAGTATGATAATTACGAATTTGCGAGTTCGACGAGTCAAATGAAATTTATTGTGAATGATTTACGTTTGAGGCTGAAACTGTTGACAGATGAATTTTTGTAGGAAAGTATTTTAGTGCAGTAGAAAGCAAACCTTTGGCTGGTGAAGGAATGATGATTTAAATTGATGAGAATAAGTTCGGTTCGGTTTAATTGAAGTAAAAGAGTAGTGAGAAATGGAAGGAAATGAATATGTGCCAAACACTGTTTTTCAAGGTTGTTGAAAATGGAACAAAAGAGGCATTATTTTTTTTGGTAACAGAAAAACTTAGGTCAAGCCGGATCCACTGTGTGTTATCGGATTTTTATAAATTATCTAAGTGGTTAATGGCACATTTACATGAGCCACAAGGACCCTAAACGCATACTCAAGTTCAATTAAAAGCATTTCATTTGTATTTCAATTGCCACGGCGTGGGGCCGACGATTAATTTCAAAGTTTTCTTTACAAACGCTGTTTATAAAGAATAAGCAAAAATATGAAAAGAAATGTTTTACGTTGTGGCAACTGATTGAAATTATGGTAATAATACCTCAAATTCTCCAAAAATAACATGTGAGAGATTGTATTTAATTTATTTTTAGTAGTAAAGTGAGTTGAAGTTTTGGGGTCGGAAACCCAATTTGAAAAAGCAAACATTTTTAGTGAGAAAGCGAGGAAGACAGTATATCCAGTGGTGGGCAGGACGTTGTGGGATAAAATAGAATGGATACAATAGGCTCAAAGGCGAGGACGGGAAAGGATGGAAACGCCTCTTCCTGTCTAATAAATTAGTGACTATTTCACTCATGTCTGTCGGTGTCGAAAGTAGCCAATGCTAAGCAAGGATATATAGCGCCAGAAAAAGGAAAAAATGTTTACATTTAGGAAGACAGATTTTCAAGAACCATGTGCTGATTGGCTAGACAATATTCCACCTCCACCTACCGAGGAATGCACACCTCTACAGTACTTTCGAAAATGTTTAGTGATTCTATTTTGAAATTATTGATGGTCGGAGATGGCCTAAGTTTGATGGCGTCATGCGCCTCATTCGAGTTGGTTCCGAGACCTTTTGTGGAAGCGATGTTTGGTTAAAATCCTCTGATTTCGAAAATACTTTTTGTGTGTGATTTGATTGATTAGTGATTCCAGGAGCAACAGCATTACTCCCGTAAATGGAGTGCATGTTTTATCGTGGGAGATGGTGGTGATCTTCCCCCTCTGGATGGTGAGATTCGGTGCCGACCGATTCGTCGGTTGCAGGGTTTCCCAACCAGCTATCTCTCACCAGCGGGGCACCACCCCAGCCGGACAAGCTCTAAGCTCCCGACCGCCTCCTGGCATGTGTGGTAGTGTAAGGCATGTTAGCGTAAGTGTGTGTGTGGTAGTATAAGGATGTTAGTGTAAGGGGTGAGGATAGGACAAGGAAGAGGAAGGGAAGATCGTGCGCGGTCCGTGGCCCGTTTGTTAGGTTACTGCTCTGGCATTCGCCTGTGGTGAACGTGGAAAATACGGAAGACTACCGATCAGAGCAGCCGGCCGCTAGAATTCTCCTCCAGTCTGCGCTTGAACTCGACCTCGCTGGTGTCGAAAATTTGCGAAAATCGAATTGGAACCTGTGACTCTCGGTCCGAGGCACTGCGGTGGTATCAGTGGATGCTCTGAGCTGCCTTTACTTGCAATAGTGGTTTGGTGCGTGATCAATGACTGAGTTCATTCCTATAAAAATTATAGAGATACAAAATAACAAACTGCGAATATTCAAAAGTATATGTAATGTATTTTTCTGTGATTCATACACAAAATAATGTTATTGAGGACGTAATTCAATTGCTTCAACTGTAGGATGATTTACTAATGTAATATCAATTATCTAGTTTCAAGTTTTTTGGTTCAATATTGATCAATCTCAGAACTCACACTTTTTTAATAGGAACTGATAGGAATTATTTCTTTATTTATTGTAAAATTAAAGTATAATAACAATTAAAAATTATAGTTTCATTTATACGCAAATAAACATTATTTGTTAACCTTATTATGAAATTAATATAAGAACCTATTTAACATAGAAACATCGTAAATGGAAAAATATGGCAACGTAACAAAAGGCAATTGGAAGTTGAAAGAACTTTCCAGAAAAAATATAATTTCGTTGCAAATATGTTCGGAACATCTCCATTATTCTTGTACTATTTGTTCGTATTTATTACGAGCTGCTGATATCCGAAACGTGAATTCAAACTTCATTTTAAAGTAATTCAGCAATATACTGTATTTAGCACACTATGATGATGAAGAAAAATTAGGATAAATTAAATTAAACATGCAAAACTTCGTCAGTGCGTTTCTGCAAACACTGGCAGTGTGCATCATTCGCTTATTCGTTCCACATGGTCATTATGAGGAAGATGTCCGTTTCGAGCCGTGACAAAATGGCGGTCGTTTAGGCGGTGGCGTCGGCGCCTGCGCAGTGCGCCGGGGCGTCGGTGCGCTTGGTGATGCCGCGTCGGCGCAGCTCGTCGGCCACGGCGCGCAGGTCGTCCTCCAGCTCGAGGCGCGCGCGCTGCAGGCCTCCGCGCAGCGCCTCCTGCTCCTCCTCCAGCAGCTCCAGGCGCGCCAGGAAGTCGCCCGGCACGGCCTGCGCCGCCGCCCGCCCCCGCGCCGCCCTGCCCCCACACCACACAATTTCAAAATCTATCTTCAAACAACAGATTTCATTACGGAATAATCTCTATCTTCTAATTGTAGTTGTAAGAAGACGCGCAGAAAGTTTGAACTTTCGCAATTTTCGAAAACGTTAGGGTTTTTGACGAACATGAGACCTATACCATTCTCTTTAATGTTCTTCTCACCATCCAACAAATAAATATAATCGAAAACGATCGAGCCATTTTTTTCAAAGTTTGAAAAAAGTCCCTGGGGCAAAAATTACAATATTGCTTTCAAATTCAAGAAGCAGATTGATCGGGGAATATCAGTTTGGAGGAAATCGGCTGAACGGTTTATCCGCTAGCGTTGTCACAGACGGACGGACGGACAGACGTTTCGCCGTCATTCGATTTTGTGGTATGAAGAGATCCACAAAATATAGATTCTGGCTACACCACGTGATAGAGGAGTTCTTCTAAATTTAGCAACTAGATTTATCCACTTCTCTTTTCGAGGGCTCTGCAACAGGAGTTTCCTGCCGAAAATTCGCCGTTTCTTTGCAGTAATCAACCGGGTTTCAAGAACCCGATAACGAAAAATTAATCGTCGGATGCAAGGCACCTGCCATCGAAAGTACTGTAGGCACCAGAGCCCCAGAGGCAAAGAGCCGATGAGAAGTGACTTCCCACCCGCAGGGGAACTGAGCTTGCCGAGGAGGCGGTGCGGAACACAGACTGGGGGCTTCCTGAAGACGCCAGTCCCTATATTGGGCCACAAATCTAAGTTTATTATCCTCCTTACACAATTACGAAGAAAGAAAAAAAACTTTTCGTAATTACGAATGTCTTAACACTTTCGTAATTTGAAAGTCTGGCTCAATACATGTTATTATCATCCCCAGTTCTATAACTTTGGCCATATCGGAGGGGAAATTGTTTGTATAATATGGGTCGGTTTGAGCGATGACGAGCCATGCTGGAATGAGAGAAAAAGGAAGAGCGAAACCACGAGAAAGCCTGACGCAAATCTGCTTTGTCGACCGCACAACGCATCAACATCAATTGGACTGGTAAACAAAATATAGATGGCGGTGTTTACTTTTTCCATGTAGTTTTTTATGTCCATTTCAAATCTGAAAACTGTTTTGCTCTGTCATGTCATGTTTTAAGATATCGAAAGAAATGAATTTTCATGGAACAGCATCTTTTTATCCCGAAGTTTATGTATTTTTTCAAGTAAAGCCACACAATATTTTCATTGTCTGTAAAAATATTTATATTTACAGTAATTCTTTAAAGAATTTTTGATATCGCATTACAAATCTTCCATGTCTGTGTATTTTAGTTTCATATTCTGTCACGCGCGCGTCCATTCGTAGCACGAGTACTCGCATGCTGGTCTACATCCAACGCACCTACTCATGGAAACTGATGGAAACGAAGATAAGTGCCGGTTGGATATTCCACCACCTGAAAGAGACAAATGAAACTAGTGGTGCTACAGGATGGCACAGACTGCATTAGGTTTCTATTTCCTTGGTCTGGGCTAGCTATTCGGATTACCACATACTATTGACAGCTACTATCGCCGCCCAAAGTACTTTATTTGACATTTTCTCAATTTTTCGGGTTCCTAATCGTAGAACGGAAATATTAATTTTGAAATATTGAAGAACACAAAAACATCGTCCTAAATGGCATTTTCTTTGAAAAATTTGTAGCTGTTTTTAAGAAAAAGGCATTTAAACGCTACTCTAAATGCGCAAATTGAAGCCCTTTTCACAGTTTCAGAGTTTTTCAAAAATCTTTATTTGAAGACATTTAAAGCACATACACTCACAATATAATAATGTTTACAAATTGCAGGTAAAATGCATTTTAAAGATGTGAGAGAGTCTTCAAAACAATAATATTTGTGAAATTTTTCAAAAAACAAAAAATACCTCAAAATGAACGTCATAATACATCATATTAAGAGTGGGGTTAGTATTATCCGTTCGAAAAGTTCAAGAAAAATGTGGAACCATCTATGAGAAAATGGCGTTTGAGTGTTTCTGAAAATGCAGAATTTTGAGCTACTTTTCAGAGAATACCGTTCAGTCATCTATAACATACTTTTGGCATGCCCTGGCTAAACAAAGTATTTCCACGCGCGGGCAGAGGCGCTGCTACGGCGCTTAGTGCCGCATTTCTGGTATTAATTACCCAGAGGCGCTTCAGCACTCCCGCCAGCAGAACAGTTCTAAAAGGCAGCTTCCACATGAGGTCACTCGAAGCGCCACTGACTCAAGTGTTAACAGGCCGACGCCCAGAGCGATACTTCATGAGTCCTCAGTGGCGTTGGCGAGTGGAGTCCATGGCAGCGCATTCCATTGCACCGCCGTTTTGGCCATTTTATGTCCAGCCGTCAGAACAGTTCGAACTGGGCAATGTAGTGGATGTTCGGTGCCACCAATTTGTCCATATCAATATTCTCGGTGCTCGAAAACCCGCTATCTTGCCTATTATTTCTCAACTCCTAAATTCTACTCGTAGAGCTAGCCGGAGAAAGGGCAGTAAACTGTGGCGTTTCACTACTCTACCTAAAGGCCTCATCCCACGGCACCACTCAGCAGCGCTTCCCAGTGACGCGTCTGCTGGCAAAGCTTTGGTTTAAATGGAGGCATTCGCACGAGCGGGGCGTCGCCGCGCTGCTGGGGCGCTGGAAGGCAAAATCTCGCCACCAGCAGCGCAGAAGGGCCTTTGTACCACCGTATAGGATAGAACACAGTTATAAATGGCAGCCTTCACACTGAAACAGGAATTATACTTGCTGGCTGCCTTCGGCCGTCTGATCCCATAGTGATGTGACTATACGAAAGCTGGTTGTGAAGGGCAGTTACTGTGTGTGAAGGGGTCTGCCGCTTCTCGGAGGCGCCTACCGAGTGGCTCGTGTGAAGGCGTAGTGGCACCACACATTCTTTATTCAGGGGGGGGCGAGCGACCGCTCATGTGTGGATGAGTTGCTTGCTGTACCTGCGCTGGGCGTTGGCGTGCGGGGGCGCGTGGCCGGCGGCGGCGCGCTCGGCCTCGAGGCGCCCCTTTGCGCGCGTCCAGCGCCGCCGCGCGCCGCCGCTCGCGCCGCAGCTCCTCCTCCGCGCGCGCAGACGCTGCGCGTGCGCAGCGCGCGCCCGCAGTGCAGCGACGCCAGCTCCAGCAGCCGCGCGCACTCCAACTCCGCCGCCGCCAGCAGCGCTGCGCCCCGCCCCACCCGCCCCTCGCCTTAGCTGTTGCTATTAGAGCAACCCACACGCCCCACCGACTCCCTCACAATACAGCGCACGGCTATTGCTATTAGAGACACCCCCACGCCCTCGCAACAGCGCACAGCCATTGCTATTAGAGCCACCCACCGCCCCACGCCCCCTCGCCTTAGCTGTTGCTATTAGAGCAACCCACACGCCCCACCGGCCTCCCTCACAACAGCGCACTGCTATTGCTATTAGAGACACCCCCACGACCCTCGCCACAGCGCACAGCCATTGCTATTAGAGCACCCACCCGCCCCACCGCCCCTCGCCTTAGCTGTTGCTATTAGAGCAACCCACACGCCCCACCGCCTCCCTCACAACAGCGCACTGCTATTGCTATTAGAGACACCCCCCACCCTCGCCACAGCGCACAGCCATTGCTATTAGAGCCACCCACCCGCCCCACCGCCCCATCGCCTTAGCTGTTGCTATTAGAGCAACCCACACGCCCCACCCGCCTCCCTCACAACAGCGCACTGCTATTGCTATTAGAGACACCCCCACCCCCTCGCCACAGCGCACAGCCATTGCTATTAGAGCCACCCACCCGCCCCACCGCCCCCTCGCACACGCGCACTGCTATTGCTATTAGAGCCACCCACACGTCTCACCGCTCCCCTCACAACAGCGCACTGCTGTTGCTATTAAAGCCACACCACACGCTCCACTGCCTCCCTCGACACAGCGCACTGCTGTTGCTATTAGAGACATACCCACCCACTACACCGCCCCCTCGCCACAGCTCAATGCTATTGCTATTAGAGACACCAACACGCCCCATCGCCCCTTCGACACAGCGCACTGGTATTGCTATTAGAGTCACCCACACGCCCCATCGCCTCCCTCGACACAGCGCACTGCTGTTGCTATTAGAGACACCCACACGCCCACCGCCTCCCTCGACGCAGCGAATTGCCCATTGCTACTAGTGCCAGCTCGACAGCGCCTTCCATCTACCCCGCCTCACCGTAAGTTATTTTTATTCTGATTCCTCGAAACTAATTTCTAATACATTGGCAACAAATGAAACGTACTCCTAATGAGAGCGAATGACAGTATTTATTCAAGAAATGGTATTTCTTTGTTATGATTTTTTCTTATAAAGAGATGGTATTAAGATACAGTAACGAACGAGAAACTGTTCACACACAAATAGCAGACCAAATTGGTTATAATTGCCGAGCTAAGCACGAGGTAGCATCTTCAACTGAGCGCAACTTGAGAATCGACAATCGAAGAGTTTAACATGTGTTCTTATTGAGTTTCAATTCAATACTATTGTTTGGTAAATACAAGCAGTAGAGACCAATTTAACGCTGACTGTTTTTCACTTAGAACGCCAAATCACCTTAATACAATCTACACTAAATGAGACAATAGTCTAATTTATTCAAAAGGGTTTTTTAGTATTTCTCTCTGCCCGTAAGACATATCCATTAGACGAAAACCAACATGAAGATGACGAAGTATCTAAGACTAAGCTAAACGAACTCGAACGCAGTGCCTTCCCTTCTGAGTGTAAAGGTATCGGCATGTGAAGTCACTTGCCGCGAAGCGATGGCTGACAGAGCTGTAAAATAAATCTCTTGGCACGTAGGCTTATACTTTCAATTTTGTCCACTTGGTGGCACTTCAAGTGTCTGAATTGTACGGAGTGAGGGACCCTGTTCATTCAATCCAAAGCTTCGTTACGACGTAAATGTTTATGCTCCAATTAAAATAAGAATGGTGATTGACAGTTGGCGAATGGGGAAGGGATCGACGTGGATTGGTTTTGCGTACCACTGAACAGCACGTGCTCCCCGCGAACGGGAAAATAAACACTTGAAATAAATACTTATTCATGTAACAAATCCATCTCACGTCAATGGAGCAAGTTACAAGCTTGAAAAGCACAACTGCCAATCACCGTTTAAATCGGAACATAGTATTAGAGTTGCCGATTGGATGCCAACGCCTCCCCCGCTTTCCAACTCGTCTCGCTCTCTCAACAAAGCCGCTTGGTGTGTTTAAAAGGTGCTCGCCTGCATGTGCGCCTCCTGCGGCCCGTCCTCGTCCTCGTCGCCGCCGCCAGGGCCCGCGGCGGCGCTGCTGGGGCGGCTCAAGGCCGAGTCGCCGTCGCCGTAGCCGGCGCGCGGAAGGAGGCCTTGGATGCGCTCCTCGCGCTCTGCCACGGCCGCCTTGAGCTGCGCCACCGCCGCCGCCGCCGCCTCCGCCCCCTGCGCGGCAGCTCCTCAGCGCTCAGACGCCTGCCGCTCCAACGCCTCCTGCCACTCACTGCGCCGCGCCAGTCACGACATACACTGGAATTTCGCCGCTACAACAAACAAAACTCCGGCAAGGGATTACGGCAATACGGACATTTACAATGCTCGGATTAACGCGATTTTTTATAACACGAACCCTGATTATTTGGTCCTTTGGAATTCGTGTAATGAGGTTTACTGGATATTATATCAGCTGGGGTCTAGTAGCTCCAGTGTGCACGTTGAGGGTTAAAATAAATGGCGTCTATAGTCCGATTAAAGAGTTGGTGATTGACAGTTGTACTTCTAAACGCTGTTGCGTCGTATGATTTGGTTACTTTTGTATACTTTTATAAGTATTTATTCCAAGTGTGTATTTTCGTGTCCCGGAAACACGTGCTCACTGGCACGCAACCTTTCCGTCGCTGCTTCTTCCATTTGCAACTGATAATCGACTTCTTTTAATCGGACACATAGGATCTTCCATTTATTTTAATCCTCAACGTGCACACTGGAGTCCACTGGACCCCAGCTGATATAATTATGCAGTAAACCCTCATTAACACGAATGCCAAGGGACCGAAATAAACAGAGTTCGTGTTATAAAAATTCGCGTTATTCGAGTATTATATAAAAGCCCGTAATGCGTAATCCCTTGCCGGAACCCAAGTTTTGATCGTGTTGCAACGAAATTCATGTTAAGCGACTTCCTGCTAAAGGCGGTGTAGTGTCTTTAGCATTTCAGTTCTTTTGAAATGACATCTATACAGTCTTGTACCGATCCCCCGTTGGCCAAGATTGCTAAAGCGGTAGTGTCGAAGCGATCTCGGACAGAGGGATATTTTAAAGGAACACTGATTTTTTAGTCCATTTTCGTAATAGAACACTGAATTCTTCTCAATTTTCCACGTTCTCAAATGCATTCACAAAACTGAAAGTAAACACTGAATTTTAGCAAGCCCACTATTTTTATTTTTTATCTTAATTCCCTCACCCGGGGACACAGCCCTTATTCACCATGATTCTCACTATTATCAAGAACAGACCACAACCACATATTCATAACTCGAAAAGCTTCCCTTGCTTCACAAAGTATATCAACTGGAACGCCTCAACTCGAACAAGTCAGCCTTTTCTAGCCGCCATATTGGCTTTGAAAAACTGTACTGCGCAGGCCTTGTATCTAGATGGTGTTGGTGAGATTCAACAGATCCCTGTGTCCACGATTTCTGGGTAATATTTCCAGTCAAGAGCCGAAAGAATGGAGATATACGTCGGGCGTTGATGGAGAGTGATTAAAAATTAGACGTGTTGAGCGATGATTCGGATATGGATGATCTCAGAAGAAGACAAAAAATGACATGTGAAAGTTGTGAGTTACCTATATGTGATGAACACAGGGCAGTTTTGTGTAAAAAGTAAATAGTTTTTTGTTACTCTAGTCTCTCATCTTTGCAGACGTTTGGTCAACTGTAACAAAGTTTTAAAATGTTCATGTCTGGTTAAAAGTGATATTAAAATGTAAATAAGCAAGATTTTTTTCATTTTTGAAGTTGATACGTGTTAAATATTACGGACTTTCTGTTTTAGAACGTTTTTGAGACATAATGAAACGTTAAAGTACAATTTCCACGTAAATATTCAATAAGTGGTTGAATATTAAGGAAAAAACATATCCATGTTTAATAACTAACAGATATGGGTATATATAGTCAAAATTATTTGGGGGCCCCGCAGACCCCACTAAAAACGCCCAATAATAGGCCAATGATAAATGAAACGAAGTTAAATTTGTAAACTCCAGCAATCCATTGAAATTGTAATAAACGAAAAAATTGAATGAAGTTTTCAGCCATTCTACGGAACGGATTTGCTGTAACGCGCCGATCGAATATAATGCGCACCCGGATTTTGAGTATGCGTCCGAGCAAGCAAATGTTCGATAATGTACAGTATGGGCCATATCTGATCTGCGGATAACGTCCGCAGATTAGATAGTCAGATCAATTCGCCGTCCGTAACTGGTGCATGCTGGGCAATGTGTTTATGCTGAGAGTGGGGGTACTGGAGTTGGGTGACGGTTCTCGTACGATTTCGTTTGGCAGAGTCCGCTCCGATCAACTGAGTTCAGAATATCGACCCTTTCATTTGTTTTCATTCTGTTTTGTTTGCTTCAAATATTTTTTTAAAAATTAATTCTCGTGAGCACAAGCGTATCTTCAGAAACCAACGTAAAATTTGTCTAAGGAAAGCAGTTGCTACAATACCTGCTTAAATTTGCTTAAAGTTAAAGAAAAATTCCGAAAAGAAAAAATTGCGCGATTGTTCGGACGCACATGCCATTTTATCTAATTCAAAACCCACTGGTCGGCAATGCACACATTGCGATTATCTTCACATCTAAAGAAAACTGATAGCAGGTGGACCACGTGTCCAATCTACTGAATACTTGGTGGTGGTTGAAGAAGTGGCTTGTGTTAAAGTACTTGGTTTAAATGAACTTTCCCAAAATTCGCCAATTTAAACAGCTCGAGCATGACCTGTGTTTGGCTCGCGTTTGATTCGCTGTGCACTTCCATGTCGGCGGCGGGGTTGTGACCTTCAATGTCTCTGATTGCCACAAAACATTCTTGAGGTTGTCCGATGCAAAATTCCCAAGCATTTTACAACCAAAATAGATATACAACTTACATTGACTCATTTCTATCGCGTATCTACTCCAAAATATTATTCTAATGAATTAAAGAAGTATATTAACATACAATGTAGGCTTTCACGGACGGTTTTTGCATTACTTGAGGCCGTTGGCCGAAGGAAAGTGGTCCACACACACGTTTCGCCTGCGACTGTGGCAGGCACCTTCAGTGACGTTGCTGACGGGGCCGAAGTGTTCTACCTGGCAGCACGGCGAGGACTGGCGTTCCGCGGTTCTATTTATCGCGATAGGTGAAGTTGGCGCACTCGCGCGTGATTGGTGCGCGTCACCGGCGCTAGTATTTAGTATTTTAATGACATAATTTGTCATTCTATAATTTGTTTGTACTTAGCGCGTCGGCCCGTTTACGGGTCACGGCCTACCAGCGACGTCCCGGCCTCGCGGCAATGGGGTAAGGAGGTACGTGTGGTTGGCACGTAAAATTGGCACAAAGAGATATCCATGCCGTATTTTGGTCTTCTCAACCTGAGAAGTGACTTTTCTTATCGTCACACAGCAGCATATACTGGGACATTGCATAGAAAACGCACAGTATAATCTTACCTGATAGGGAATCGAACTAGGGGCCGCGTCATGGAAAGTGAGCACGCTCACCAACGAGCTAAGCTTCCAGACCATTCTATAATAACGTTTTTTTAATAACAAAGAAACCCAACACCCCATTAACCTATCTGGAAATATATATTCCTAGATCTAGAGGTTCACTGTAATCAGAGCCCAGGGTATTGTGATAAAAAAGATAGATCCCAGAGCAGTATAAGGCATTGTGGTAAAAGTGAACCTTCGACGCAGCGAACCAAAATGACTAGACCCTAAAGCAGGGGTATCCAATTTGCAAGGCCTAGAGGGCCCCAACTAAAACCTTTAATGAGTTTGCAAGCGATATTTTCATTCCTAGGGCGATCCACCACTGACTTCCTCGTCCTGTTGATGTAGGCGGTTTGCGTGACTGCTCTGGAGGGGGGGGGGTCGATATCACGTCCCATGCAGGGAAACAAAATGGGATGATTTTGGATTTCTAAATTGACTCCTAAATGATAATTCTTCAATCTAAATTTAAACTATTTTTGCATTAACGGGGTGTTGGAGCCACCTGCAGCGCGGCGTCGCGCTGGCTGAGCTTCTCCTGTGCGGCGCGCAGCTGGTCGGAGGCGGCGGCCACCATGCGGTCGTCGCCGTCCGACTGCTCCAGCAGCTGCTGCACGCGCTCCCGCAGCGCCGCCGTCGTCACCTGCGCAGCGGCCTCTCTCACACTCACGAGCACTGCACTGCCTCACGTGCCAGCAGACCGGCTTCCCTTCTCTGGGCTCCGTCCGAGACGGGCATCGCACCGTTTTGGTGCGACTGGGTAGAAAAGGTAAAACGGTTGAGTTAGGAAAGATCACGCGCAATCAGTTGACCTTTGTAAGGGTATTGCTCTGCTTTCGGAGAAACCACAAACATTGCCCAATCACAACAGCCGGTTCTCTAGAATCCTCCTCCAGCCTGAATGCGTTCTAGCTCATGTCCAAAGTCCTCCACCGTCGGGACCCGACAATTGGTACTACGTGGGGGTACTAAATAGGGTGGTGGACTGCTAATGGGAGATACCTGGTTGGAGAAAACCCCGGAAACCCGTCGGGGTCGGCGCCAGATCCCGCAATCCAGCGGGGAGAGATTACTGCATCCTCCCCGCGATAAAACAGTCACTACACGTACGGAACTAATGACCTTAACAGTTGTCGCTCCTGCAATTACTAACCAATCAATCTCTAGTTCGGCCACTTACAATTAAAGCCTTGACTGCGCATGCGCGAAAAGTGGTGGAAGGAAAGGTTCCCTCTCTCAGAGGCTCAACTTCCCAGCCTTGAGGAGCCACCGCCGCACAGTGATCAATTTTGCGTTCGTAGGTGGCCAAAAATCAAAATTTCAACTTTGTCATTGGAATTTGAAATATACATGATCGTATCCCCAGATGTCTAAAGCGTCTGAAAACAGCTTGTGTAAGCCTCAGTTGATAAGCAGAGGTGGCATGGGAGACCTTACTTCAGCAACTTCGAGCACCCTTCGTACTAGTCACGTTCGGAGGCCCGTTGAAAGTAGTCCTCGTAAATGTCCAGAGACTCGACGTACGAAGATTTTGCAGCATGGAACTTGTTCCCCGGGGTGTGTACAACACATTCAACATATATAATTAACCATTTTTTTGTTTTCTTTAGTATTAATATCTATTTCTATTCTCATGTCGTCTCAATCTATTTCTCATGTCGTTCGAAAGGATGAACGCTTTCTTTGAACTGGATTATAAAACAAAGATCAAAAATGACCTCTCTGATTTTCTGATATCCTATTCCTGAATATGTGTTTTAATAGGTGTATAAATATCTTTTGCTCCTGTTTGCGATTTTTTGAGAAAAGTTGATTTTTCTTACAAGGGAAGTAACAGATCCTTCATGTCGAAACACCCCTCGAAATTTTTATGACACACGTAATGCACTATCTGAATCCCATATCCAAAATCTTAGCTGCCAGTTTCCACTGTAAGGCTCCAAAATTGAAGCTAAAATCTTAGGTAGCAATGGAGTGTTGCGGCGCCGCTGGACATCCCTACTAGCGTTGAGCGGGCGGCCGGCCGACCGACCGGCAGAACAGGCGGGCCACAGAGCCGGCGCGCGGGCAAGCGAAAGCCAGGAGCAGTGTCTCGTCGCAAGTTAGTGCGGCACGAATAAAAAGCAGAAATGATTGGTTTTCACTGAATGATTAAAACAAATGTTTTCGGCACCACGCACAACGAATAAAAACTTCATTGTCACATTCTTCTTCACATTCGTTTTTCAGTTTCAAGGCAATATTTGACGGGCACTACAAATTCAGGAGGCCATTCTGTTATGTACCTTGTAGTAAACCACGAATACTTTATCATATTTTGGGAACGAGGAGATGAAAATTGAAAATGAATGAAGGATTGCAATTGAAGAATTGTGTCTCTATCGGAAACTTTGTCACTAACACTCTTGTGAGGCACAATATTTTCTGATAAACGGCGATACATAGCTTTCCACTGTCGGAAGAAGAACTTATCAAGTGGTTGGATTTTTCCTGTAGCTCCGGGAGGTATCTGGAGCAGTTCAATTGTCTCGCCTGGAGAAGTATCTTCAATACAAGTTCTGACATTGTACGTGGTCCACGAATCTAAAAGCAGAGCAAAATATTCACTTACAAATGGGAAGAACGCTTCTTTAAACCACTGTTTCAACTCTTTCTTTCCCATTTTTCCTGATTTTGTAGTCGTAACAATTATGTTTTCAGCTTGAATCATTCTTTTGGAGACAACAGGGCCGAAAAATCCTTTTGGTTCCTGCAGCACTATAAATAATTTAGGCAACAAAGATCCATCCATACTTATTGTTGGCATTATAGTGTACGAGTGTGATAACTAGGGCCCGGATAATTATGTAATTACATATTTCCGTATGTTAACTTTATCAAGTCAAAACCACAATATATTTACGTTTCATGTCGATTAGGGTCTAAAACCGATGACTTTTTATTACATATATTTACATATTTTACCCGAAAGTACATATATTTACATATTTTTCACAAAAGTACATATTTTTAAATATTTCTTAATATTTTCCTTTTTCTGCATTCTTTTTGTATAATTCTTCATTTATCCTACATGTTTTTGAAAAGGAATAACCAAGACAAACAATTCAGCATTGTCAAACAATTTTTCGGCAGCCTCCTCTCCAAATTGGCGCAATTGCATTGCGTAAAAATGTTGATATTGCAGCACGCAGAACCCTACAAAAGGGCAAGGTGTTGCACTCCAAAGCTTCCAGTGTGTAGATTTCAGCGCGAGTAAAGCAGAGAACAAAATACTACTCAGAAATAAATTTTGTGTATGAAAATGGTACGTCTAGCAAGCGATAACTCGCGCCCAAAACGTATTTTTCAGAGGTCTGTTTTGACCTTAATGCCCTTCGCCAAAAATTACACGCACCAACGCAGCTCAGAAAGCGCCATTGACAGTTTTCTTTCCCCGTTTGTTGCACTGGAGCCTAAATCCTTGTTTGTAAAGTATCTCTGTGAGGTGAAAACCTAAAGAAAAATCATGATGTGGCACTACAGCTTTTGGATAAGAGAAGGATAGAAAATAATTCACGGCGATTGGCTTAAACCTTGTGGTAACGCAGACTGGGAATTTTCCATAGGCAAAGTTTGGTTTATCTTTTCAAAGAAGTCAAGCAATAGCGTCATGGGTAAGAACATTATTAAAGAAAGCTGAATTTGTGCTAAGAGTCAATTGATTAAATATCAACCAGCATTGTTTTTATTCCCTAATCCGTGAATAGCATTGAACAGTGACATGTTGGGACAAAGTTTGAATATACACCAGTAACGTCATTCGATGTGGAACACTTGGTCGGTACAAGACCTTCGGACAGATAATAGGAAAAATTTCATCCCTATAGAGTAATTGAGTAAACTCCTCGTGTGCATGCTTGCGGATGAGCCGTTCCGTCTCTCACGGGTCTCTCTGATTACTTCCCGTGCACTAGTGGAGACAAACGAGGTGTCATTCGACGCGTCTCGGCGTCCTAATGGGGTATTGATAATTTGTTTCCAGAAATGGCTATAAAATCCTAAGAAACTTCCAAAAACGTGTTTTTTCGTGTTTTGGCGCTGTGATCTTGGTAAATATACCGGGAACTAAATCAACGCCACCTAACTAGATGTAGGTGGTGTTGATTAAACTCCAGTACAATACCGACGAAGAGAAAGACAGAGAAACGAGAACAACGAAGAAGAAGAAGACGACGAAGACAAAGAAAACGATGACGAAGGAGACGACGTAGAAGGAGGAGACGACGAAGAAGAAGAAGAAGAAGAAGGAGGAGGAGACGACGAAGAAGAAGAAGGAGGAGACGACGAAGAAGAAGGAGACGACGAAGAAGAAGGAGAAGAAGAAGGAGGAGAGGACGAAGAAGAAGGAGGAGACGACGAAGAAGAAGGAGGAGACGACGACGACGAAGAAGAAGAAGGAGGAGGAGGAGACGACAAAGAAGGAAACGACGACGAAGAAGAAGATGACAAAGAAGATGAGGACGAGGAAGACGAAAAAAGACGTAGAAAAAAAAGTCACAACCGAAAGTAATTTAAAGCGTCGGTGACGTCACATTCAGATATTTTCTAAGTATTTGAAACAAATATTTGTTTCTCATTTTTTAGGAGACCATTGTAAATAACAGAATTGTGAGTAGAATAATGTTTTAATTTTGTTCTTTACGAGTATATTAAGTCTACACAGATCAACATTTAAGCAAAAGTATTTTATTAAAACGAATTGATATAATAATTAAAGTGTTACATATTTCTTACTTTTTAGTACATATTTCTATACATTTTAATACATATATATGTACATATTTTCCTAATTTTTAGTACATAATTATCCGGGCCCTAGTGATAACGCACTAACTGATTGAGCAACTGTCTGTGTATGATTTCCACCAACAAACGACAAAGCCCGTTTTGATCGCATTTCGCGTTGAAATCCACTTTGGTCTGTATTAGACGACTGGGAGTAATGTGAAAATCTCTCTTTGGCGTTTTTGAGAAATTCTTCTACAACCACAACCTTTTGTGTTTCGTCGTGAATGTAAGTGCGTGATACACACTTTGTTATTTTCCTGCTCTTAATTTTGTGCGCTTTTTTAAAAGATTGATTGAGGAGTGAGAGGCGGAAAAATACTTATTTTTGCTGCCAGTTTCTTGTGAAATTTCCAGGGTCCACTGTCGCAAATCTTCATCATTTTCATTTTGATTCATTCTTCTTACAAGTTCAAATCGAGACCAAAGTTTCTCATACGTAATTTTTTTGTGTTCACTAGGATTTGCTGTCATGCTTTCCACTTGCTTTTTCCACAAATATAGTTGTCTCTCTGACATCACGCGGCGAAAATTTCTACGGACATGTGATATTGAAAAACGTTTCTTACCGCCCTCAATCAACCAGAATTCCACAGCTTTCTTCTTGTACTCGTAGCTAATGCTAACATCCTCATTGTATTTTTCACAGGGCTTGGATAATAAATCGAACCGGAGGATTTGCAAGGTGACTGACTTTTAGAATCGCTAGTTTCCGGGGATTCACTGTCTGATTCTAATAAACACTTTCCCATATCATCACTCGTGGTAGAAGTATGCTTTTGGCAGTCTGTATCACTATCCCTATCACTATCACTTGATTCACAATCACTTCCTTCGCATACAACGAGGGTCGATTCCTAGTAATGCTCCACTTCAGTGCTATTATTTTCGATCAATTCGATAATACATTGACCCATTTCTCGTTCTTTTTTCATTTACACTTCCCTTCGAAGATACACCTTTGTTACGAAAGCAACACAAGGCGAACTCAACTATGTTAACGGGATTTAACACAACTTGCTCTGTAGCCATTGCAAATGTTATTTCTTTTGTAACAGTGAAAGATGAACTGGGTGCGAAACTATGCAGCCCTTGTTTATTGCAGGGCCGCTGACGGGCCGGCCGACTCATCCGTGACCTTGGGGTCCCTCGCGCCAGCTCGCCCGGAGTAAGGGCTGCCCAAACGGACCGGTAGAGGCGTCTATCTTTTTCCTAGTACTTATATGTGTTTTTCAAAGTTTTATTTGGAGGCCTTGCAGTGGAAACTGGCCGCTATTTTTTCGCATACGAGTTTTTTGGTATCAATTAGCATATGCCATTAAAATTTCGAGGTGTGTTTCGACATGAAGGGTCTGTTACTTCCCTTGTTAGGATCGGCGTGCCGAGTAACGCGGAGGGAGCTGTTCGAGCTACATCGGACAGGCGGTGTGCTGCAGGCACTGACGAAGGGGAGACGAAGAGGCAGACAGCAAACTGTGGAACTTTATAATTGATTTATATGCCCCTAACCGTACACAATATTGTGATTCACAGAGCAGATTTCATAATTTCAATGATACTTCCAATAGGACAATTGACGGAAGATGCGCAAGAGCTCCGACAAAGATTATCGGAAGTACGGGAACATGTACGGGAACAAGTACGAGAAAAATGTTGCTATCTGCAACAAATTATGACATTCATCACAGCCTTTTGCTTTCTTGAGACCCCCTCATATCGAGTCTGCGGAAAAACGCAGAAGACAAGAGGTGAGAGTCTTCCAGATGAAGTATCAAGTTTATGAATTCGCGACTCCAATGAAATTGAAAACGAAATGTTAACATTCAAATGACAGTGAATGGGACTTAGATTTACTATAAAAGCTCAAGAATGTATCTATTTATTAATTAATTTATTTATTAAATTCAAAACAATATATCCTTGGGTGTCTTAAAATACGAAATAAGACGGTGTTTTTTCTTAAAATACGAAATAAGTAGATATTTGCTCCTTCAGTGCAGGTTTAAGAGGTAATATTGTCATCAACAATAAATGCTTAATTTCTTAACTATGCGTACTATCTTATTTTTATATCTTACATATCTGTCATGTAATTGTTGTTTTCCAAATAACTATTTTTGGTTGCCTTCCAAAACGTCTGTCTTGTAAGAACTTCCTTCTCTCTTTAACTAGTAGTAATTTTCCTACTTGCTGCAATATCGATTAAACCCAAACAAATATGAGACACCTCATTCCTTCCTCTGTCGCTGATGTTCAGTACCTCAGCGTAACTAATATCCTTCGGTGAACGAGACTACAAAACACATCCTTATTCAGCTCGAACCTAAACATTTGAAAGATAGCAAATCAAGTCCAGAACAAGGAAGTCTTGTGCCCTCAACCATGCAGGCAGAGAACAAATTAGCCTCGAATCAAAGTATTTATTTACGAACAATTTTATTCTAGGTTGAAAGTTCATTTTATTATTTTATTCATTTCGAAGTATAAGATCAATAATAAATTAGTTTGAATATTGTAAGCGTTTACAAATATTTGTTAAGCGTCTTGTAAAATTATTTTTCGACATTGCAACAGACTGAAGTCTTGGGATATAGTGATGTTCGAGTATTCACCTGGAAATGATCGCGATTATAGCTGTTATATTACCATTTCAATTCCGGCAAGACAACAAACTTGCTGGAGTTTATCACATGAAGCCACTTCTTGTCCGGCCATTGACCGGCCATCGAACTGGAGACCTCCCATTTACTGGCATACTCGGCCGCAAGGTGTTGCCTTTACAATCACCGATACTCGTATTTGTAGTGAACACACATATACCCAAAAAAAACATTGTTAATCTCAAAGAGCGGTCTAGGATTTTGTCCACCAAGGAACGCAAAATTGATCACTGTGCGCCGTCGTCTCGGCCTAGGCAAACGGGGAGAAGACAGCCTGGCCCTTGACGAACGTCCCAAAACCCTAGAGCAGGCTGTTCCAACTCAGCTGCCCGCGGGCGAGCGTGCGGGCGCCCGCCAGCCACCGCGGGCACTGACGGAGACTGGCGGTGTACCGATTGCTGTCAACATTCGCTGCCGGAGCCTGGCGAAATATGGAGCCTTCGGGGAGCGAGTTGGCCTTGGCCGTTGGCGAGAATTCGTCGCTGATAGCTAAATCAGGGAGCGGTTAGGTTGGGGAGAAGAGGGCACGCCGGGGCTCATACCCAGAAAGAAATATTTAAGTTGAACAGGAACCGTAAAAATTCGATTCTAATTCAACAATATTTTAGAAATTAATTTAGACTTATTTTTCTTAAAAAGTGAAGCACTGTCTGGTGTCAGTCCTTCGGCTGTTGCGTTACGTAGAACGATCTTCAGTCTTATCTTGAAGTTGGGTTCCTTTTTTTGATTTTTCTTGTTTCATTGCAAAGAAAAGCTGCTAACAATAATATGTAGACGCAAGCATAGACTTACACCGTTAGCCTGCATTTTATCAAGCTTTGGGAGGACTTGCACATGTAAATTCTGATATCATCGCAACAAAGTAGGGAGTTATGCAAATTGTGTCTCCAATTGCAACGACGATGGCAAGGTATCCGGTGAGACAGAAAATGGGGTTGTGGCTTCCTCTGCCGGACATCGCACTACTCACATTGCTTCCATGAAAAGAAAAGCGAACGTGATAAGAGCGCTTCCCGGTCCAGAACCTCCTCCTCGACTAACCACGATTGCACGCGAGCGCGCCCGCCACTCTCTCAGTCTGAATCAGTGAAAAACTACTGATTGACAGTGACTATTCACTGATAGTGTCAGTTATAACCCTGCCACTGACAATCAGTGAACTGAACTGAACAAATCAGTGAAAATCGGGTCACTTTTTGAATCAGTGAAACTTCACTGAATCAGCAAAACAGTGACAACAGCAGCACGTGATCCACCGAACGATCAGTGAGGAATGTCGCGCGGGCACTGACGACCATGAAACGCTGGCGGTCATTATGAAAAGGTTCGCATATTCTGCTGATCTCTGCGAAACTACACACTTCAGTGACTTCGGCTCTCACTGATGAAACGCGACAATTTCACTGATTCAGATTCAGAGAGCAGGGCCCGAGTTGGAACAGCCCGCCCTGGAGTGTCGAAGGCTGAGAGGAAGTTTGCAAGAGCGAATCATTTGTCGCTCCAGGCGGTCCCGAGTCCCCCTCAGGGAGCAGCGGCGACGCGTCGGAGGCCGAGCGGAGGAGGACGTACCTCGAGGGCGCGTCCGCGGGCGCGCGCCGCCTCCGCGCGTCGCTTTCGGCCGCCTGCCGCCGCCCGCGCGCCGCCTCCGCCGTCGCCACCTCCTGTGTCGCACCCCCTTTTCCGCCGCCGCCAGCGCCGCCCGCCGCTCGCG
>JAHLJT010009436.1:156304298-156507965 GCA_031308135.1 Acheta domesticus
CGAGGTCGTCCTCCTCCCTCGGCCTCCGACGCCGTCGCCCCTGCTCCCGAGGGGGAGCTCGGGACCGCCTGGAGCGACAAATGATTCGCTCTTGCAACTTCCTTCTCAGCCTCTCGACACTCCAGGGCGGGCTGTTCCAACTCGGGCCCTGCTCTCTGAATCTGAATCAGTGAAATTGTCGCTGTTTCAATCAGTGAGAGCCGAAGTCACTGAAGTGTGTAGTTTCGCAGAGAATCAGCGAATATGCGAACCTTTTCATAATGACCGCCAGCGTTTCACTGGTCGTCAGTGCCGCGCGACATTCCTCACTGATCGTTCGGTTGATCACGTGCTGCTGTTGTCACTGTTTTGCTGATTCAGTGAAGTTTCACTGATTCAAAAAGTGGACCCGATTTTCACTGATTTGTTCAGTTCAGTTCACTGATTGTCAGTGGCAGGGTTATAACTGACACTATCAGTGAATAGTCACTGTCAATCAGTAGTTTTTCACTGATTCAGACTGAGAGAGTGGCGGGCGCGCTCGCGTGCAATCGTGGTTAGTCGAGGAGGAGGTTCTGGACCGGGAAGCGCTCTTATCACGTTCGCTTTTCTTTTCATGGAAGCAATGTGAGTAGTGCGATGTCCGGCAGAGGAAGCCACAACCCCATTTTCTGTCTCACCGGATACCTTGCCATCGTCGTTGCAATTGGAGACAACAATTTGCATAACTCCCTAATTTGTTGCGATGATATCAGAATTTACATGTGCAAGTCCTCCCAAAGCTTGATAAAATGCAGCTACGGTTAAGTCTATGCTTGCGTCTACATATTATTGTTAGCAGCTTTTCTTTGCAATGAAAACAAGAAAAATCAAAAAAAGAACCCAACTTCAAGATAAGACAGAAGATCGTTCTACGTAACGCAACAGCCAAAGGTCTGACACCAGACAGTGCTTCACTTTTTAAGAAAAATAAGTCTAAAATTAATTTCTAAAATATTGTTGAATAGAATCGAATTTTACGGTTCCTGTTCAACTTAAATATTTCTTTCTGGGTATGAGCCCCGGCGTGCTCTCTTCTCCCCAACCTAACCGCTCCCTGATTTAGCTATCAGCGACGAATTCTCGCCAACGGCCAAGGCCAACTCGCTCCCCGAAGGCTCATATTTCGCCAGGCTCCGGCAGCGAATGTTGACAGCAATCGGTACCCGCCAGTCTCCGTCAGTGCCCGCGGTGGCTGGCGGGCGCCCGCACGCTCGCCCGCGGGCAGCTGAGTTGGAACAGCCTGCTCTAGGGTTTGGGACGTTCGTCAAGGCCAGGCTGTCTTCTCCCCGTTTGCCTAGGCCGAGACGACGGCGCACAGTGATCAATTTTGTGTTCCTTGGTGGACAAAAATCCTAGACGCTCTTTGAGATTAACAATGTTTTTTTGGGTATATGTGTGTTCACTACAAATACGAGTATCGGTGATTGTAAAGGCAACACCTTGCGGCCGAGTATGCCAGTAAATGGGACGTCTCCAGTTCGATGCCGGTCAATGGCCGGAAGTTGGCTTCATGTGATAAACTCCAGCAAGTTTGTTGTCTTGCCGGAATTGAAATGGTAATATAACAGCTATAATCGCGATCATTTCCAGGTGAATACTCGAACATCACTATATCCCAAGACTTCAGTCTGTTGCAAATGTCGAAAAATAATTTTACGGGACGCTTAACAAATATTTGTAAACGCTTACAATATTCAAACTAATTTATTATTGATCTTATACTTCGAAATGAATAAAATAATAAAATGAACTTTCAACCTAGAATAAAATTGTTCGTAAATAAATACTTTTGATTCGGAGGCTAATTTGTTCTCTGCCTGCATGGTTGAGGGCACAAGACTTCCTTGTTCTGGACTTGATTTGCTATCTTTCAAATGTTTAGGTTCGAGCTGAATAAGGATTTGTTTCTAGTCTCGTTCACCGAAGGATATTAGTTACGCTGAGGTACTGAACATCAGTGACAGAGGAAGGAATCAGGTGTCTCATATTTGTTTGGGTTTAATCGATATTGCAGCAAGTAGGAAAATTACTACTAGTTAAAGAGAGAAGGAAGTTCTTACAAGACAGACGTTTTGGAAGGCAACCAAAAATAGTTATTTGGAAAACAACAATTACATGACAGATATGTAAGATATAAAAATAAGATAGTACGCATAGTTAAGAAATTAAGCATTTATTGTTGATGACAATATTACCTCTTAAACCTGCACTGAAGGAGCAAATATCTACTTATTTCGTATTTTAAGAAAAAACACCGTCTTATTTCGTATTTTAAGACACCCAATGATATATTGTTTTGAATTTAATAAATAAATTAATTAATAAATAGATACATTCTTGAGCTTTTATAGTAAATCTAAGTCCCATTCACTGTCATTTGAATGTTAAACATTTCGTTTTCAATTTCATTGGAGTCGCGAATTCATAAACTTGATACTTCATCTGGAAGACTCTCACCTCTTGTCTTCTGCGTTTTCCGCAGACTCGATATGAGGGGGTCTCAAGAAAGCAAAAGGCTGTGATGAATGTCATAATTTGTTGCAGATAGCAACATTTCTCTCGAGTGATGTTCCCGTATTTCCGATAATCTTTGTCGGAGCTCTTGCGTATCTTCCGTCAATTGTCCTATTGGAAGTATCATTGAAATTATGAAATCTGTTCTGTGAATCACAATATTGTGTACGGTTAGGGGCATATAAATCAATTATTAAGTTCCACAGTTTGCTGTCTGCCTCTTCGTCTCCCCTTCGTCAGTGCCTGCAGCACACCGCCTGTCGATGTAGCTCGAACAGCTCCCTCCGCGTTACTCGGCACGCCGATCCTAAGAAAAATCAACTTTTCTCAAAAAATCGCAAACAGGAGCAAAAGATATTTATACACCTATTAAAACACATATTCAGGAATAGGATATCAGAAAATCAGAGAGGTCATTTTTGATCTTTGTTTTATAATCCAGTTCAAAGAAAGCGTTCATCCTTTCGAACGACATGAGAAATAGATTGAGACGACATGAGAATAGAAATAGATGTTAATACTAAAGAAAACAAAAAAAATGGTTAATTATATATGTTGAATGTGTTGTACACACCCCGGGGAACAAGTTCCATGCTGCAAAATCTTCGTACGTCGAGTCTCTGGACATTTACGAGGACTACTTTCAACGGGCCTCCGAACGTGACTAGTACGAAGGGTGCTCGAAGTTGCTGAAGTAAGGTCTCCCATGCCACCTCTGCTTATCAACTGAGGCTTACACAAGCTGTTTTCAGACGCTTTAGACATCTGGGGATACGATGATGTATATTTCAAATTCCAATGACAAAGTTGAAATTTTGATTTTTGGCCACCTAAGAACGCAAAATTGATCACTGTGCGGCGGTGGCTCCTCAAGGCTGGGAAGTTGAGCCTCTGAGAGAGGGAACCTTTCCTTCCACCACTTTTCGCGCATGCGCAGTCAAGGCTTTAATTGTAAGTGGCCGAACTAGAGATTGATTGGTTAGTAATTGCAGGAGCGACAACTGTTAAGGTCATTAGTTCCGTACGTGTAGTGACTGTTTTATCGCGGGGAGGATGCAGTAATCTCTCCCCGCTGGATTGCGGGATCTGGCGCCGACCCCGACGGGTTTCCGGGGTTTTCTCCAACCAGGTATCTCCCATTAGCAGTCCACCACCTATTTAGTACCCCCACGTAGTACCAATTGTCGGGTCCCGACGGTGGAGGACTTTGGACATGAGCTAGAACGCATTCAGGCTGGAGGAGGATTCTAGAGAACCGGCTGTTGTGATTGGGCAATGTTTGTGGTTTCTCCGAAAGCAGAGCAATACCCTTACAAAGGTCAACTGATTGCGCATGATCTTTCCTAACTCAACCGTTTTACCTTTTCTACCCAGTCACACCAAAACGGTGCGATGCCCGTCTCGGACGGAGCCCAGAGAAGGGAAGCCGGTCTGCTGGCACGTGAGGCAGGCAGTGCTCGTGAGTGTGAGAGAGGCCGCTGCGCAGGTGACGACGGCGGCGCTGGCGGGAGCGCGTGCAGCAGCTGCTGGAGCAGTCGGATGGCGACGACCGCACGGTGGCCGCCGCCTCCGACCAGCTGCGCGCCGCACAGGAGAAGCTCAGCCAGCGCGACGCCGCGCTGCAGGTGGCTCCAACACCCCGTTAATGCAAAAATAGTTTAAATTTAGATTGAAGAATTATCATTTAGGAGTCAATTTAGAAATCCAAAATCATCCCATTTTGTTTCCCTGCATGGAACGTGATATCGACCCCCCCCCCTCCAGAGCAGTCACGCAAACCGCCTACATCAACAGGACGAGGAAGTCAGTGGTGGATCGCCCTAGGAATGAAAATATCGCTTGCAAACTCATTAAAGGTTTTAGTTGGGGCCCTCTAGGCCTTGCAAATTGGATACCCCTGCTTTAGGGTCTAGTCATTTTGGTTCGCTGCGTCGAAGGTTCACTTTTACCACAATGCCTTATACTGCTCTGGGATCTATCTTTTTTATCACAATACCCTGGGCTCTGATTACAGTGAACCTCTAGATCTAGGAATATATATTTCCAGATAGGTTAATGGGGTGTTGGGTTTTCTTTGTTATTAAAAAACGTTATTATAGAATGGTCTGGAAGCTTAGCTCGTTGGTGAGCGTGCTCACTTTCCATGACGCGGCCCCTAGTTCGATTCCCTATCAGGTAAGATTATACTGTGCGTTTTCTATGCAATGTCCCAGTATATGCTGCTGTGTGACGATAAGAAAAGTCACTTCTCAGGTTGAGAAGACCAAAATACGGCATGGATATCTCTTTGTGCCAATTTTACGTGCCAACCACACGTACCTCCTTACCCCATTGCCGCGAGGCCGGGACGTCGCTGGTAGGCCGTGACCCGTAAACGGGCCGACGCGCTAAGTACAAACAAATTATAGAATGACAAATTATGTCATTAAAATACTAAATACTAGCGCCGGTGACGCGCACCAATCACGCGCGAGTGCGCCAACTTCACCTATTGCGATAAATAGAACCGCGGAACGCCAGTCGTCGCCGTGCTGCCAGGTAGAACACTTCGGCCCCGTCAGCAACGTCACTGAAGGTGCCTGCCACAGTCGCAGGCGAAACGTGTATGTGGACCACTTTCCTTCGGCCAACGGCCTCAAGTAATGCAAAAAACCGTCCGTGAAAGCCTACATTGTATGTTAATATACTTCTTTAATTCATTAGAATAATATTTTGGAGTAGATACGCGATAGAAATGAGTCAATGTAAGTTGTATATCTATTTGGTTGTAAAATGCTTGGGAATTTTGCATCGGACAACCTCAAGAATGTTTTGTGGCAATCAGAGACATCGAAGGTCACAACCCCGCCGCCGACATGGAAGTGCACAGCGAATCAAACGCGAGCCAAACACAGGTCATGCTCGAGCTGTTTAAATTGGCGAATTTGGGAAAGTTCATTTAAACCAAGTACTTTAACACAAGCCACTTCTTCAACCACCACCAAGTATTCAGTAGATTGGACACGTGGTCCACCTGCTATCAGTTTTCTTTAGATGTGAAGATAATCGCAATGTGTGCATTGCCGACCAGTGGGTTTTGAATTAGATAAAATGGCATGTGCGTCCGAACAATCGCGCAATTTTTTCTTTTCGGAATTTTTCTTTAACTTTAAGCAAATTTAAGCAGGTATTGTAGCAACTGCTTTCCTTAGACAAATTTTACGTTGGTTTCTGAAGATACGCTTGTGCTCACGAGAATTAATTTTTAAAAAAATATTTGAAGCAAACAAAACAGAATGAAAACAAATGAAAGGGTCGATATTCTGAACTCAGTTGATCGGAGCGGACTCTGCCAAACGAAATCGTACGAGAACCGTCACCCAACTCCAGTACCCCCACTCTCAGCATAAACACATTGCCCAGCATGCACCAGTTACGGACGGCGAATTGATCTGATATCTAATCTGCGGACGTTATCCGCAGATCAGATATGGCCCATACTGTACATTATCGAACATTTGCTTGCTCGGACGCATACTCAAAATCCGGGTGCGCATTATATTCGATGGCGCGTTACAGCAAATCCGTTCCGTAGAATGGCTGAAACTTCATTCAATTTTTTCGTTTATTACATTTCAATGGATTGCTGGAGTTTACAAATTTAACTTCGTTTCATTTATCATTGGCCTATTATTGGGCGTTTTAGTGGGGTCTGCGGGACCCCAAAATAATTGTGACTATATATACCCATATCTGTTAGTTATTAAACATGGATATGTTTTTTCCTTAATATTCAACCACTTATTGAATATTTACGTGGAAAATTGTACTTTAACGTTTCATTATATGTCTCAAAAACGTTCTAAAACAGAAGTCGTAATATTTAACACGTATCAACTTCAAAAATGAAAAAAATCTTGCTTATTTACATTTTAATATCACTTTTAACCAGACATGAACATTTTAAAACTTTGTTACAGTTGACAAACGTCTGCAAAGATGAGAGACTTAGAGTAACAAAAAAACTATTTACTTTTTACACAAAACTGCCCTGTGTTCATCACATATAGGTAACTCACAACTTTCACATGTCATTTTTGTCTTCTTCTGAGATCATCCATATCCGAATCATCGCTCAACACGTCTAATTTTTAATCACTCTCCATCAACGCCCGACGTATATCTCCATTCTTTCGGCTCTTGACTGGAAATATTACCCAGAAATCGTGGACACAGGGATCTGTTGAATCTCACCAACACCATCTAGATACAAGGCCTGCGCAGTACAGTTTTTCAAAGCCAATATGGCGGCTAGAAAGGCTGACTTGTTCGAGTTGAGGCGTTCCAGTTATATACTTTGTGAAGCAAGGGAAGCTTTCGAGTTATGAATATGTGGTTGTGGTCTGTTCTTGATAATAGTGAGAATCATGGTGAATAAGGGCTGTGTCCCCGGGTGAGGGAATTAAGATAAAAATAAAAATAGTGTGTTGCTAAATTCAGTGTTTACTTTCAGTTTTGTGAATTGCATTTGAGAACGTGGAAAATTGAGAAGAATTCAGTGTTCTATTGCGATAATGGACTAAAAATCAGTGTTCCTTTAAAATATCCCTCTGTCCGAGATCGCTTCGACACTACCGCTTTAGCAATCTTGGCCACCGGGGATCGGTACAAGACTGTATAGATGTCATTTCAAAAGAACTGAAATGCTAAATACAGTACACCGCCTTTAGCAGGAAGTCGCTTAACACGAATTTCGTCGCAACACGATCAAAACTTGGGTCCCGGCAAGGGATTACGGCATTACGGGCTTTTATAATACTCGAATAACGCGAATTTTTATAACACGAACTCTGTTTATTTCGGTCCCTTGGCATTCGTGTTAATGAGGGTTTACTGCATAATTATATCAGCTGGGGTCCAGTGGACTCCAGTGTGCACGTTGAGGATTAAAATAAATGGAAGTCTATGGTCCGATTAAAAGAAGTCGATTATCAGTTGCAAATGGAAAGCAGCGACGGAAAGGTTTCGTGCCAGTGAGCACGTGTTTCCGGGACACGAAAATACACACTTGGAATAAATACTTATAAAAGTATACAAAAGTAACCAAATCATACGACGCAACAGCGTTAGAAGTACAACTGTCAATCACCAACTTCTTTTAATCGAACTATAGACTTCCATTTATTTTAACCCTCAACGTGCACACTGGAGTCTACTAGACCCCAGCTGATATAATATACAGTAAACCCTCATTAACACGAATTCCAAGGACCAAAATAATCAGGGTTCGTGTTATAAAAAATCGCGTTATCCGAGAATTATAAATGTCCGTATTGCCGTAATCCCTTGCCGGAGTTTTGTTTTGTGTTGCGGCGAAATTGCAGTGTAGTGCGTGACTGGCGCGGCGCGGAGTGGCAGGAGGCGTTGGAGCGGCAGGCGTCTTGAGCGCGAGGAGCTGCGCGCGGGGGCGGAGGCGGCGGCGGCGGCGGTGGCGCAGCTCAAGGCGGCCGTGGCAGAGCGCGAGGAGCGCATCCAAGGCCTCCTTCCGCGCGCCGGCTACGGCGACGGCGACTCGGCCTTGAGCCGCCCCAGCAGCGCCGCCGCGGGCCCTGGCGGCGGCGACGAGGACGAGGACGGGCCGCAGGAGGCGCACATGCAGGCGAGCACCTTTTAAACACACCAAGCGGCTTTGTTTAGAGAGCGAGACGAGTTGGAAAGCGGGTGAGGCGTTGGCATCCAATCGGCAACTCTAATACCACAGTTTAATATAACAGTTGCGAAGCTCTAATGGGAGGAGAATTCATCCGTTTGACAGGTCGCACGACACTAGTGCCCCTGGTGGCCAGCAAGAGGAGTTTCTTGAATGCCACTAGGATAATAGGAGACGGCCGAGATATTCATAATTTTTAATGCTTAATATTTTGGAACACTATTAAAACAACACTTAGACATGGACATAACATCTAAAAGTTAATGGTATATACATAATTAAAGGCCTATTCAATGTTTACCATATGATACAAATTTCTTTCTTTCGAAGTAAGTGTACTGTCAAGGTTACATAGTTAAAAAATAATTACAACTGTATCATGATAATACATTAAAAGTGGTAAAAGAGCATAATTCAAGATTAGCATGGTATTTACCAACTGACAATGAATCTTTTTTAGCATCCAAAATGATTAAAATTTTAATATTTTGGTATTTCTACCTTTTGTTGGCATGTTCTCATTATTAAATTTCATTATATAATGCAATCTTACTCTTATAAATATCTTTAATACAAGCATTTTTGTCCCTTTGCAACATTCAGTAGAAAATTCTTTTATTTTCCTCAATTTTTCAAGCAATAATTCCCCCCATTTCATTCTATGAATGTTTTCTTGGAAATGTTTTTCAAGTTCATTTTCACATTCTTCCAAAAATATGAATGCCCTGTCACTACATACAGTCAAGCCTCCATCTTCCCTGACTGTATCAAATCTCTTGAAATTGGTGTACATCTTAGTAAAGTCATGATCACTTGAAGGGCTCTTACAATCAGATAGGGCTGATTTACACACTGTACAATTATGCACTGAAAGTACTTTTTTCACAATGAAGCCAAACGTATATCACATAGAGTTTGCTTCTGCCAGAGCTTTTGGCATACTAACATTTTGGACAGTGAGTGCAGGTTGCTCAGACATATTATTTATGCTACTCAAGAGTAAGAAAACCTCACATTGTTCTCAGAATTTATGTCTGAATCAGGTGACTCCAGTCAATTACTTCACAATTGCCACTTACACTCTTGTACTATCAAAGAGTTTGCAAAATGTGGCATTGTTAAAAGCAGACATAAACTGTCGTGGGGATGGATTACTACAAAATCCTCCCTTATGACGCATGAGTGAGAAAAAATTCTCCAAACCATCTTGGTTAATTTTTCTCGTCATGAGATATTATGAGTACATATACCGCATCTCTATTTACTGGTGCTGCCTCTTGCTCGCCACTGGGAGCGCTGCGGACGCACCGGATGAAAAAATTGTAGGGAGCTTCGCAACTGTTATATTAAACTGTGCTAATACTATGGTCCGATTAAACTGGTGATTGGCAGTTGTGCTTCTCAAGCTGTAGCTTCATACAATATGAGTGTATGATTTGGTTACATGAATAAGTATTTATTTGAAGTGTTTATTTTCGCGTCGCGAGAACACGTGCTCAGTGGTACGCAAACCGTCCACGTCGTCCCTTCCATTCGCAATTGTCAATCACCAACTTATTTTAATTGGAGCATAAACATTACGTCGTAACGAAGCTTTAGAAGGAATGAGAGGGTGCCTCACTCCGTACAGTTCATGACCTTGAAGTGCCACCAAGTGGAAATTGAAGTATAGCCTACGTGCCAAGAAGATTTTATTTTAGCAGCTCTTTCACCCATCGCTTTCGCGGCAAGTGGCCTTCACCATGCCGATACCTTACACTCAGAAGGGAGACACTGCGTTCGAGTTCGTTTTAGCTAGTCTCTAGTACTTCGTCATCTTCATTGTTAGGTTTTTCGTCTCGGGATATGTCTTACGGGCGAGAAATACTAAAAACCCTTTTGAATCAAGTAGTATTTGCTCATTTAGTGTAGATTGATTAAGGTTGATTTGGTTCTAAGTGAAAAACAGTCAGCTTTTAAAGTGGTCTCTACTGCTTGTATTTACCAAACAATAGTATTGAATTGAACACTTCAATAAGAACACTGTTAGCTCTTCGATGTCGATTCTCAATTTGAGCTCAGTTGAAGATGCGACTTCGTGCTTAGCTCGGCAATATAACCAATTTGGTCTGCTATTTGTGTTGTGAACAGTTTCTCGTTCGTTACTGTATCTTAATACCATCTCCTTATAAGAAAAAATCATAACAAGAAATACCATTTCTTGGAATAAGTACTGTCATTCGCTCTCATTAGGAGTACGTTTCATTTGTTTCCAATGTGTTAAGAAATTAGTTTCGAGGAATTCAGAATAAAAGTAACTTACGGTGAGGCGGGGTAGATGGAAGGCGCTGGTCGAGCTGGCACTAGTAGCAATGGCAATTCGCTGCGTCGAGGGAGGCGGTTGGGCGTGTGGGTGTCTATAATAGCAACAGCAGTGCGCTGTGTCGAGGGAGGCAAGGGGCGTGTGGGTGGCTTTAATAGCAACAGCAGTGCGCTGTTGTGAGGGAGGCGGTGAGACGTGTGGGTGGCTCTAATAGCAAAAGCAGTGCGCTGTGGCGAGGGGGCGGGTGGGGCGGGTGGGTGGCTCTAATAGCAATGGTTGTGCGCTGTGGCGAGGGGGTGGGGGTTGTCTCTAATAGCAATAGCAGTGCGCTGTTGTGAGGGAGGCTGGTGGGGCGTGTGGGTTGCTCTAATAGCAACAGCTAAGGCGAGGGGCGGTGGGGCGGGTGGGTGGCTCTAATAGCAATAGCAGTGCGCTGTGGTGAGGGGGTGGGGGTGTCTCTAATAGCAATAGCAGTGCGCTGTTGTGAGGGAGGCGGTGGGGCGTGTGGGTTGCTCTAATAGCAACAGCTAAGGCGAGGGGCGGTGGGGCGGGGCGCAGGCGCTGCTGGCGGCGGCGGAGGTGGAGTGCGCGCGGCTGCTGGAGCTGGCGTCGCTGCACTGCGGACGCGCGGCTGCGCACGCGCAGGCGTCTGCGCGCGCGGAGGAGGAGCTGCGGCGCGAGCGGCGGCGCGCGGCGGCGCTGGACGCGCGCAAGGGGCGCCTCGAGGCCGAGCGCGCCGCCGCCGGCCACGCGCCCCCGCACGCCAACGCCCAGCGCAGGTACAGCAAGCAACTCATCCACACGAGCGGTCGCTCGCCCCCCCCCCCCCTGAATAAAGAATGTGTGGTGCCACTCTGCTTCACACGGAGCCACTCGGTGGCGCCTCCGAGAAGCGGCAGACCCCTTCACACACAGTAACTGCCCTTCACAACCAGCTTTCGTTAGTCACATCACTATGGGATCAGACGGCCGAAAGGCAGCCAGCAAGTATAATCCTGTTTCAGTGTGAAGGCTGCCATTTAGAACTGTGTTCTTCTAACGGTGGTACAAAGGCCCTTCTGCGCTGCTGGTGGCGAGAGTTTGCCTTCCAGCGCCCCAGCAGCGCGGCGACGCCGCTCGTGCGAATGCCTCCATTTAAACCAAAGCTTTGCCAGCAGACGCGTCACTGGGAAGCGCTGCTGAGTGGTGCCGTGGGATGAGGCCTTTAGATAGAGTAGTGAAAACGCCACAGTTTACTGCCCTTTCTCCGGCTAGCTCTACGAGGTAGAATTTAGGAGTTGAGAAATAATAGGCAAGATAGCGGTTTTCGAGCACCGAGAATATTGATATTGACAAATTGGTGGCACCGAACATCCACTACATTGCCCAGTTCGAACTGTTCTGACGGCTGGACATAAAATGGCCAAAACGGCGTTGCAATGGAATGCGCTGCCATGGACTCCACTCGCCAACGCCACTGAGGACTCATGAAGCCTCGCTCTGGGCGTCGGCCTGTTAACACTTGAGTTCAGTGGCGCTTCGAGTGGACCTCATGTGGAAGCTGCCTTTTAGAACTGTTCTGCTGCGGGAGTGCTGAAGCGCCTCTGGGTAATTAATACCAGAAATGCGGCACTAAGCGCCGTAGCAGCGCCTCTGCCCGCGCGTGGAAATACTTTGTTTAGCCAGGGCATGCCAAAAGTATGTTTATAGATGACTGAACGGTATTCTCTGAAAAGTAGCTCAAAATTCTGCATTTTCAGAAACACTCAAACGCCATTTTCTCATAGATGGTTCCACATTTTTTCTTGAAACTTTTCGAACGGATAATACTAACCCCACTCTTTAATATGATGTATTATGACGTTCATTTTGAGGTATTTTTTGTTTTTTTGAAAAATTTCACAAATATTATTGTTTTGAAGACTCTCTCACATCTTTAAAATGCATTTTACCTGCAATTTGTAAACATTATTATATTTGTGAGTGTATGTGCTTTAAATGTCTTCAAATAAAGATTTTTGAAAACTCTGAAACTGTGAAAAGGGCTTCAATTTGCGCATTTAGAGTAGCGTTTTAAACTGCCTTTTTCTTAAAAACAGCTACAAATCTTTCAAAGAAAATTGCCATTTAGGACGATGTTTTTGTGTTCTTCAATATTTCCAAAATTAATATTTTCCGTTCTACGATTAGGAACCCGAAAAAATTGAGGAAAATGTCAAATAAAGTACTTTGGGCGGCGATAGTAGCTGTCAATAGTATGTGGTAATTCCGAATAGCTAGCCCAGACCCAAGGAAATAGAAAACCTAATGCAGTCTGTGCCATTCTGTAAGCACCACTAGTTTCATTTGTCTCTTTCAGGTGGGTGGAATATCCAACCGGCACTTATCTTCGTTTCCATCAGTTTCCATGAGTAGGTGCGTTGGATGTAGACCAGCATGCGAAGTACTCGTGCTACGAATGGACGCGCGCGTGACAGAATATTGAAACTAAAATTACACAGACATGGAAGATTTGTAATGCGATATCAAAAATTCTTTAAAGAATTACGTCTAAATATAAATATTTTTACAGACAATGAAAATATTGTGTGGCTTTACCTTGAAAAAATACATAAACTTCGGGATAAAAAGATGCTGTTCCATGAAAATTCATTTCTTTCGATATCTTAAAACATGACGTGACAGAGCAAAACAGTTTTTCAGATTTGAAATGGACATAAAAAACTACATGGAAAAAAGTAAACACCGCCATCTATATTTTGTTTACCAGTCCAATTGTTGAATTTGCGGTCGACAAAGCAGATTTGCGTCAGGCTTTCTCGTGGGTTTCGCTCTTCCTTTGTCTCTCATTCCAGCATTGCTCGTCATCGTCCAACCTACCCATTTATACAAACAATTTCCCCTCCGATATGGCCAAAGTTATAGGAACTGGGGATGATAATAACATGTATTGAGCCAGACTTTCAAATTACGAAAGTGTTAAGATCATTCGTAATTACGAAAGTTTTTTTTCTTTTTTCGTAATCTGTGTAAGGAGGGATACTAAAACTTAGATTTGTGGCCCAATATAGGGACTGGCGTCTTCAGGAAGCCCCCAGTCTGTGTTCCGCACCGCCTCCTCGGCCAGGTCAGTTCCCCTGCAGGTGGGAAGTCACTTCTCATCGGCTCTTTGCCTCTGGAGGCTCTGGTGCCTACAGTACTTTCGATGGCAGGTGCCTTGCGTCCGACGATTAATTTTTCGTTATCGGGTTCTTGAAACCCGGTTGATTACTGCGAAAGAAACGGCGAATTTTTCGGCAGGAAACTCCCTGTTGCAGGGCCCTCGAAAAAAAGAAGTGGATAAATCTAGTTGCTAAATTTAGAAGAACTCCTCTATCACGTGGTGTAGCCAGAATCTATATTTTGAGGATCCTTCATACCACAAAATCGAATGATGGCAAAACGTCTGTCCGTACATCCGTCCGTCTGGTTACAACGCGTAGCGGATAAACCGTTCAGCCGATTTCCTCCAAAACTGATATTCCCCAATCAATCTGCTTCTTGAATTTGAACCAATATTGTAATTTTTGCCCCTGGGACTTTTTTTTCAAACTTTGAAAAAAATGGCTCGATCGTTTTCGATTATATTTATTTGTTGGATAGTGAGAAGAACATTTTAAGAGAATGGTATAGGTCTCATGTTCGTCAAAAACCCTAACGCTTTCAGAAAATTGCAAAAAGTTCAAACTTTCTGTGGCGTCTTCTTACAACTACAATTAAGAAGATAGAGATTTTTCCGTAATGAAATCTGTTGTTTGAAGATAGATTTTGAAATTGTGTGGGTGTGGGGCAGGGCGGCGCGGGGGGCGGGCGGCGGCGCAGGCCGTGCCGGGCGACTTCTTGGCGCGCCTGGAGCTGCTGGAGGAGGAGCAGGAGGCGCTGCGCGGAGGCCTGCAGCGCGCGCGCCTCGAGCTGGAGGACGACTTGCGCGCCGTGGCCGACGAGCTGCGCCGACGCGGCATCACCAAGCGCACCGACGCCCCGGCGCACTGCGCAGGCGCCGACGCCACCGCCTAAACGACCGCCATTTTGTTCACGGCTCGAAACGGACATCTTCCTCATAACGACCATGTGGAACGAATAAGCGAATGATGCACACTGCCAGTGTTTGCAGAACGCACTGACGAAGTTTTGCATGTTTAATTTAATTTATTCTTAATTTTTCTTTATCTTCATAGTGTGCTTAAATACAGTATATTGCTGGAATTACTTTAAAATGAAGTTGAATTCACGTTTCGGATATCACCAAACTCGTAATAAATACGAACAAATAGTACAAGGAATAATGGAGATGTTCCGAACATATTTGCATCGAAATTATATTTTTCTGGAAAGTTCTTTCAACTTGCAATTGCCTTCTGTTATGTTGGATATTTTTCCATTTAAGATGTTTCTATGTTAAATAGGTTCTTTATATTAATTTTATAATAGGTTAACAAATAATGTTCATTTGCATATAAATGCAACTATAATTTTTAATTTGTTATTATACTTTAATTTTACAATAAATAAAGAAATAATTTTCTATCAGTTTCTATTAAAAAGGTGTTGAGTTCTGAGATTGATCAATATTGAACCAAAAAACATTTAACTAGATAATTGATATTACATTAGTAAATCATCCTACAGTTTGCAGCAATTGAATTACGTCCTCAATAACATTATTTTGTGTATGAATCAACAGAAAAATACATTTACATAAACTTTTGAAGATTCGCAGTTTGTTATTTTGTATCTATAATTTTTATAGGAATGAACTCAGTGATTGAACCACGCACCAAACCGACTATTGCAAGTAAAGGCGGCTCAGGGCATCCACTGATACCACCCCTGTGCCTCGGACCGAGAGGTCACAGGTTCCAATTCCGATTTTCGCAGAATTTTCGACACCAGCGAGGTCGAATTCAAGCGCAGACTGGGGGAGAATTCTAGCGGCCGGCTGCTCTGATCGGTAGTCTTCCGTATTTTCCACGTTCACCACAGGCGAAGAGCAGGGTAACAAACGAGCCACGGACCGCGCACGATCTTCCCTTCCCTCTTCCTTGTCCTATCCTCACCCCTTACACACACTTACGCTAACATGCCCTACATTACCACACATGCCGGGAGAAAGGTCGGGATTTTAGAGCTTGTCCCGGCTGGGGTGGTGCCCCGTTGGAGAAACCCTGCAACCCGATGAATCGGTCGGCACTGAATCTCACCATCGAGTGGGGGAAGATCACCACCACGATAAAACCACAATAAAACACGCACTCCATTTACGGGAAGTAATGCTGTCGCTTCTGGAATTATTAATCAATCAAACCACACACCAAAAAGTATTTTCTAAATCAGAGGATTTTAACCAACACCGCCTCCACAGAAGGCCTCGGAACCAACTCGAATGTGGCGCGTGACGTCATCAAACTTAGGCCATCTCCGACCATCAATAATTTCAAAAATATCATCACTAAACATGTTTCGAAAATACTGTGGAGGTGTGCATTCCTCGGTAGGTGGAGGTGGAATATTGTCCAGCCAATCAGCACATGGTTCTTGAAAATATGTCTTCCTAAATGTAAACATTTTTTTCTTTTTTCTGGCGCTATATATCCTTGCTTAGCATTGGCTACTTACGACACCGACAGACATGAGTGAAATAGTCACAATAATTTATTAGACAGGAAGAGGCGTTTCATCCTTTCCCGCCTCGCCGTTGAGCCTACTTGTATCCATTCTATTTTATCCCCATTCCGTCTTGCCCAACCTCTCTCTGCCTTGCTCCCACCTGGATATACTCTGTCTTCCTCGCTTTCTCACTAAAAATGTTTGCTTTTTAAATTGGGGTTCCCGACCCCAAACTTCACTCTCTTTACTACTAAAAATAATCAAATTAATCAAAAAATTAAATACAATCTCTCACATGTATTTTTGGGGAATTTGAGGTATTATTGCCATACTTTCAATCAGTTGCCGCAACGTAAAACTTATTCTTTTCATATTTTTGCTTATTTCTTTATAAACAGCGTTTGTAAAGAAAACTTTGAAATTAATCGTCGTCCCCACGCCGTGGCAATTGAAATACAAATGAAATGCTTTTAACTGAACTTGAGTATGCGTTGTAGGGTCCTTGTGGCTCATGTAAATGTGCCATTAACCACTTAGACCATTATAAACACACAGTGGATCGATAACACACAGTGGATCCCGGCTTGACCCAAGTTTTTCTGTTACCAAAAAAATAATGCCTCTTTTGTTTCATTTTCAACAACCTTGAAAAACAGTGTTTGGCACATATTCAATTCCTTCCATTTCTCACTACTCTTTTTACTTCAATTAAACTGAACCGAACTTATTCTCATCAATTTAAATCATCATTCCTTCACCAGCCAAAGGTTTGCTTTCTACACTGCACTAAAATACTTCCCTACAAAAATTCATCTGTCAACAGTTTCAGCCTAAAACGTAAATCATTCATAATAACTTTCATTTGACTCGTCGAACTCGCAAATTCGTAATTATCATACTTAATGTACCGCAACTGATCCAATAACTATTTCATACAGAATACATGTGTGCATTCATACCAATTTTACGATATGAAACATCCATCAGCAAAATGTCCTTTTCCAAACATTTCATATACGACTAAGTATACTTCTCTCTTGTTCACTGAATACATTTACGCCTAGACGTAATTAAAATCAATATCCAAGTCACTTTTATAGAGTGAAGAAAAACCAAATCATTCTTAAATATAAATATTTCGCATTAAACAATTGACGGTCAAATCAACAGTCTTCACTTATTCTACAGATATACGTAATTCTGTACGCTGATGAACTCAATCGTACACCTCAGTTCTCATCCTCAGGTGGCGCGTAGCTTAACTATGGACATTGATGCACTCTTGAATGTAATGCTAACCTAAAAATGTCCAGAAAAGTAATTATTTTGCGAAGATGTTAGTGTATATATATATACATATATATGTATATATATATATATATATACATATATATATGTGTGTGTGTGTGTGTATGGGTCATTCCATATTAAATCAACACAGTCATTTTACATCACTATCTCAGATTCAAATGAAATTTGACACATAGGGTATATGTATATGTATGTATATATATATACATATATGTATATATATATACATATATGTATATGTATATATATGTATATATATAACATATATATATACATATACTATATGTATATATATATATAATATATATATATATATGTATATATATACATATGAGTATGAATGGAGAATAAGAAAACTACAAATTTTTGAGTAAAATATTTCCACCCGTTTCTGAAATACAGCCATGTAAAATTTTGCAAAATTGGCTTCCCGAAAATTTTTAAATTGACGTAGAACCTCACCAAATTAAGATAGAGAGCTGGAACAGGTGTCATTTTGCAGCTTTCTTTATAGCCTTTTATATGATATACAACTCAATAGGGTTTGCGTTCAAAAAGATTTTCAAATTTGAATTTAAAATTTTGATTTGAGTTTTTTTCAAAATGCTCATCTTCAAAAAAATTGAAAAAATTCTATAATAATCCTTGTATATATCCAAACAGATGGTGCAAGTTTAAAAATGGGACTGCAATGGGTTCATATGGTTATCTTTATTTAAAATGCACAATATTTACTTACTCTAGATTTTACTGATTTAAAATGCATTTTATTTCAAATTATAAGACCTAATATATACAAATTATTATTTAGTGTTTTTTCTTGGTGAGTGTGTTGTGTTTTATTGTTATGGTTATTATTAGTATTATTATTATTATTATTATTATTATTATTATTATTTTTATTAGACCGCGGAACTTCATGCAATTGCAAATGTTTTGACTGTGCATATCGAAAGGAAATGTATATAACTTTATCTATCACCAAAAATAAAACAAATCTACCCTATTTTATTTTGCATGTGTGCAATGTTTTAGTTTAAATGCGTATTTTAATGTATGCGGTATATTTTAGTGCATGTATTCCAGGTTTTTGTGGAGAAGAGGATCGAGGTTAGATCTTTTCGGGTATTTCTCTTTCAACTAGAAGTGGCTTTCTTCTGACAACACGAATACGGAAATTGAACTTCCTTAATACCCTTCGCACGGTTTCGGAATTTAGTTTCTTGCCAAATCCAATTTATAACTGTGGAGTAACTTTTGGTGCATTAATACGAGGGTCCTTCTTTATTATTTTCACAACAAGATTTTCTCTTTTGGATCAGAAAGTCTTCGGACGTTCTCCTTCGGTTTGCAGTTCAATCGCCTATTCATTGATGGACCATGAGATTGTCACTCACTGTGCTTTTTTCATTAATGGCATTTTGCAAAATTTTGGGCATCATTAATCCTTTGCATAATGGTAAATAACCAGCTGACGCAGCTGAAAGTTGGTGTTCATTTCTCAACGATTCATTTCGCTTAAATGTTTAGGTTCCCACGTATCTGGTTCATCAACTAAATGGTGACCATGGTTTGTTTTATTTTTGGTGATAGGTAAAGTTATATACATTTCCTTTCGATATGCACAGACAGTAAAAATATGCAATTGCATGACATTCCGCGCTATAATAATAATAATAATAATAATAATAATAATAATAATAATAATAATCATAACAATAAAACACAACACACTCACCAACAAAAAACACTAAATAATAATTTGTATATATTAGGTCTTATAATTTGAAATAAAATGCATTTTAAATCAGTAAAATCTAGAGTAAGTAAATATTGTGCATTTTAAATAAAGATAACCATATGAACCCATTGCAGTCCAATTTTTAAACTCGCACCATCTGTTTGGATATATACAAGGATTATTATAGAATTTTTTCAATTTTTTTAAAGATGAGCATTTTGAAAAAACTCAAAATCAAAATTTTAAATTCAAATTGAAAATCTTTTTGAACGCAACCCTATTGAGTTGTATATCATATAAAAGGCTATAAAGAAAGCTGCAAAATGACACCTGTTCCAGCTCTCTATCTTAATTTGGTGAGGTTTCTACATCAATTTAAAAAATTTCGGGAAGCCAATTTTGCAAAATTTTATATGGCTGTATTTCAGAAACGGGTGGAAATATTTTACTCAAAATTTGTAGTTTTCTTATTCTCCATTCATACTATCTATGTGTCAAATTTCATCTGAATCTAAAATGGTGAGGTAAAATTTTAATTAAAACTGTGTTGATTTAATATGGAATGACCCGTATGTATGTATGTATGTATGTATTTTCTGACTAATACCCCGCCTAGTTATCATATACGCCTGTCGGGATATTTGCAGAAATCGTGCTCTTTCGAGCTTTATTTATCTCAGGCAATGGGATCTTTTGGGTGTCAGGAATCCAAACACAAGGCACACGCATGAGAAAAAAATCCACTTAAACTGGGTTTATTGATGAACCCTTTTAAAAAATACAGTAATCACTCTGTGAAAGAACATGTAAAATACACACACTCAACAATGCTTTGTTTTTAGGGTTCTACAGAAACAATTGTTGATGTTCCGATCAACAGAGCGAATATTATACTAGTTCTTCATAAAAAAAGTGTGACTATCTATGTCCCGGCGGCGTAAGCGACACTACAGAAAACGTTGAAAATATTTTCCGTCCCCTCAAAAACTTCCTTTACCTCAAAAACTGAAATCATTTCATAAATGTTTAGAAAATTATTGTAATATATATTACGAAATACATACAGCATTAGTCCCTAAAAACGTTATATAAAATGACCTTCCATTACTTACAATTTATAATTGGAGCCACTGATGATCTCTTTATTGATGGTCTACTCTATCGGAAAGACATTGCAACTGTTAATAAATAATTTTCAAATTATTTCTATTCATTATATCTCATTTATAGTTTATCATCTGGTAAATATGTGGACAAATGCTCTTAAAAATACGGTTTAAATACTTGTAGCTAGTCAAGTCCATCATTGATATTTTTTCTCTTCCAAAGAAATGCAGAAATAAAATATGTGGATAAAGGGGTTGGACTATTGCTTATTATCCATCTTCCTTCCACTGATGATCTCCAAATCCTGATCGGGGATGAATGTGTTTAGAAACCGTTGTGAAGGGGGCGAGAGGTAGTTGTGTGGGCGTCTCCAACCGAGCGCCCAGTGCACTGCCGCCCCCCGCCCCTCTCCAAATTAGGCCAATTGCACGCCTAATGGACATGCCTCGTCTGTGACGTCACGCGGTAACGGGGTTAGCGCCGCGCGGCCCTCGCCCGGCGCCGGTGGCGGAGGCACGACGCGGGTCGCCCGCCCTTCCCTCCCCAAGACGCCTCTCCATCTGCCATACCTCTTCCCTGGCTACCGCCCACCCTGTCGGGTCGTCCACCCTCCTTGCCGCGTCGCCCGCCCTCCCTGTCGCGTCACCTGCCCTGCGCTCCTCAGACGTCGCTCCCTGCCGCGCCACCCACTCTGTCACGTTGCCCACCTTCATATCTCGTGACCCACTCTCCCTGTCGAAAAGCTCACTCTCCCGGTCGCGAGACCCGCTCTCGTTGCCCCTCTCCACCATCGCCTGTCATCCGCTCTTTCCTCCGTTCGCGATGTCGTTTCCTGGACTGTTTCCTTCCCTTGCTGTCGCTGCTGCCCCAGTCGCCTCTTCGCGCACTCTGCCTCCACCGCTCCGGAGCGCACCACCTAAGACGAACTCGGACAGCGCACTTTGGGCGTCCGACTCCGTTGGCCAAGGCATTAACAGCTCTAGCCTCTCCGCCCAATGCGGTCTCGGTCGAAACTCGCCTCCGCTCATCCCGTTGCATTTAACTTCTCGTTTGCAACCTCGCTCCGTCCAGTGTGGGCTTCGTGCTGGATCTTCTGGACCTCAGTTGTCGGTTCGTCTGAAGTTAGCGTTGCCGTCCCCGTCGCCATCACGAAGACCGCCACCGCAAATTGAATAACTTTAAATTTAGAAGAGGTTATGTTAACGCAAATGTATCCAAAAATGTACGAGTCAATTTTATTTGTTCCAAAAATACCTCGTATTCTGAAACATATTAATATTCACAGTGAAGCTAGGAATTTGGTCAATACTTGAAATTCAACATTTGTTTATTTATTTTAATTTATTTTAGATCGCAGTGCAACTTCTTGGTCATAAGCGATCAAGATCTAATTTTCATATTAAAATTTAAATTTTTATTGACAATGAAATATTTAACATTATCTCTAAACAATACAAAACATTCAACAATGATTACATTCAATAATACAGGAATGTGAATATTCGACATTTGTATTTCTTTCTTACAGCCTAAACATCCTTATTCTTTTCAAAGACCAGTACTCCACTTATTGTCACTATTATTATGATCTGATCAGTAAATACATTACTTTGGGTTTAGATTTTGGACTGTGCACAAAGTTCGTGAATGATTCTTTCCACACCTTTCATGTATTTATTAGGCGTAACTAAATACCTTCGATTCCTGTCCATGCATTAATGAAATAAATCGGTCCGCCACAATGTATTCTCCTTTGTTTCTCAGCCCTCAACGCATGCCCAATATTTCCCGACTCTTTGCAGCGTCAAAGACGTGTTTTGAGGCTGGGTAACCGCAAGCTTGCATTTATGACGATATTGTATTCAGGATTCCAGCGTTCTGCATTGTCAACCACTTCAAAGAACAATCCCTAGATTATCTCAGCAGAACAACCACGATGTGGCCAACTCGTTAAACCCTTTTACAAACAATGTGCCCTTTCACTGAGCAGCAATTGCATACTATGATTTACTGCTTTCTGCCTCTTCAAGTCTCGAGACGGTCACTCATCTTATCAATGGGAATATATTTTTAATAAACATTTTCCTCTGTAACGTAAAAATCTGCATTTCTACAAATTTACTAATATTAAAATCTAATTTTATAATATGTACGTAGCTTCTCATTTCTTTACATCGTAGAGGGTTGTGAATATTTTTCTTTTCATCAGTACCACTACGAACTTTTTTGATACAATAGTTTTCTTGAATAACATATCCAATTTTCCTTCCTATATTTTACTACTCTCGTATGTCATTTGAGATAACACTATAGTATAGTACTTCAAATACGCATTTTACGCTAGCAGGAAAATAAATTAATATGGATTTTCTTATAATCACGTTGTGTTGTTTACATATCAAGTTACTACAAACGTTTTAAGAGAATATTTAAAGTAGTATTGCTATAAGAAAACATACTATCTCGTAGTATTTGAAACAGTTACGTAATATTATAATTAGAACCTGGAAGTTCAGGCATTTATTTTACCTGAAATAGGCAGGCAAAAAGGCAATTATTTTTATTGAAATAAGCATGAAAAGGGACATTTATTCTAGCTAAAGGGGTGCAAAACGGCATGAAAACAATGCAAAATTACAATCACATTTAAAAATAATTATTGTAAAAACTTAATAATTAAAATTATTCACATTTATTCTGACTCTAAAAGTACATTAGCATTCAACATGTAAAGAAACTATTTTTTCTTGGTATGACCATACGGTATGATAGCTAAGAATTCGTGATGATCTCTCTCTGAAATAATTTTTTGGAATCGATTTTGAATCTTGAAATGGCAATACTGAAAACGGGATTACATTTTTCATTCTTCGCACTAATGTGATTGCCAGCATTGAGAACTACATCGCTGCGAGCTGTCCTCAGAAGGGTTCCGAGCCATTCTCAAAGTAGGTTGGGATTCCTCCTGAGCGAACAAAGTCTGTGGGAATCAATGAGAAACAAAAAAATCTTGACTGGTATCTTCTTCCTTTTTAATTTTGATTTTTAACAATGCCTCTGCTTCTACAGAAAAACTAAATACGATTGTGTCTTCATGTTGTCCAGGCTTGCGGGTATATATCCAGATTGACCGAGATCGATGAGAGAAGATAAAAGGAAAATGATAACGTGAAAGGCAGAAAATGGCAAAAATAGTCATCAGAAGCTAAAATAGGCAAACAGGGCTAAATAAAAATCTACTAAAACCACTCCAGAACCACAATCAATTGATTCCTATTGCCAAAAGTCGTAAAATATTAAAAATATAAAAAGGCATTTTGCCAAACTTCCAGGTTCTAATTACAATTCTTGTTAAAGACATAAATGTATGTCGGTGCAAACATTACGAAAATATCCTAAAAGATTCATGTGTAGTACGTTAAAATTAAAAGATGTTTCAAATTTGAGAGGTGGTCATTTCAAAATGTTTTTTATTTCAAAGTATTTGCATTGGTTACTCTCCTACCCGTAGAAACATTTGTAATGAGTTTCATTTGTATCAGCTTCCGTGAGTGCAACTAGATTCAGGCTTGATCCTAGGAATTCGACGGACTAGAGAGCGAAAAGTTCGGCATGTCCTCTGATCAAAAAATCATTTTTTACACGCTGTCCTGGAAACTTGTTTTCCGTGTGCGAAATGTTACTAAGCTTATGCGAAAAATCGCGAAGCGTGTGGGAAACATTACGAAGCGTTTGCTAAACATTTGTAACGATTCGTTATTGTCTTTCGTCTTGACGTCTTTGTTTATTGTTTTCAAACAATAGTGACAGACTGGATTCCATTTACTTTTGTACAATTAAGATATTCCTAGTTATTTGATACTCAATTTATATTCCTTTACTTGAAGCATTGCGTTTTGCTCACGGTGTGTTAAAAAATTGTATATGCAGCACGGACACGACTCGTGTCTTTTTCACCCTCGCTCGTGCATGACAAACTCGACACGAGCGTGAATTGCTTGTTTCGCGCCCTTGTTACGTAAACTACTATTAAAGTACCGAGAAGCAGGAAGACGACCTCTGCGAGTGAATTCCGTCCTGGCAAAAGCAATGTTCCACGCAGCCAAATCTCAAAACGCACTGCCGCCGTGGGGAATCGGATTTACAGGGAACGAATTATTCCGGCGTGATCTCAATCAGGCACTTAACACTCGCTTACCGTTGCCTCACCGCTGCTTAAAGAACACCAATGGGGATGTGTCAGTGACGAACTCCAGATTATATTAAATGAAGGAAATTAAATGAAACGGTATATATTGTACATTAATGTTACATATATTTAGCAATATATCTGCTATGTAGCATTATTTTCTGCAAGTTTGGGTTAAAATATTTTCATTCTGTAAAATATGGCAAGTTCAAGTGCATTTCTTATATTTTCAGTACTTGTGATCTTATCTGACGAAGACGCAGATGGCCACGATGTTTTTTTTAAGAACTAATTCAACATTCACAAGGTTGCTGCCGATGCACAAATGTTCAATAAATCCTAATGATCTTGTGCTATAATATAAAATATATGTTTTCAATGTGTGTGCAATGTGTTGGCAGGCGTGGCTGAACGAGAACATTCTAGTTTCCGTGAAGCAGTTACGCATGGTGAAGTTTTCAATTGTTTTGTAAACACGCATTAAATGTTCGAAGACGAAACTATCACAGAAATGTTTTAACCCGGCGGCGGGAACGTGAAAAATCGTCATGTCAGTGGGAAAGTAGGGTCTAATAGAACCGCTGGTAATTACAGGCTATTTAAAGCAATAATTAAGTATACAAATGTTTTGTAATGAAGTAAAAATGCGAATAATTTATAGTTCCAATATAAAGCACAAAATATATCCCAATTTTTTAAAACTGTCAGACTTAGAGAACAAAAAATAAAATGTAAAGTGAACGAAGATCAAGCAAAGGAGAATATAGTATTACGTTAATAACGGTCATATTAACAAACTATGTCTACATGAGAGCGTAGGCTTCCGCGGCCGGAGTCAATATTAAGTTGGCTGTCCGGGTGACGCCGCGAACATGGCAAAGGTGCCGACGTTTCGGTCGCCATTCTGCGACCTTCCTCAGGGCATTACGCATTACGCCCTGAGGAAGGTCGCAGAATGGCGACCGAAACGTCGGCACCTTTGCCATGGACGCGGCGTCACCCGTCACCCGTCAGCCAACTTAATATATGTCTACATGACTTAAACATAAAGGAAGTAATTTTACAGTAGTTTTATATACTTTTTTATGATATGTTTTATAGAAGCGTTTTTTATAATAAGTTTTTCGGGCATTTTGTTTTGTTTTTATAACCTTTCTAAGGAAGTGTTTTGTGACACACAAAAATTTAAAATAATTTGCATTTTTTAAACCTAAAATATCGAATTTATTTGTAAAAAATTGACTGCAAGTAAATAAATTTACTACTTATAAAATGTTCAAATTCCATTTCTTGATTCGCAGGTTCAGCTTCTTAAAATATTTGTTCAGAACCTGATTTCATAACAAAAAATGTCTAGTTCAAACGATGAATCAGAACTTTATCATCACTTGATAAACAATAATTTTCGAAAAGCTTGTTTATTAATTCAATATCTTCCAGATTTGATGCATTAAAATAACTTTTAGATGGCCCGGCCATGTTGTAAAAATGTTGGGTCCATCAACAATTTTGAGCAGGAATAGCACACCACATTTTTGTGATAAACGCAAACGAATGATCGTAATCAGTTCAAAAATGTTCAATTTGAAAGTAGACTGTTGGATAAGTTTAGAACTAATTTCGTTCACTTGATAGACCACATCAACGATGTCACTGGGTCTGACAGACCCAACGTTCCCACTTCCGGGTGAAATAAATTTCTAAATGACAAAACAGCAACTCCTTCCCTAGACAAAGAAGGAGGAAAATATTACTCTCAGAGTTCATCTTTGACGCCATTGGTATTGGACACCGCACATGCTAGGGATACGTTTACGAGGGTTTATAATAGCACAGGATCGTTATTTATACAAAGTTTATTTTCGGGTGTATTTACAATTGTCTGTTCACATCGAATTGCAAATTCCACAAAAAAAAGTTTAGATTGAAAGCCACTTGTACGGGTCAGGATAATAAACTAAAATACTGCTTAGTGGTCGGAAACAAGATTCAATATACGTTCATATATTAAGGTCTACACAGGCATATATGGATACATTTTCTTTTTATTTATTTTTACATTTTAGGTAACACATTATCCTGACTTTATGCTGGTGTATTTAAACGTTACAATTTATAACATCATCTTATTTACAAAGGAAAACAATTTGGAAAATCAGAAACAAATTTTAAGTAAATATGGAAGTTTTCTTCTGATGACTTTTATTAATAACATAACAGAACATTATAAAACAAGTAGTTAAAGTCAGGATGAATAAACCTGTTATTAAACAAATAACTATTAAATAATAATAACACAATAATAATAAATATTATATATGGAATAAGGAAGAAGTTATAAAAATATAGCTGCTTTCAATCTAATTGAGTAACCAATATGTGTTTGTGAAAAAGCAGATGAAACCGTTTATCATGTTTTACGAGAATGTGCAACCTCCGATAACTTTCGAACGAACTTTAAATTTAGAACATTAAAAGTCTGCAGTATTAATACTTTCCAATAAAATTTCAACAATATTTATCTTCGAAAATTTTCAAGAATGTTGTCAAAAACTCTCACCTCAACTCTTCTTTCTCGGAAGAGAGGTGTCGTCCCTCTGCAACGAGAGAGACAGGCCTGGGCGCGCGGTGCTGTGTAGAGCGTGACGTCAGCAGAGGTGTGCTGTTCAGCGAACGAGCCCACCCGGTCGCCTGGCTTGGCCTGGCTGTTCCGTTCCAACCCACGCCGGCGTCTGCCTCGTACTCTTGTGTTTTGATTTGTGGAGAAGCGGGTGTTTCTTTCGCGTCGTGGTTCTGCCATATTCATTTATCGTTTACATTCTATTGAAATAAGAATGTATTTGTAATAAACAGTAATTTTCTGCCTGAAAGTTCTACTCTTTGTACTTGGGGCTGCGTGCACTCGATGCAAAGGTTATGTTTACATTTCGTGCCGTTCGTGCATACAAAATATCTTTTAGCTTTTAGTGTGTTTGCATGGATGAAGTGGTTTTATATAGTGCTGTTGATTATATTTTATTATTACATAATATCGACAGTTTCGTTGCATGGACGCTACTCCGTTTCGTTGCATGAAGCATTAACTTCGATTACAAGAACTCTGTAAGTATTATATTTTATATACCCGCTGCATCTATATTAAGTTATATTTATGAATGGTTACGCTTCTCTTCGCAGTAAATAATGTTTCTCATATTATTAAACATTTTACTGAGAACTGTATAATTAGGACAGACAAATTCGTGGTTAATAGAGAAGTGAAGGTATATGAAAAAATATATCCAAAACTATCAAGTGATGCTGTTCCATCAATATTCCCTGACCTTGCTGACAGCTTCGCATAGCAGGAAGCTATGTGATGTAGAAGAAGAACGTTTAGAACAAGTTGTATCAGAGAGCTTGAGTGAGCTAACAATATGAAGAAAGAAATACAGTTGAAGATATTTCTGATATATTGGAACATTTTAATGTTTGTAAAAATGATTTTAACTTCCAGTGGATTTGTGTGAAAGGCGAACAAAAGTTAATATTTTGTGTTAACAATATTACACAAGATATTCCTGGTTGTGTCACCATAGGAAATGTGTCTGGTTCTGTCACCATAGGAAATGATTTGAAAGTTTCAGTGTCCATTGATAGTGTTTGTGCCTCAAAGCAAATTGCCAAAACATCTCTGCACAATATGTAGTAAAACTGCATTTTAAGAACTTCTGAGATTCACTGAAACATTATGTTCCAATAAAGAATCACAACAGGTGTGTTTAATGGAGCAACCCATAAATCTGTTAACAGAAAATTTATATTGTGATGAAAGCACACATTTACAATTTTTAATTGAACAGAATAAGTTCCTTGTAATTCCAAGTAATAATCGAAGTTACAGTGGAAGTACCCTAATTTTTGCTGCAGTTCTGTACATGCATTCACCAAGTGCATACAATGCGTTGTACAAAGGTGGATTAATATACTTACCACAAGCAAGAAATTTGCGAAAATTAATTTGTAAATTTGATGTCAATCTTTTTTATATAGATGGTAGTATATTGTATTTAGATAGCAAGAAGACATTTTTAAATGAAAATGAACTCCTTATAACTCTTGCTTTGGAAGAAGTTTATATTGCTCCCGAGTTACGTTTTAAAGGTGGAACTGTGTGTGAAATGTACAGTAAAGTTGATTCAACAGGAAATTTAGAAGTTGCTAAGACAACACAGGTATTCATCATATCCAGGGTATTCTTTCAATACAAAGATGTTGTAAGCATAATTCTAGTCCGGAATTTGACAGCAGAGTATTTAACCCGGCAGTAGGCGCGCGAAGTTTTGTAACGAATTGAGGCGCGCGGGGTGCCTCAGTCGTCCCACAGTAAAAATGTCAAGAAACAATTAATAACAAATTATTTTATTTCTTTAATAAATACGTGTTTATTTCCAAGTATTTATACACAGTTTGGAAACAAGTATGCATACAATTATAACTTTTAACACTGTTCTTTTGGCAAATAGCTTTCACAAAGCAGGATCTCACGAATTTTCTTCTCATCGCGTTTAGGATACTATCACTTCTGGGCCTAAAACACATTAAAAATTATAAGAATATAAATAATATGATGTACACATATTACAGAGTACAACATACATTACAATGTAAAGAAATATATATATATATATATAAATATATCAGAATAATATAAATATATTATAATCATATCATTAAAATATTTGTAATGAAAAAAATATTCTCGAACAAAAGCACTTACAATGATGTATATTTGAAAACAAAATCTCTCTTTGTACCGACCTGCTGAGATCTACTGTGAACAGCGTGGCAGGAAGCAATAACAAAGGTTGCGTGAGGTGACCCGGTGACCCCCACGCAGCGCCATCGCCTTTGCGACGAAATTTCCAGGAAAGAACAGGAAGCGGTTGAAAGAGAAGAGTCGAAATATGTCCTCGAAAGGTATTGAGAAGCTTGCAAGGTTATAAATAAAACTAAAAGTACAATGAGCTCCGAAACAATGCTGGGGTGACTGAGGCACCCCGCGCGCCTATTGCCGGGTTAAAAGCTATGATCAAGTACAGACGTGTTCAAATTATTAGAGTAAAGCATGTATTTTTAATGCTCCTAAGTTCCGTGATATAAAAATTGGAGAGAAACGCATAATACCTTATTGTTAAGCACACTAAGTATTAAATGCATAAATTTAACATGTACACGGATGTAAACCTGTAAGAAATGCAAATATTTTACAAAAAATATCTTCAGTCTGATAATTTGAACACGTCTGTAGTTAAAGTGTTGGAAGAAATTAGATTTGTTGTTCTGTCTCGTGTGTCTGACAACAATATGGTTAATAGAAAAGCTTTTGAGTATATCAATCAGTTGATCCATCATTTAAAAGAGAGAAAATGTTTCAAATAACAGATTGTATATTAAAAAGAATACACATTTCACACAACGTTTCGGAAACTGCTTGTTTCCATCATCAGGTGACAATTTGACAATTTGTCAATTTCCATCATCAGGTGACAATTTGTCACCTAATGATGAAACAAGAAACATTTTCTGTCTTTTAAATGATGGACCAACAGATTGATATATATTAAAAAATATAGAAATAAACGGAAAATATTAATTAAAAGCTTTTGAGCTTTTGGCTCCTGACGAAATTTTACACCTTCAACATCCAGCTGATGCAAATAGAAGATTATTTCTTACATTTGATACTGCCCATTTATTGAAAAGTATACGGAATAACTGGATAGAGAAAAAGACGAGAAATTTGAATTACCCCAATTTTGAGAACTTTGATGAAATTGAAAGGGCACAATTTAAATTTTTGGAGATGTTGTATGAAAAAGAGAAAGACTCTTTAGCAAAATATGCTTATTTATTGTCACGTAAGATGTTGTTTCCATCCCACATTCAAAAGCAAAATGTAAATTAAGCTTTGAATGTTTTTGATGAAATAAACGTAGCAGCTTTGAAATGCATATCATCAAAATGGGAAGATTTTGCTGAATGAAAAGGCACGTCCTCATTCTTAGATCTCATTTGTAATTAAATGGTGGCATATTGTAAACGTGAAACACTGTTTGGAAGGTCGCCGCTTCAATTGTGAATATAGGGAGTCTATTAGAAGGGACAAATGTAATTTTTATCACGCATGTCTCTCTGGTTAAACAACTGGAGGCAGTGTGTATCACACTCCCACAGTTTAACTTCCCAAACTTTTCACTATCTCATCAAAACCATTGATGCGTTTTTAATTATTATACCCTATATATTTCGAGATACTCGACTGATTACATTCTCCTAAGCAAGTGGCAGAGTGATAATTTAGAAGAAGGTTTTTCCTCTAATCGCCCACTGAGTGAAGCCAATTATTCAGCTTTATTCAGTTTTATTCAGCTGCTGCAATCAGAAAAATTAAGATTTACAAGCACAGTATTGCTTTGTGCAAATGAAGGCATTCCGTTGAAGACACTTTTGCTCTGTTCAGAACCATTGAATGATAGCATATACATTGACTTATACAGTGATGTTGTAGAATGTCAGTTTCATTTCTCTGATAATCCTGAGGAAATAATTTCCATCATTGTTTATATTTCAGGTTATTCTGTAAGTAAAGAGATATTTATAAAGAAATGTGATATATGTAAGGACTGGGTGCGAGGAGATAAGGAAGTGGATGTTTGTATTCCAAGTGATTACTTAAGTGAGTTTGATAGAGGAAAGTTAACAATGCCCACAAATGATGCTGTTGCTGTAACAGGCATTGTGTGATTTCTTTTAAAAAAGATTATGGCAACACATTGTGACATATTTCTTAGTGACAAGAAGCAATTATCAATACTATTCAAATTATCATGTAGAATGGTAGAGAAGTACAATTATGAAAAAATTAATTGAGGTGAAATGTGTTCTTGCGTGCAATTACACTTCTAGAAAAATATGTATCAGAGCCTGCAGAGTATTTATTAACAACTTATTCAAAAAAAGAAATTATGACAATGTGCAAAAGAAATATAAAAGATAATTGAAGAAGTTAAAAGGATAAAGTATTGATTTTTTATACTTTAACCAGTTTTTTCTGTACCTATTTACATGTAACAAGAATATTGACAAATGCAAGTAATGTGTTCCCTTTAAAAAGTGGACTTGAATGTTATTCACAGCTATTTCTTGTTGAAAAAGTAAGAACATGAATAAAATGTTTGTAAATGTGTTTCTTGAAGTATATTGTAATGAATTCTTGTATGCTTACAACCAGAAGTTATAAAAAATACTAATACTACTTTTTATTGTGTTCAATTCATTGTGTTGTGAATTAAGTTATTTTTGTTTTTTCATTAAAGTTTTGATATCACCTTAAGAGCAAAATGTTGATAGATTTAACGAATTGAGTCTGTTTGGGTGGTTGAAATTTTTTGGGTATGTCAATAAATTTTTGTAGTTCAATTGAACTCTGAATCTTTTTATTTAACTTTGTAAGTAGGATTATCATTGAAACGCTCAATGTATATTTTGAGAATTATCAACCCTACGTTTTAGTTCCCTATCATACAAATTTAATGAATTAAAAAATTAAAAATAGTGCAATATCGCAGGTTTATTATAGTTGTTTTGATACTTTAAATTCAGTAACTTATTTTCAAACTTATATTCATTTAAAATACATTGTTAAACAATTTTATTATGCTCCAGAATTTAATTTTTTTAGAAATTTGCCTTAATGTGATATTGCTTTTGAACAAAACTTATGGTATTATTATTATTATTATTATTATTATTATTATTATTATTATTATTGTTGTTGTTGTGATAGTACAAGCCACATAAGACATGTCAGAAACCATGAAACTTGTGTTTAATACAATATAGATATTATAATAAAACTACCGTACCCATGCGAGAACCCTCGCATGTTAAATCCCATCCTTTCCCTATCCATTTGTCTATCCTTTTCATAAAGGAGAGGAACTACTAATGTATTTACAGAATATCAAACAAAAAAACATATACAATTGATTTTTGAAACAAATTTTCAATAAAAGTTTATTCAGCATTATAGAGAGATGTTCTTGGAACAATCATACTTCTTTAAAAACAACATTTGAAGAAATTTTTCAATCTTCCTTGAGAGTTAGCTTTCCGCTTTCCTTATTAGTCAAACGATACGAATACGATACGAACGATCGAAGTCGAACGATACGATAATGATACGAAAATAATAAAAAAGGTTTTTACTCTTGAGAAAACCAAGTAAAGTAGTGCGAAAATACGGGATCGGACAAGTACAGACCTACTCATTGCAATATTATTTAACTTTCCTTGATTTGTTATGAAGAACCGAGTGTGTTTTGGAGTCAGGATGCCAGCTTGCTGGGGTGCAAAAATTGAAAAATTATTTCTATACTAAAAAGTATTGGATTATTTTCTGCGTCCTTGCGTACCTCAACAAAAGCAATTCCGAGCCAAAAAGAAATCAAACTAATATTTCACCTTCGCGTACTAAATACCATTTGTTAGCATTAGAAACAATAGTAGGCATTAGTAGGCCCATTTCCAAACATGGGAATGTTGTTCAAACGATGTTTGCATTTTTAATATCTTAAAGAACCGACACCTTGAGTTTAATATCAAACGGTGTTTTACTTACAATATGAGTTTGGAGCAGGGCGTTGATGTACATACTTCCAGATACCGCCAACATTTAAGTCGTCCGATTGGACTGCAATCGTTGGCAGTTGTCGAGTGACTTGCGCTATTCTTTCTATAAATTTAAATTTAGTTGTTTTTTTTAAATTGATTCACGTAGTATTGTAGGCTAGCGCGTTTTGATTTTTGTTTTCCACTTATTTCAAGCTATTTTACTTTAGATATTTCAAAAAGTTTGTTCTTTGTTTGTGCAATAGCCCAAGTTTTCCCCCACTACCTCTGCGTACCTGTGAGAGAACTCTCGCATGTTAGATCCCACACTCATCCCTATCCTTCTATTTTCATTCTAAGAGGAAAGTAGTTAACGAAGCGTGTTTATTTGTTTAAAAATCTATAAAAGTAACTTGCTATGTACTAACACAATAACAAATAAAAACAAAAAACAATGCAATTGATGTGTAAAAGAAATTTTCAATAAATATTTATTCAATATCATGGAGAATTTTCTTGGAACATTTCCCCACACTTCCTTAAAGACATTTGAAGTAATTATTCAATATTCGTTGTCAGATTTTAGCTTTTCGTGATAGTAACAAAATATTAGCTTTTTACTTTTGAGAAAGCTACGTGTCTGAACCCACTGACTTGAAAATTTCATCGAATGACAACGAATTTTTTTTAATGATAACGGAAATATTGGTACAGGTAAAACACAAACACAGTCTTCACTCTTCACTGTTCACCCACATCCCTCCACAATTAAGTACACAGCACTTACAGACCATGGCAAAACGTTAATTGAATAATTTCACTACACACATAAGAAGCAAACTTCATAGGTATCAAGCAACTATAATAGTACTTCTAGTTGTTGCTGGAGAGCAAATCTTGAATTAATGATTATGCAAATAAACCTAATCAGACTGCACAAACCACGGTGTATACAGAAAGAAAAAAGTCAAAAAACTCTTTTTTTGACAAATAAATAATAAATAAATAAAGCGTAAATATAAGATTGAGGAATCTAAGCCTTCTAAGCGCGTCGTCACAAAAATGGCTACCAGCATCAAGGGCTGAAATATTTGAGGTGCCTTAATAGTATTGAAGCGCAGAACCGAAAATTTAATTGAATGTCCATGAATGTCTCATCTTATAGATTATAGTGTGACAAACGTTTCTTTGAGTTAGTTTTTAAGGCCCTAAAACGCTTTATTTAGGATTTATTTGAGGAAAACTTTGACAAGTGTTGCGGGTTGCATTTGACTTGAATATTTAATGCATTTTTTAAACAAATCCTTTATATTTTTAAAGTTATAGTGCAATTCGTCACGTCTCAGTGAAATTCTCTTTCTTTAGAGACCTCACTGATAAAGATTGGTTGCGTGTGAGAGTCGCAACGAAAAAGTATACTACTGAAATAATACAGGAGACGATTATAATAAAATTAGAAATAAAAAGTAATATAATGCACTGCTTTGCAAATCCATTTCAGTGGAAGGAGAAGCAGTGTATTATAGTAGTAAAAAACGTGAAATTAACTGAAATCTGGTCCGGGTATGTCAATTTTAATCACGTACGACATACACCCTCGTGTTCAAAAGGTTGCAAATGAAGTTAATCCGAATATTAGAACAATATCAAAGACGCAGAAAGAAATAATTTCCATAACATAACAATACTAGTATGTCAGACTAATTAATATGTCGCCTGCATGCCATGCGCCGCTTGCACTGGTTCGCAGGGCCGGCCAGCATTGCTGACATCACAGACATGCGCCCAGGCCTGTCTCTCTCGTTGGCCACGGCGCTGCATCCTATGACGTCATCCCCTTCCCTTCCTTCCTCCCTTCCCACCCGCTCGCTAGGAAGCCTTTATTCCCCGCCCGGGTGGCGGTTGCCTCCATCACGACAAGTTGTCCGTTGCGGCCTCCTCGTTTGGGGGCACTCGAGCGCCTGCGACAGTAACCAGGCGCGTCGTGAAAAACGAACATCCCTTGCCTTTCGATTTTCCTTTTTGATTTTCGTTTTAGTAATGACCAGTATCCTTGAGGTCTGTGCGCGTCACCTTGCTCGAGTAAGGCCCGCTTCGAGTCACGCACCCTCGTCCACACCAAACTACTCGTGACCGAATAAATACGAATAGTAAATTGGGAGGATTGGAGGAAGGGTTCTGAGTTGAAATGCGGAACACAAGGTCGGATAAAAAAGCTGACGGACAAAAGGGAATGTTTGCCCACGGTTTCGGAAAGTGATGAAATGAGACGCAGTCAGACGTGCGAAGATGTGCTTCGAAATACGCGCAAAACAGTCCATGTCAATCTGTCACGCATCCCAACTATATGAGGGCACGTCAACAGTAGAGCAGCCGATTGAACTCGTGTGAAGCGGAACGGCGCTGGGCGGCTGGTTGCGGAGTGTCATTCGGCGATCGTTGCCGGCCCTTCGCCTCGGCGCCCCGCCGCCCCTGCGGCGGGGGAGGCACGGGTCTTCGCCTGCCACCGCCGGCAGCCAAACCACCGCCCGTCTGTTGCGGCGGCATCTGCGGACTCCCGCATCGGCCGCGGCGGCGCGGGGGCGGGGGCGGGGGCGGCGCTCGAGGCCGTGGAGCGCCCATCGATTCCCGATTGCCGCCTCCCAGCCCTGGCACCGCCGCCGCCGCCACCCGCCATACATTTTAATCAGAGCCCGCTAAGGTTGCGCCTGCACCCGATTGCGCCTCGCAGCTGCCGCGCGGGCGCTGGAGGAGCAGGGCCTTCGTCAGCCTCACCAGCGCCGACCACTGCACGTCTTAGCACGAACGAATTGTGTACTGGTAAGTCATCGTCGTTAGCTTTTCCCAACTCTCACCCACTTGAGCACTGATGCGTCAGCCCCCGCCGTCACCCATCCCGTCACAGTGCCACACCATCACTCACACACATGCCATTACAGTCACCCAGAAGAGGCCGACACTCGCTCCACGCCGCGCCGCCGTCATTCACCCAGACCGTCGCAGCCACCCGCGCGTTCTCCTTCACCCACGACTTCACGTTCACCCACGCTTTCACGCTGGCTCATGCCATCACGCTGACCCAAGCAATCACAGTTCGCCCATGCCATCAGAGGTTCCCACGCCATCATGGGTCCCCACGCCATCACGATCCGTGGCGTAGCAAGGGAAAGTACTTGTGATGATCGCCCAATCCATCACAAGTACTTTCCCTTGCTACTTTGGCATCATATTACCATCGTTACAGCAACATTAATTGTTATTACATGATCTATGCAAAGAACATGGCAATATTGTTTTACCAATCACCTTCCACTCGTGAATGCACACATCCTCCCTTTCGAAACTTACAACTTAATCCTAATTACTTTCTCGGCCTTCATAAGAAGGAAAGGTATTGTCATCGTGCGCGGGTAAATTTGCACAGAAAAATTCTTATTGTCGGTCCTGGTATCGAAAAAGTTGATAAATGTTGTTCCTATGAGCAGTAAATCATTTACTCTGTTTTGTGGGTTTTTGATACTGAAAAATCAATTCACTTCAAAACATATCCGCTCGTCCGCCCGCAGCGTTTTGAAAAGACCAACTTTCTCGATATCAGGGGACCCCAAAACGTATTTCCGTTGAAATCTCGAAATCGATTTTCCGCAGCATTATACAACTTTCCCTATTCTACGTATATTACTCCGTATATACGTACGTATGCGGGATAGTAAAAAGTGGTAATAAAGCCGCACACAATTTTTTACCGTCTGAGCTTTCAAAACCATACGCATCTTCGGTTCTCGTAATCAGCTAAATTGATAGAATACAGAACATTTCGACTTGCGTGTTTAAAAGTGTTCTTTAGTTTTCCTACTATTTCACGATTACACCAGATTCAAGATGAGGAAACATTTTCTCATTCAAAACGAAACGGCTCCAGAAGCGTAAATAACTTGAACTTCACTAGCAGTATCGTTCTGCACGCAATAGATAATAATGCAGATAGGTTCTCGTGTGCATGTTGCTCTGCAGTTTGCGTTAGTGAAACCCCACGGCATCACAAAGAATATAAAATGTATCATCCCCAGCTCGCCTGGAGTCTTCAATTCCCCCAACCGTGCCTTTAATATCGCATATGTGTTTCACGCTCAGCGATATTTTCTTCCTGAGTCAATAACTAGTGGTTGTGCTTTTTGTTGTCAAATGTAATTAGAATGTTATCCAAATAGTACCTTACTCGTAATCACCATACAAATTAATATGTTGTTCGGGAATAAGAATAAAATATATTAATTTTAATTGTACGTAAAGGAACATTAGTTTAACTATGTAAATTACCTCTTTCTTTTGGAGATAACTTGCCATTTCTTTAAATAAATGCAGAAGTATTTGTATTCTCTAAATTCAAACTTAATTCAGGAGTATCGGGATGTCTGCCAAAGGCTGGTGTGAATTTCAAGAACGGTTATGGATAGAGACCGGATTTTCATGTAATTACATTTTTTTGTCTTTGTAATTATACTTCTCAAAATTGTGATCTTGGCGAATCATCACCGTCCTAACACAATATCTAATTTTTTCGTTACATAATTTTACATTGCTAATTTCACAAAATATTTTTAATTCTATCAATTATCTTCAATTTTGTTGCATATTATTTAATGAAAGAAGTAGTTTTAAAAAATCAGCTTTTTTCTTTGCATTTTTACTGCTGTCTACTCGTGGTGGGCTACACGAACACGCGTTCGGATGTTTTGGCGCGCCTACTTCAGTTACGTCAAAGGCGGGAAGTGCGCGTAAACGATTGAAGTCATTTTCACTTAGTGAAAAGTATCACTGACGCCGCTCTTCGTGACCTTTAACACTAGAAGGACCGGGATTTCATTTTACCTATAAGGACCGTCGTGTGTCATTTTGACACATGAATTACTGAGCATTTAAAAAGCTAATAATATACATTTTTCTGACGTACTATGATGTAAAGTGGATAAATGAATAAATTCACTTCTTCTAGAACATTTTAATGCATTATATTTCAAAAAGTTTCAAGTTACAAAAAAACTAAATTGTCAAAATTTTTACGGAACTTGAAATAAGAGACAAAACTGAGGAATGAATGAAAACATTAATGAATATTTGTTAGCTTATGAAAATGTAATGTTCCTATTAATGTAGAAAGAAAAATAATTAAACATAGTGGAAGCATATTGATTTTTCTCACAGCATTTTCCGTAAACAAAGTTTCAACTCACACAACACGCAGTGCAAGTAATGTTGTTACAATTGCTTTCTCTTTGGCAATGCTTCTTTTTCATACGACTAGGTGTAACTGTTATTTTATCAACTGTGAAGGGTAAGATTTAACATTTTCAGACAGTATTTCTTGTATTATCTTGTGAATAAATTGCCTTCTACTTATGTCTTTCTTGCAACTTTCTTGAACATTATGTGTGCACTTGTTGTTGGGATATCTAGGGTCTTGAAGAAATGTGAACTGGCCATCTTCTTGTCCCTGCGTATACATACCAACCATCTGATTCTCTGCATTTACTTTCATAAAAAAAACTCTTCGGCTTCTTAGTCTCGGTTTTCTGTGTGCTGATGCTGCCATGTTAGGTGCTCAGGATTAGAACATTTTTATTCTTTTTGCACTTATAATATGTGAGAGTTTGACCAAAGTTTTGTTTGTACAAATTTCTAAAACTTTCTGTGATACAACTGCTTTGATTTTCTACGTGTTTTTGCTTTAGGCTTCAGATCTTGCTTATACCTACTCATTATACCTATGAAGCATATTGTTTGTTCAGCTTTTTTTCCGGTAACACAGAAGAAACACGTTATAGTAGTTCATTTTCAAGCCCCCCCCCCCTCACTCATTGAGTTCCGACTGCTTCTTTTCCTACATCCTGGATAATATTGGACATACCTTCTTCCTCCTCCTCCTCTTCTTCTTCTTCCCGTCTTCTTTTCTTCTTTACTTCTTCTTCACAAGAATCTATACCACAATAGAATCCTTGATTTCATCACCCTTGTCATGTTCTTCCTCAGATATGTCTCCATTTCTGTCACTGTCACCTTCACTGTCTTCTTTAGTAAGATTTGAAAGTTCATGAAGTATTTATTGTACCCTCAGTCCTTTTTCTGTACTCATTACGCAAATTTCACTCACACTCATGGCTTGCAATTATACTCTGCAAACGAAAAGTTATCTGTAACAGCTACTGTTGATTCGAAAAGAACAGGAAGTGTCCGGCGATATCTAGCAGATCGTTATCTCATGCATCGAATTTCAAGAAGGCAACATTAGTCATATCAATCTCAAAACCAGAGATACACTCCTTCCTATGGGAAACGGAAGTATGAGACAAAAATGAAATAGCAAGACTTGGAAATGTATACAGTGTCAATATGACACATGGCGGTCCTTCTAGGTATATCTAAGATTTTTTCCGATTCTATGAAAATCACAGGATTGAGCTTTACAGCACATGAAGTTCATGCATTGAAGAAAGCACTTACAAAAAACCAGTTTTCTGACTGTTAAAACTCAAGCATTACGTTGTAGTATGTATCCCAAATGTGTCATTTTGACACACTCGGTCCTTCTAGTGTTAACCATAATTTCCGAGAATCTTTGTGATTGATGACGCGTAACACTTCGATTAGAATACTGCACGCTGCAGATTGTTTGCCGGTCGTAGATACCGCCAGTTTGTACTATTCTAGTCTAGTATAGCCCGCTAAATTACGGCCCTGGATTGCAATAGATGAAGCTTTTACAGCTACAGGAAAGTTGAATGATGCAAAGTGTGCATTATCTTATGCTCTCCAAATGATTTTTAAGACGTTTTTATCATTTTATTATTTTGGAAATTTGTTATTAATGTAATTATTATTACGTAAATGTGTTAATGTAATTTCGTATTACGAAAATGTGTTTTATAATTAGTGTACTTTAATATTACATATTATATCCGATTTTACATATTTATTACATATTCTTACTGTTTTCATTATATATTTCTGTACATATTTTGATGTTTCATACTACATATTTTCCCTGTCTCTAGTAATGGATTGCGCCAGGAGAGTCTCTCCACAGAGGCACCCTGCTGGTGAGAGTGCTAACAACAAAAATGTATGTTGGCAGCGCGAGTTGCAGTTGTAACAAAAAATGTAACATGCGTACTCACCACAATCCCAAGAGGTTACAATATATTGTAACCCTGCACGTATTGCAATATGATGTTCGGTGACGGAATATATCCCCAACCTATCAAAATCACATATTTAATAGGGCAATTAGCACTATCCGTACCAAAATTTTGAAGAAAAAATTTGGAGCGGTATTCGAGAAAATGGCATTTGAGCGCTTCTGAAAATGCAGAATTTTGAGTTCATTTTAACAGAAAACTGTTGAGTTTTCGAGAAACTTTATGTGATATCATTTGAAGCACTTGTTCTCATTAATGAAAAAAGTGAAAAAATTCCTATAAGTGTCGTCCATAAATTACATAACGCTAAAGAGAGGGGTTACGCTGCGTTACTTGGGGGAGGGGGGTGTTAGAGTTGTGTTACCTAACATTGATTTATTTTTAATTTTTCGACATCTGGTGAAATAATTATTTTTACTTTCCAGTTTACACGGAGTGATATACGTAGTATAGGGAAAATTATGTAATGCTGCGCGAAAAAATGGCCAATTTTCAGCGGAAAAAAATTAATTGCCGGGCCGTGAAAACGAATAAGTGGACAAAACCAGTTGCTAAATTAAGAAAAAAAATCCCCTAACATGTGGTGTAGCCAGAAACCCTGTTTTCTAGGTCCTTGATACCGAAAACCCAATTTAAAGGAAAACGTCCGTCTGTCCGTCGGTTTGTCCGTCTGTCTGTCTGTCCGTCTGTCTGTCCGTCCGTCTGTGAACACTGCTATCGCCTAAACCTCACGTACGATTTCCTCCAAAATGGATATTCCCTGGTGGATGTGATTCTAATCGAAGGTTTCAGATTTTGAAAAAGATTCTTCAAAATTTAGGGGTACTTTATATGAAGCCCCCCGGGGATTTTTAAAATTTTCTCAAAAACGGCTCCAATCTTTTTATTTATTTTTCTTGTATGAATAGAGTAAAATACACTTATTAACATGGCGTAGGTCCGATTTTCACAGATAACTCTGAATTTTCGAAAATTTTGAAAGTTTGAATTCTTTTTCGGCGTCCTTCTCCAACTACAAAATTGAAGATAGAGATTTTTTCTTCAAATAAAATTTGTTCTGCATATTGAGTTCTTTCGTAAAGGTCATGTAAATGTTTCTCAAAATTTTAGTAGTTTTCGTGCAATTTGCGTGCAATATGTGCAACATTAAAAAATTACAAAAACAAGATTTTCTCAAAAACGGCTCCAAATGTTTCTTTAAACTTTTGGTATGGATTTACAAAAATGTAAATTATTTTACTTGCCTCTCACGTCGTTAATATTTACATTATCGGCGATTTTTTCACATTATTATATTCACGAGTATATATGTTTTAAAGAATGCCGAGTAAAGTTTCTCGAAAGAGGCCGTTTTCTGTGAAAAGTAGCTCAAATTTCGGCATTTTCAGAAATGCTTAAACGCCATTTTCTCATATACGGCTGCAAATTTTTTCTTGAAACTTTTGTAACAGGTAGTGATAATTACTCTTTAATATGACTTGAAGTTTATATTGAGTTTTTTTGTTTTTTTCAAAAATTATATAAATGTAAATTTGTTGAAAGATCTCTCACATCTTTAATATGCATATTATCCGCAATTTGTAAAGATTATTATATTTGTGAGTGTAAGTGCTTCAAATAACGTCAAATAAAGTATTTTGAAAACTCAAACATTTTCTGTGAAAATGAGCTTCAAATTTCGCATTTTTAGTAATGCTAAAACGCCATTTTTGCTTAAACGGCACATAATTTTTAAAAGAAAATTGCCATTTACGGCTAGGTTTTTGTGTTCTTTAATATTCTAAAATTAATATTTTTGTTCTACCAATAGGAAACCGAAAAATTAAGAAAATGACAAAAAAATGTACTTTTGGCGGTGATAGATGGTAGCTGGCAAGAAAGAGTATGTGGCAATTCCGAATAGCTAGCGAAGACCCAAGGAAATAGAAAACTAATACGGGAAAGTCTGTGCCATTCTGTAGCACCACTAGTTTCTGTCTTAAACAAACATTAAAATATTAATTATGTTATGTGTAATTTGTTACAATAAATGGAAGTATTTTTTCACAATTTACTATCGAATCTGTGAGATTACGAAGAAAATATTGAAACTTGATCTATCGTATATTCGAGAATCGAATTGTTGCAATAGGTTGTCGCTCATGCGTCATCCACGACGTGTGCATGTCTTACAAGAAATTATCACATCTGTGCGTCCTTCCTTCATCCAACACTTGTTTCCAATCTTACTGTTAGGTGTAGAGACGAATGGCGTTAGTGTCATCTAATAGGTTACACTTAGCACCATCCCTACCAAAAGTTTAAAGAAAAATTTGGACGGACGGACGGGCAGAGGGATGGATGTACGGACGGACGAAGGATGAACGGACGGACGGACGGACAGACGGACTGATGGGCAGACGTTTTGACAAAAAACACTTTTCGGTATCAAGGGACCCCAAAACACGTATTTCCGTTGAAACCTCGAAATCGATTTTTCGCAGCATTAAGTAACTTTCTCTTTACTACATACATTACTCAGTATATACATAACTATACGAGAAAGTAAAATTATTCATATTAAAAACGCGAATTAGTAAATTTCGAAAAATCAAAAGAATATATGAAAGGCTTATTTCAGAAACAACATAAGTCACAGACAAACTTTTCAGGAGGGACAAAAACCTTCTAATGCGGCTACATTTATCAGAAACACTCTGTTATTTTTTATAAGATGTTTTCTACATATTATATACACAATTATTTGTAATTATTGTCTCATTTAGCACAAAGTTAAATTCTAATGTTTTATTTTTTACTAACAAACATGGTTGACGTGTGTAGTTTCTGAAATAAAACATACTGGGAAAAAAGTATTGTCATTCATTAAATGCTTCTTTATCTCAAATATATCTGAATAGAATATATTTGAATGAACACCTTAATTACAAGAAATTGTTACATTTAACTACTTATTTCCGCAATTAATGATTCACCCACCGCCTAGTTTTGTAATTCTGCAGAGGACGCACCCACTTCTTCCTCATGGGGGATGTACTAGTAATCCATTAACTTTTTGATGACATCATTCGAATTTGATTTTGTTGCACTTACTTCGTAAGAAGATAAAGATATCTAATTGTGCGCCGGAATACCGCGAATTTTCGGCAGAAAAATTGTTATTGACGGGCCCTGGTATCGTAAAAGCAGATAAATCCTGTTCCTATAAATATTAAATTACTTCCTCTAACATGTGGTGTAGCCAGACTCCATGTTCTGAGAGGCCTTGATACCGATTGAGGGCAAAACGTCTGTCTGTCCGTCTGACCGTCAGTGGGCAACACTAGCACCTAAACCGTTCAGCCGATTTTCTCTAAAATTGATATTCCTCTGTTGATCTGAACGAACTCGAGGTTTCACGAGTTTTAACTGGATATTTTGATTTTTGAGAGTACTTTACATGAAGTTTCTGTCAAAAAAAGAAACACGGACTGACATGATCCTCCATACTGTGTGATTTTTATTTTACTTCCACAGCTTTATGAAGACATTTGGAAGTTTCCTCAGTTGGTCATTGAGGTACTTAGATATTTCATAATAAATTTCGCCATATTATTAGACTCTTTAGGTCTCATTTCTTCATGATATACGAAGAATGTAGCAGACAACTCTTCAGTTAATGGACACATGTATTTAGTGTCGGCGCAAGATTTGGACTGGTATTGTAGGAAGGTTCAAATTTTGCGTCAATGCACACAACAATTACACTGTCCTGAATGAAATCGATCAGCTGTTTTAACTACAAAGAGAAGCCACTTCTCGCGCTTTAATGCAGAAAGAGCACAAGTCACTGACTTATATTGTTTCGGCATTAATTCTCATTTACGTGACCTTCAAAAAATAACTCTAGAATTGCTTGGCATACGTCGTCTGTCTGAAATTATGCATATTCATGCAGAGAATGTAATTCCATTAAAAAGTCAAAATGGCAAAAAACCTGATTTATGTTGTTTTTAAAATAAACCATTCATATAAGAATAGCATTTATGTCAGGACATTCTGTTTATTTATTTCTATGTGTACAAAATGATTAAACAAAACATTTGGAGCTGTTTTGAGAAAATTTGACAGTGAGAGAAATGTTGTAGAATGTACTAAATATGTTTAGTAATCGATCGTATAGTAAATACAATTATTCGTGTAGTAAGATTCATTAAACATGATTTAATTTCGTTTAGTAAATCAGACCATTTATAATCGTTCTCAGCAACCTGACCAATTTGAATGGTTATAGAGTCCGTCTGAAGTGTGAGAATTCAACGTTATATATAGTATTACACGCTATATAAGTGGCGTGCTTAGTATTTTTTTTTCAATAATTATGTTATGTTCTAAACTAATAGTAGAAATATCGTCGATAGCCCAGAGCAAACATCCTGCGTCTGTAACTCTTTTGCTTGGCTAGGGTAATGGAGGTTAAGGAAGTACGAGTCCACGGGCCCGTAAGATGGGTGACCGCTCCGGAACCCCAGTTGCTATCTCCTTGAAGGGACAGGAAGAAAGTATGCCCTTTCAACTTTCGTTTAGTTATTTTCTCTGCAATGCGTTTAGTAAATATTACTCAATGTATTAGCCATCGCAACGACTCGTTTGGTTTTCTCCACTACATGCCATTCGTCACAGGGTACAGCATGTTTAGTGAACATTACTACACGTGCATTAGTGTGTTTAACTAAACAGCAGTGTCGTGAACGTGAATAAGCACTTTGTTCTATAATGTACTATTCCGTTTAGTTGAATCTACTTCGTGATTCATTGTATGTACTAAACATTTCTCTCCGTGTAATATTGATGCCTCTTCTTCTAATGTCTGAGTTTCCCTTAGACCAGCTTCCCGTGCCACACCCGCCTCCCCTCCCCAACATCCCCGCCCCAACATCCCCGCCCCACCCCTGTCCCGTCGCCACCGCCGCCAACGCTTTCGCCGCTGCCTCCGCGAAAATTGTGAAAATCCCCGGAAGACCTCGGTGGGAGACGGGCGGGCATGCTGTAATCCGTTCTCTTCAAACAAAACGCGCGGGCCCCCTTATTTTAATTCCCGGCGCGGGGGTTCTTTGCTTCTTTCTGGGCGTCTCCTAATAAAATATGCAGCCCGAGACCGGAGGCTCTGTCGGGACGTCGCGTTGCGAGGGACGGCGCGGGAGGTGTTTTATTTAAAGATCCGTCGGCGCTTTCACGGCGCAATGAAAGGAAGGTGAAGCGAAACGGACGTTGGCTGAGAGAGCTAAGCAAGAGGAAGGAGACAATGAATGAATAGCCTCCGGTTGCTAGGTAGACCGCGTTTTGTAAAGGGAGATAATTTCTGTAAACAGAACTAATCTACTCGTCTGGTTTAATTAAAGCGCTCCAACACGCCGTTTTTCTTGCACGATAACCGCAATTTAAGAGATCGGTGAATTTGATGTTAGTCCACAGAAAAATGGAGAATGGTAGGTTCTTCAACTAATTCCGTCAAAAGGATTCATTTCGTTGAAACTAACAAACGTCTTTAGTCATACTCGGAAATATATATTTATAAACCTACAAAACTATAATTTTGTGTGTTTTTGTTGTGTAAAACTTTATTAGTGTATAACATAATACACTTTTTTATATGTTTATGTGGAAAGTTTTGTCAGAGAGCGGGAAGATGCTGTTACTCCACATCTATTTCCGTCGGTTGTCATCACTATTTGATGTGTCTTATTATCTCGATGATTAGGTATCATCCAGTAATTAAGTGATCGATATGATGGTAAGTTATGAGCTTTCTCAAAGATGTTCAAAAGGTATCACATTAAAACTAAAGCATTTTTGCGGAAAGCTCCATCAGATGCTAAAATTCATTAACTAAAGCTACACACACACACACCATCGCGTTACCTGCCATTAGTACATCCGCAGCCTTACTTACACGCTTACCCTTTTTGTCAATAGATTCGTCTATTTTTCGGATGTAACAGATTGCAAATAAAAATATTTTAAAATTTAAAAAACTTACCTATCTTCAAAACAAATATGAGTACATCACAATTGTAACATTATTTGCGAGTCATTATACAGAAAATAATAATTTCCACAAGCTTCCTCCATCACTTCAGAGAGCTCCCAACAAAATTATGAATCTGCAAAAGAATAAATTATAGGAGCATATGTGAATCCATAAATCTTAACATACAAACCTATCGTCTTTTATCATTTAAATATTATATTTGGAACACTCTAGAAATTCTGGTACAAAATTAATACTTTTAAACCTAATGCATCAACACAAATTCAACAACCCAAAATTGCATTCCATACAGCGAGAGACACTGCGACTTACGAGAATGACCTCTTAAACTATAAGAACTCAACCAACTGAACTCAAACATTTTTAAGAGAAACATTTGGTGCGATTTCTAATAAAATCCTGGTCATAATTTGCCTATACTTGTTTGAAATTATGAAAAACTTCTCTCATCGAAGAATATTTTCAAACTCGGGATTCCTCGAGTTCATTTTAATTGATCGTGGAATATCAGATTTGGAGTAATTCGGCTTAGGCAGCAGTGTTGACCACTGAGGGACAGATAGATACGTTTTGCAATCAGATTTTTGGATTTTAAGAACCCACAAATCATGGATTTGGAGTATTCAATGTATTAGTAAATGTTATTTACTATATATTGTAATAAGATTTATAGAATTTTTCGTCGCCAGCCCGCAACAAAAAATTTCTGTCAAAAATTTGCAGTTTTTTGGCGCACGATTAGATTTTTTTCCTTCGGGTGGACGGGCAGACAGACGTTTCGCGGAAAAACATTTTTCAGAAATACAATTTGGCAGTAATACTGATTTCTTACTACGCTACTTATTTGAAATATGTTGTTGCATATGAGAGGAAAAAAACACACTTTGGTGGTATTAGGGATTCAGAAAACGAGTTTCTTTCTTTCAAAACAACGGCTCTTTTTGCTGGTGCATTACGTAACTTCATCTTTACAACGCGTATTACTCTTTATATTCGTACTTATACAAGGTAAATATTACCTGAAGGAAATAGTTTCCGATTCCCAGCTCTAGCAATAACATAATGAAGATAGCAGATGTTGTGAAAATAAAATTTACTTCCAGAAAACTGGTGGTACTGCGTTGAAGCCATTCTTTCTACAAAATTGTTTAAAGCACATAATCTATCTGCACGTTGAGCTTACGCACAGAAATATGAATGCGGGAAACAAGAGCACACATCAAACACACCCGATCATTCAAACTGCATAAATAGGAAACGCAAACGCAGAATATCTATAATATCCGTATGCAGTACCTCTCTGGCTTAATATTTTCGCCGTGTGCGGTGAATTTATTGTTCTTTGATGTTTCATAAAATTGGGCGAACGCACAATAACACAGTCCATTAGGCGCCGCGTGGGCAGCGGCGAGTACTCGCATTTGCGGCTAATGGCCGCGCCGCTCGCATTAGAGCCAGCGCTTTCGAGAGAGAGAGAGAGAGAAGAGAGAGAGAGAGAGAGAGAGAGAGAGAGAGAGAGAGAGGGCGGGCTTGTGCGCGAAACGAGGGCGCACGCATTGGTGATCGGAGCCGATGCGCAAAGTGGGCGTTTCCTTAACCACCCGTTACGCCCGCAGTGTTTGTAGCACGAGTAGAGTCCCTAGATACAAAACTAGCGCAACCGCCGCCATTGAATATCCTCTCACCCAATAGCCCTGCCAGGAAGCAATCAGGAGCTGAAGGAAAATTAAAACTACTGGTGACATGCAGATTTTCAAGAATATTAATCTTGGTTTGGAATAGATTCTTGGTTCTCAACGCACAGAATACCACACAGTTTCAAATCTACTGTGAGATGTTGCTACCACAGCAGTGGACTGTAGTAAGGAGCGTGGGATGAGGTAGCTAACTTCACATCCTCGGTGACCCAGTGTGGGTGACAAATAACCTACATTTTATGATTTAATTTTAATTATATAAGAAATAATAAGGTTACAGATACAATATTATGTACAAATGGCATTTAAACCATATGCAATTTGAATAGAGTGATCAGCACACAATAACTTAAACTGAAAATGGGAGCAGGGAAATCACTCTGACAAATGTATGCATAATGCACGACAAAACACATGGATATACAAATAGAATATGTGAATGTACAACCAATGAGTAATTAATATATAATGCTGGAAATATCCAATGTAAAGGTTGCTGCAAGCTTAGCTTGAAAAATACAGATTCATAGTTTGACATGCAAATAACAAGTGTTGTTGCAAAGTATTTAATGCAGTTGATTTACTGCAAGTAATGTTTAGTAAGATACATATAGATTGCACATACAATTAAACAATTAAAAACATTACAGAGTCGTTGAAGATACCAAAGTTCCTGGAGTTTGCTAGTTTGGATCGAAGGCGAACACGTAATTTGGCGGACGTAATCCATCCGTGGCTGACCCAGGACGAAGAAATGCCACACAGAGCGGTGGTAACGTTGAATGTAGTTTTACTCACGTGCAAGCCTTGGACAATGGCTTAAACACCAGAGTAACAAAAGGGAAGCATGCCTGCTGCCCATGCGATTTACCACGTGCCAAACCTTTTCACTTGGTATGCAAATAAAAGGTGAAAAACGGACGGTTGTGTCCGTTTGGAATGTTTGCGACTCTCTAATAAACATGTAATCAATGTCGCACTTAGTAAAACAAACTGGATGTTTGTGGATGAGAGGCGGTGTGTAGTTGCACCCGAAACCTCGCCATTTTGCATCACACAACACACGTCCGCGCGTCACGACCACCAATGTCGAAGTGGCCAGAACTTCCGGCCTGGCGATTGTTGGGCCTCTTAGCCCGTCCGGGGAAAGATGTGCCACTCGGCGCAGGTCAGAGAAGTTAAGGAGGCAGAGAGGCATCTTCGCTATATCCAACATCTCCTGATAACTGGATATAAAATGGCGGGATCGATGGAACAATGAAATGCGCTACTCTCTGCATCTGAGGGCTCTAATCACGAGTACACGCGCGCGGATTGAGAGCCCGCAAACTTAATACACGCTCTTCTTTCAAATTTAGTAGCAGCATTTTTCGTAATAGTAATAATAATAACGTTGTTAATAATAACATTGTTAATAATAAAAAGAACACTGTTGCTTTAAAAAAGAGTTTGTTCAAAATATTTAAAATAAAAAGTGCTGAGAAAAAGATAATAATGATGAGCCTTTATGACGCGAATTTAGTGATTATTTCGTCTCAGTATCTTGAAACGTTTTGAATAGAAAATATTTGAGGTGGAATTTTGATTGAATAACCCCGAATATTCATAATTAATTAAACCATAAACTTGCCATGTTGGAGTTGTCGATATGCAAGTAATTTGTAATCATATACAATTTTATAATAGAATGTTTGTGCACTTCTCTGACAGTTAAACATTGACGAATTGTTAGAAAAATGCATGAATATTTTGTTTAAAGAGTAAAATACAATGTTTAAGTAGTAACACAATTAAGAAACGTGAAAATAGAACTTGTAAAACGAACAGACACGCGCGGAATGACGCTCCTCATCGCTGAATATTCCACTTCAAGCAAGGTCTGCAACTATTGAGAAAGGTTTTCTCGACACCTATTGATGAGTCACCACGGCTGAGGGAGATACAGGAAGCCGCAACTGAATCCCTCACGATGACTGATAATAAGCGGCAAAAATAGACGAGTGTGGCCTCTCAGTCCACGCGGGCGTAACGGAGGGTTCATTGGCCTATTGTAGTTCGTTCGGAGTCTTCTGTTCGCGCGTGAAAGGCTTCACTCCATTCAGGGGACGCGAGTTTTCCTCGTCCGTGTTTGCAGGTCTTGGGAGTAATCGCCCTCTGAAGGCACGATGTTTTCCTTTCTGCTCCTGTTTTTGGCTGCGTGGCTGTCGTTGCTTCGCCCCGAGACCGCCACCGCTGCACCACTTTCTTCAGGTGAAGATTGCGCTCCTCTGGGTCAGGGTGAATCGCTTCTTGTCCTGAGCGAACTGCACTCCGAACTGGGGTGCGCGTGTAGGTCTTCGAGATAAGCCCACTGCAAACGTATATCCCCAAGAAAATGGTGATTCGAAAGGATTTCAGTCATGAATTTTCCCCGCTGTGTTTTGGCCACAATCGATCCTGTTTACCTGGATGGGGAAGTAAACGAATAAAGCGTTGTGTGTGTGTGTGGGGGGTCCCCTTAAAGAAGCTTGCCTAAGCCAGTAAGTGCTCCCCTTTTGGAGATTCCTTTGAACAATTAAAGATTTCTTCGCGGTGTTGCGAATAACTTTGTAACAATACAGATAAATCATTAGTTGAAACGCCACATATTTTAATGCATTAGAGAGTACCTTTCCGCCTGTCTGATGGTGTCCTATGATGGGTTATTAGAGGATCAAACTAAAACAATGTAAAAAAAGGTATTAAAATGTGTTCAACGACAACAATTGGGAACAGCAATATACAAATAGTAATTAATAAACAACTTGTATTTAAGGTATGTAGTGGATAATCAATTGACAAGTAAAACAGTGTGAATTTCTTAGTAATAATTTTACGATAGGCTCGTGATGAATTTCCGTGAAATTAATTAAAATCAGAAATTTACAGGGAGACCGAATGCCACGGAGTAAACTATGTCAGATGCCGCTGAGTGATTATCCAATCAGGAGAGAGGTATGCAGTGAACGATGAGAATGGATGCACAAACGTTAACAAGAAGAAACGATTTTGGGACTAATACTGCGCATCGGAAGAAACAAGTGAGCGGCGATTTTTACGAACTGCGAGAGCAGAAGCTGTCGAAACGTGGTGGCGATCGGATGGGCCAGCATGTCTCAGCCTAGGAAAAATTACTCGAACTATGGTCGTGAGAGGAAGTAAAACGTAGAAATTGGATAAGAGTGTGCTTTAATGCTAAACAAATGTAAATGTTGGTCGTGGAAAGGCGTTTTGCATAGTGATGAAGTGAAAGAGGAAATACGGTATGGAACGGGACCGACGATGCGTTGGAGGATGCCACAGAGGACCGGAGAATACGACCAAATATCGACGTACAAGAGCACAGAGGAACAAAAAGGGAAGTGAAAAATAGACATAACAGTGGCCATAAAAAAAGGGTTTCAAAAAACCTTTTAAATCTTAATAGCAGCTTTTTATAGTTTTTTGAGAGCTGAATCCGCACCTGAACTCTACTTCTTTCCATCACCCACAGTTTAGTCAGAATTGGATCTATTAAGATATGGGAAAATATGCTATACATACAGATGAAATGAAAGATAAACGTCCTCTAAAATACCAACTGAACTTTATTTAAACATAGAAGATGGCTTTATTTTCTTAACATTACATTCTACACAATCTTTACGTGTCCATTGACGTATGTTTTCTTTGTCTCTTTTTTTTATTAAAGCCCCTGATATAGCTTGTTCTCCTCTGCGCCATTTGCTGACTCTCGGTGATGTGACCAACCGTAATCTCCCATCATATTGGTGTTCCAGCGTCCCTGATAACGTTTTTTCATCACTTTCAGATTTTAATGAAAACGCGCACCTTGTTCTTCATTTACATCACCTAAATCGTCCGGAAAGAATTGTAAATGAGTGTTTAAAAAGTAAACCTTGAGGATCATTAAACATGTCAATTTCTTTAAAGTACTGACAATTGCTTGACAGTCTGGGTCTTTTTTGTCGGCCAAAAACTTATTACAACGTGATTAAAAGCACTCTACGCTTCATTTTCATTTAAACATCACTTTCTAATATCAGTCTCAATGAGGATCTTCTAATAATTTTGATGCAGAGAATTGCGTAAACTTTTTACGAAGGTACTTGAAACACTGCTCATCTTTAGGTAAGGCAATTGTTTCATGAGACATAATTTTATGTGCAATGGAGGCAGCAGAATCTTGTGTTGATCTACCAAATGTTCTCGTAGAATGTTCTTTTCCCCTGGATTTAAAGATTTTCTTACAGGCCAATTCTTTCCAGACTAATGCTAATCTCGTGCCCTACTATCCCATTCACATAGTAAATGTGGAAATTAGGAAAAAAATTTTTTCTCAATCCCACAATTTTAGCTACAGAACCTAACTGGTGTCCGAGATTAGTTCTGGAATCATTATTTATTAAAATTTACTCTTCGATGGATTCTAATCTTGAATGCAATCAGTTTGCACAAAATATAATTCAATATTAGCAAACTTTAGTAGTAAATTCAAAAGTCGTCCAGCTGTTATTTCTGATAAAGTTATCCTCCCTTCTACCCCTACCCCTCCCAGAATTCTTGAGACCCAGGAACATTCATATCCGTACTCTCGTGTAAGAAGTAGGAGTGGTCTGATTTGACCAGAATAACTTCTTCTTTCGTCCAAATAAATTGTTTGTATTCTACAGCTTCACGTTATGATTGGCATCATATAACTAAGCAATAATGGAAAGTATATAATACCTCTTCCATTTACATTATATTATATTTGTCCTACATAAATCTTAAAGGCCTGATGGTGGAGACACATTTGGTCTCCGAAACGTAGCAAAGTGAATCATTATATGTGTATCCTTTAATAAACAGCACGCCTGTCTAAAAATCATAAGGAACTTTTATAAACTTAATAACAATCACTCTTGTACATAAGACCGAGAAATACAGAATTTTCCAATACGATGTTCCTTTTCTACACATTTCGCAGAGTGAAAATTCAACGTGTTTGAGGATTCAAGAAACCTACTTTCAAAGGATGTGCAAGAGGCGGTCGCTTCTAGAGGCAGAAATATCATTGTTACTCCCCCTTCCCTTGTAACAAATACGACATAACCGGAGTATTACAGGGAAAAGACGCTGTGAAGTCGTGGTGGAGGAATAATTACTAGAGACCAGAAAAATATGTAGAATGAATCGTCAAAATATGTACGTAATTATGTAATTAAAACAGTAAAAAAGTGTAATAAATATGTAAAATCGGGTGTAATATGTAATATTAAAAAACACGTTATAAAATCCATTACATAATACGAATTTATGTTTAAAAAAATTCGTAAGCCAATTTTAGAAATAAAAACGTTTTAAAAATCATTTGGAGAGCACAAGTTGATGCACACATTGCTTCATACAGTTTTCCCATCAGTAGTAAAACCATCATCATCCATTGGTATCCAGGACCCAAGTTTAGCAGCCAGACTAGACGTAATAGAAGCCATGAAACAAACTGGCGAAATCTACGGTCAGCAAACAATCACTGCAGCGTGCGGTTTCTCGGAAATTAAGATTAAAGGGAACGAAACGCGGCGCCAGTTATACTTTTCACTTGTAAAGGTAAAAATAAACTCAAGTTGCTAACACGCACCCCCCGCCACTGAGATAACTGAAGCAGGTGCCCAGGACTATGAGAACATCTGATCGCTCTTCATGTAGCGTACCTGGAGTAGAGTACAAAGAGAAGAATAAAAAATATTTTGTGAAAATAGAAAAATATTTAAAGTATGTAAAAATAGAACTAAGTATGTAAAAATATGTGACGAAAACATTAGATATTGTGTTAGGAAGGTGATGATTCGCCAAGATTACATTTTGAGCACGGGTGTCCGCCACGCCTTGTCTGCGGCCTGGCCGTGCCTGGCGACCGCGCCGCGAGCGTCGAAGCGGCGTTGTCGTGGCAACGCCAGGTCGCCGGGCAACGGCCTCAGGCCGCGAGAAGCGGATGAAACGGACGGTTGACGGGGAGCGCGCACATTTGTGGGTGGGAAGACAGCGATTGAGGGAGATGGGCAGTTAGTTATTCGGAGATGTGGAGTTGCAACGTGCACTAACAGAGGTCATGGTGGGGAGAGGAGGTACTGGGAGAAGACGAAGTGGGAAGAAGACCTAGAGGAAAGGAACGTTAGCAACGAAGAGGGAGACGAGCGATACAGTAGCGCAGCAGGTGAGAAAGAGGAGCAGCACTAAAGAAGCAGCGCAGAAAGGTGAGGGAGTTGCAGACTAGCAGGGACATAGCTTAGTGGAAAGGTGCGGAAAGCCATGTCAGCACACCGAAGTGGAACATGTCAAATGATTTATTGCTAATTAATTGCTACAAATTGGAATTAATTGCTTCTATATTCGAGGCGAAAACGGGTATGAGCTGGCTTGACGCTATGCCAGCACACACATAAGTTAAATTCGATTCTTAGCTCCATAGAAACCCTCAGATTATTTATTGCTAATTCATTGCCACAGTTTGGAATTAGTTGCCACGTATTTTTGTGGCGAAAACGGGTGTGAGCTAGGCGATAGTACACACAAATTAAATTCGGGTCGTAGCTCGATGGAAACATTTGGATTAATTATTCCTCATTAACTGCCACAGTTTGAAATTAAATGCCACGGGTTTTTGTGGCGAAAACGGGCGTGAGGTGGATGTCAGCTCACACAAGTTAATTTAGCATCGTAGCTCCACTGAAACCCTCACAAAATTAATTGCTAATTAATTATAGCTAAATAATAGGCAAAAAGGGTATGAGCTGGATTGACGCGTCAAATCCGTTTTCCGACGAGCTGGGACCCGAATTTAACCTACTTGTATGCTGACGCTCAGCTCACAACCCTTTTCACCCCGAATATACGTAGCAATTAACTCGAAATCGTGGCATTTAATTCCAATTAATTAGCAATAAACTATTTGAGGGTTTTCGTCGAGCTGCAATCCACATTTAACTTATGTGTGTGCTGGCGTCGCGTCAAGCCAGATCACACCCGCTTTCACCCCGAAGATACATGGGAATTAATTACAATTTGTGGCAATTAATTAGCAATAAATCATTTAAGATGTATCATGTGTTGACGTGGCTGTTCCAGCTTGACGCACCTGTCACGGAAACGTAACTTGGCGGGGAATAGCGTAGCGTGGCTAGGAGCGTAGCGCAGCGGAGAGTAGCGGAGCGTGACTAGGAGTAGCGAAGCGCGAGGGGGAGTAGCGTAGCGTGGTGGAAAGTAGCTTAGCGTGACAGGGAGTAGCGTAATTTGGCTAGTAATGGCATATCGTGGCGGAGAGTATCGTAGCGTGACGGGGAGTAGCATAGCGTGGTGGGGAGTAGCGTAGCGTAAGATGGTCATGACGCGGCGGGGTGGTAGTATGGTGGGACCGTAGCGTGGCGGCGACTAAGCGTGAAGGAGACCCAAAGCGGCGAGTCCATGGCGTGGCGGGGACGTAGCGTGGTGGGGAGGTAACGTGGCGGGTTGTAGCGTTGCCGGCACGTAATGTAACGGGCCCGTAGGGAGGCGGGGGGCTTAACGTGGGGGGTCTGTAGCGTGGCGGGGATGTAAAGGAGCGAAGACGCGAGCGAGCGGGGACTGCCCAAAGCGAGTAGACGTTCATCGCCCTTGAGGGGAAAGCGGGGCGGAACGGGGCCGGCGCTGTTGCTGGGCGAGCGAGGGAGGCGAGCTAATCCATGTGCTTGCGGATCCTTCGCATCGGCTGTTGCTGAGCGCGCATCTGGCCGCCCTGCAATCGAACGGCTCTCTTGACCCCAGCGGAGAGCTCGGCGCTGCGGGCTATGAGCTGTTGTGTGTTTGAGGGCTCTCTAATGGCTCCCTCAGTTCGTTTATTTTCTCCCATCTGGATCATTTTTAATGTAGCGTATTAAAAGTAATTAATAGGGAACAAATACTTTTGCGTGATAATATAGTGTATAGCTATGTAGTGTGTGGCTGTGTACTAAAGTCATATCATCTTCGTTCTCCACAAGACCTACGGAAGGGCGTATATGTAATGTACTTTTAAAAACTGCGGATATGAATGTTATGGTGAGATCAAAATGCATTAATTTTTCGATGAGGAAAACCAATAAAGGAAAGTTAGAGGTACTCAAAGAAAGATATACAAACTACCGAAAATCTCGTCGTAAAATGCGTTTGAGATATTGGCATACTCACTACCATGATACTGAGCGTAAGAAAAACAATTTGATGAATTTATTTTATTTGTAATTGCAATTGAAAATTTATCAAGAGGGAGAAAAAATCTACAATTGCAATCGGACTGGATATAATTCCTACTTGTTACTAATGCCTACCCGTCATTTTACATTGACGTTCACGTATTGTCCAAATTTTGTTATATCAATTGTTCTGAGATGTCGTTATGCATATTCTTGCCATGTTTATATTTCCACGTTAAGGACTCTCTTAAGAAGAATGCGAGGGATTCTAGAGAAAAAGACATTTCAACATTACTTTGGAAATTTAAAAAAATCAAGAGGATGGAGAATGAAAAATGTTCAAGGGGATATGGAATGGTACAATCACTAATCTGCATTCCGTAATAAATTTATTAGTCCTGTCATTTTACGTATTTCCAAAATTGATCTGTAATAGATTGCCTTTCAAATCACGGATTTATTAATGCATTAAAGCTATTGGTCTGTTTAGGAAAATCATTTTTTCATTTTTTAATATTTATATGTTTATATTTTTTATATCTGTATTTATTTTTACTTTCCCGTATACGTACGTATACACGGAGTGATATACGTAGTGTAGTGAAAGTAATGTAATGCTGCACGAAAAATTGGCTAATTTTCGGCGGAAAAAATTCATTGCTGGACCGTGATAACGAAAAAGTGGATAAAACCAGTTGCTAAATTAAGGGGGAAAATTCCCTAACACGTGGTGTAGCCAGAAACCCTCTTTTGTGGGTCCTTTATATCGAAAATCCAATTGAAAGGAAAACGTCCGTCTGTCTGTCTGTCCGTCCGTCTGTGAACACTGCTAGCGCCTAAACCATACGTACGATTTCTTCCAAAATGGATATTCCCCGGTCGATCTGATTCTAGTCGGAACTTTGTGATTTTGAAAAAGATTCTTCAAAATTTGGGAGTACTTTACATGAAGCCCCCCGAATATTTTCAAAGTTTTCTCAAAAACGGCTCTAATTTTTTTCTTTAAATTTCTTGTATGAATAGAGTAAAATACACTTATTTACATGGCAGAGGTCCGATTTTCACGGATAACTCTGAATTTTCGAACATTGTGAAAGTTAGAACTACAAAATTGAAGATAGAGATTTTTCCTGCGAATAAAATGTGTTCTCCAAAGTGAGTTCTTTTTTAAGGTCATGTACATTGTTTTGAAAATTTTAGTAGTTTTCGTGCAATATTGCGTGCAATATGTGCAATTTTAAAAAAATTACAAAAACTAGATTTTCTCAAAAACGGCTCCAATTTTTTTCCCTTAAACGATTGGTAGGTATAGTGCCTAATGTATTTTATGAGATGACAAAAACGCCATGTTGCTCTGTTCTTTTGTTTTTCCAAAAATTGGAAAAATGTAATGTTTTGACTTCCCTCACGTCGCATCGTTAATATTTACATTAGCCTTGATTTGTTGACATTAATATATTAAGGATTACGTGAGCTTTAAATAATGTTAAGTAAAGTTTCTCGAAAACAACCGTTTTCTGTGAAAAGTAGCTCAAAATTCTGCATTTTCAGAACCGCTCAAACGCCATTTTCTCATATATGGCTGCAAATTTTTTCTTGAAACTTTTGTAACGGATAGTGATAATTACACTCTTTAATATGACGTAAAGTTTATTTTCAGTTTTTTTTTGTTTTTTCAAAAATTATATAATTGTAAATTTGTTGAAAGATCTCTCACATTTTTAATATGCAATTATCCGCAATTTGTAAAGATTATTATATTTGTGAGCGTAAGTGCTTCAAATAACTTCAAATAAAGTATTTTGAAAACTCAAAACTTTTCTGTGAAAATGAGCTTCAAATTTTGCATTTTTAGTAGCGCTAAAACGCCATTTTCTTTAAAACGGCACATAATTTTTAAAATAAAATTGCCATTTAGGACTAGGTTTTTCTGTTCTCTAATACTCTAAAATAAATATTTCCGTTCTACCAATAGGAAACGGAAAAATTAAGAAAATGCCAAAAAATGTACTTTTGGTGATGATGGCAGCTGGCAAGAAAGAGTATGTGGCAATTCCAAATAGCTCGCGAAGATCCAAGGAAATAGAAACTAAAACGGGAAAGTCTGTGCCAATCTGTAGCACCACTAGTTTGTTGAACTGCCAGCAAGCATACGCTCATTTGCAAGAATAAATTATTATTATTATTATTATTATTATTATTATTATTATTTAAGATGACAAATCGAAGACATTGATATAACAATAATCGATGAAATAAATTTCTTCTTGAACTAAAACGGATACAAATAGATAAGACAGACTTAAAACACATCAATAATTGAGTCCCACTCCCTTACAAGGCGCAAATGCAGCTGCGCTCTTGGGAGAGGCGACCGATGAGGAGCGATCTGCATATCCACAGCGCGCGGGGAGCGGTCGAAAGGTCAGAGATCGCCGCCAGGTGGTGCGCACGGGAGGGCATGCGCGCTGGGCGCTGGGCGAATCCAGAGCCTCCGGCGCGGGGGTGGAGGCGGCGGCGCGGCCGACACAGCGCTGCGCATGGAAGGGAGGACGCTGGCCACTCCTCGATTCAGGCTCTCCCAAATCACACAGACGTTGCTTCATTCCTTTCGTCTACATTACCCAGTTTTATTATAATTACTAATATCATTACTGTTATTATTGTATTTTTAGGGATTGGGATTTAAATATTGCCTTGTAACAGATAACGTAGTTTCGGTATTAATTATTCACAAAATTATTTTTTAAGAGTTGCTTGAATGTGTTTGATGTAATTAATGGACAATTTTGGTAAATGCTGCACACTCTTTTGTCTTTGACATAATAAACTAATGACGATGCATTTCATTGCATTGCAATGTCAAGGAAACATATTATGGGTGCCTAAAATTCCTATTTCATTACTAATTTCTAAAAGTGTTAACTCAACCTAAAAAATGCAAGTTCGGTGTATTGAAGCTGTGGAGAGTAAGCTTAAAAGCGTTTCTAGATACATCATTCAACTGATAATGATATTTAGATTAAATAAACATGCTGGACTTCCCTAAATGTAAAGTGTAATACAAGAGGAAAACCATGTGCACATGTTATTATACCAAAAACAAAATTTACGTAGGTAACAAATGTAGATATAGAAAAATAATTTTTAAAAAAAATTATCCACATGCAAAAATGTAATAGCTCTTTTAGCATTTACATTTCCTATTGATATTCGTTACTCTTGTTTTTAATAAAATCGCTTGAAGCAAAATAAAATTTTTGTAAAAAGTTATTTTCGTGTTGAACTGTACTTAAAAATCGAAAGTTTTAGCGGACTTTCTGGTTTAGATTTTATCAGTGTTCATAAATCTTGGGATAAATATGACGCTCACACAAAACATTTTTTGGGAAATAAATGGAAACAAAATTTATTTTTACAATTGTTTTTGTACGAATATATTGAAAAAAAATACTAGCATAATCTTTTCATCAATGCCTCACACTTTCCTTTTCTTTCGCCAATCACAAAATAAATCATAAGCTTTCTCGTAAGTAGTTACAGATTTAGAAGGCCTGAAAAGTACAACTTGCAGCTTTTGCTTCCTCCAGTATATCATCTGGCACGAAAATATCTTCTGATACTGTGAAATTCCCGGACATTTTTTCTCAATCAGCTTGGATTATCAGAAAAAGGTTTCAACTGCTTGAACACAAACAAAGCATCCAGAACCACCAACTCTTGCCACAGAAAATCGAGAGTGATGACAATTCTTAACTCTTGAAAGTGATAAAAGTATATTTTGAACAAGAAATAAACTAGAAATAACAAAAACATTGTATGTAACGTGTCCTCTATTAGTCTTAAAGACTCATTTAGAGGACTCGTGACATAATTTGACATAAAATAAGATCACTGTTTATGATATTATTAAAGTAATATTTAAATTATACTATGAGGAAAATTGAGAAAATGTAAAAAAATTGGCTTTTAAGGGCCGATAGATTACTTTTGTTTACTAGATAGCTATTAATACTTTTATTGCTTTTGTGAAAATGTAACGTACCCCAATGTAATGACCGAGTCTGGGCTAGGTTACTATTATCATTTTTGGGAGAGATACGCCACTACTCTGATTAATTTATAACTAGTATTGATGCAGAATGGCACAGGAATTTCTCGCCACCGTTATTTTCATAAGCTCTTTAGTCCAAGCTAGCTTTTCGGTTCTGCCCCATCTTCTTCTCAGCTGTTATCTATCGGCGCCTGTTTGGACGCATAGCAAAACACAATAATGCATAATTTTATTCATATGCTTCCGAAGATACGATTTTTCTGGTTTGAGGTCTATAACAGACTAGGAAAAAAGCCGGCAGACATTGTTCTGCCTTCATCTTCCTCTATCCCCTCCCATCTTCGTTTCTCACTGTATCTCCCCTCCCTCCCTCACCCTTTCCCTGTCTGTCTCTGTGTGTCTGTGTGTCTCTGTCTCTGCACTCTCTGCCCCTCTCATTCACATTCACTTGCAGATTTTGCATATCTCTCAGCAGGTGAGGTAATATCTGGAAGCGCCGTACCAGCAAAAATGTAATAAAATGTTCAGGAAGAGTTCAGGAGATTCTGTAGATTATGGTGTGAGAAACGTTTCTTTGAGGCCTTGGGTCTCAAAATTTTAGTTTTTAAGGCCCTAGAATGCCTCGTTAGAAGTTATTTAACGATATAGATTCCAAATGCTGCCGAGTGTGTTGCAGGTTGCATTTGACGTGAATATGTAGTGGATATGTAGTGAATATGTAGCGCCATGTAGTGGAGTTCCAACAGGATTAACAACACATAAACCTTTCTGGGTGCAAAAACATGTAGAGGTGCCAGCAAAATAACTCGCATTAAAATAATTGATTTTCAACAGTCATTACCACTTTAGCTGTAAGTAAGCAACAACATACTTTCTCCTTCTCATTGTATTTGGCACTCGTCACTTCACTATGCACAAGTTGCATAACCGACACAATATTTACAATCTGAACCCGAATCACGAGTGATTGTTATTTTAGTAATACTCTATACACATTTGCTAATGATCATATCAATTATTATTCGTCCTTGGCAGTTCATCCACTCTCGTTCGTATCAGCTGTTTCTTTGTAATCATGTTTCGGGAGTAGTGCTAGCAAGCGCCGTAGAGTAGCTTTACGGTGCTACCAACGTTATTCCTTTCGACTGGTTAAACTCTTAGCAGTCGCCACAATCTGAGTTAACTCTTAGAAATGGGCCATCTTAGGTTCCTGATCATGGACGTGTTATTTTTCAACTTATTAATAACAGTTATTACGAGTCGACTGTTATTCCGATAACAGTTATTGAAGAAAAGCTGTTGAGCCCATCTCTACCATCCCGTCTCCGACTCCTATGCGCAGGACAATTTTGACGGCGCAACCGCCGCGCGCCGCCGAGAGAAATCGGTCTCTGCCTAGACACTATGCAAATCACAAGGACGTGATTCGTCGCCTCCCATCTCAGTGTTAAACATACAGCCTTTTCAAGTGAAATTCTCGCGTAAGCACAGTTTCGAAGGTCTCGTAACGAGCAACAACTAATTGCGCGAACGTAAATATTAGTTTGTGTAAGCATTTGTGTAAGCCGCCTCAGAATTGTACGAAACACCAGCTTCACGTAATCGTCAATATTCTGTGACATCGCTGTATCAAGTGCAACTAAACTGTTGACTGTGTATTAAGTCTAAGTAAATTAACTGTATATTCATGTACCAATGCCAGTGACTTGTGATCAAGAATACATTTGTTTTGTGCAATAATTTGTTTATGTGAAACCGGAAACGTATCCAATGCCCTGCACCCTGCAATGAGCTATCAAATGGGATTCGAGACTACTCTGATTAATCATTCAATCAATCAACTGAAACTCAAACAAGTGAAGCAGCCATCGAATAGCGCCTAAAAGACAATTTATCACATTTTCTTAATTTTCCTCATGGTATAATTTAAATATTACTTTAACAATACCATAAAAGAGCAATCTTACTTTCACTCTGGTACTGTATTACACATGATGTCAATTTTTATTTCTCTATCACCTTCCTGCGAACATTTTCCATCCCGCCTATGCAATTTGTTCCGTTCGTTGTTCTTGCTAAGTAGCGGAACGTTAAACATGTGCACTGATTGTATGAAAGGCAACGTGGCTGCTCAGCCCGCACATTGTGGAAAGTCATAGTCTAATCTGTAATGAAATTAACGCCCAGCCTGAAGCACTGCAGAGCTCAGTTGAGAGGCGGATCTAAGGAGCATAAGTTATAATTAGACTCACGCTGTCCGAATAGACACATACTTTGGATATACATACTTTTAATAAAATTAAATTTGTATTCTGTTATGTACCCTGAAAAAGAAAGAAATACCAGGCACAGTGAACACTAAAAAGAAGGTTGGAAATTGTGTTGTTGTTTTGCGCTGCGCTGCGTAGTCTCGTAGCTGCCGCAAAGACTGGTAGAAATATAGGAACAGCACTCGTAGCCGGAAGAACGAGCACACGTAATGTCAGAGTGAGCAGCCGGACACACTTGATATCACCAACATTGTAGAGCTGAGAAGTAGACAAAACAAGTCGCGTATTGCTGTGCGCGAACTTCATGGGTGATCACTTGGCACGCTCGATCGGCAACATCTATAATTGCCCATTAGTACAGCAAAGTGTCAACACGCGACGAAAACTGCTGACGCTGTAGAGTCCGTTGTACGAGACTTACAAATCATACACCTGTGCTTACGAGATTTATGAGGTAAGGAGCCACTGATTCCGCCCACCTCAAAGATTTATACACAGGTTCTTTAGCTTATCTTGCAACCAATGTCTGAGAGCACTTGTTCTTGTTTTGGTAATTGGCAACCGCGCCTCTTCGCCACCCTTCAAGACAGCCGTGCCTGGCATTTCTGAACAGCAGAAAAGGAGGCGAAGGTCAGGTCAAAAGTTGCAGCAACTTTCCTTTTTTGTGTTTTTTCCCATTCAATAGCTTAGGTGGACAGGCCGGAATCTTTTTCACTGCAAGGGTGGGATGGGGGTGGGGTGGGTGAGATCGGTTAGGGTGGGATGGGGTGGGCCGAGTCATGAGTGGGGAAACAAAACGTCTTTTTAAGAGATTCTGTCCAGTCCTTTTAAGAAACAAAACTAATACTGGAGACGTGGAGGGGAGTTAAGACTTATTATCAATTTATTAACAGCAATGTAACAATCATTCTTATTTAATGAAAGTCAGCGCATAGAAAAAGAAAGATATCTCATGAAACATTACCCTCCATGCTTCTTTATTATTTTATAACAATAACAATGTATTATTATTGTTATTATTATTATTATTATGGAATCTGCATATTTATCAAATACGAAAATATTAATAAAATTATTAAAAATGGTGCAATAGTGCAGCAAGCAACGACCGCCTCGACGAACGAATCATACGGTTAAAAACCCCTGTCCAGGCAGAGGGATTGAGCACAGGTTTCTGAGCCAGGAGAGGCGAGATAAACAGCTGGATTAACACACAAGGGAAAACTCATGCCGTATAAACTCTGTTTGCTTGCCCTCTAAAAGTAGGAAATATATATTTAAGGTACGGGATGATATCGACCGGTGTTTACAGCAAACACTGAGAGAGAATGAGTGTAGTACGTGAAAGCGGAGGGCGGTGGGGAGTTTGGCAGCTGAAGTGGCAGGACTGCAGACAAGAGGCGGAAGAGAGGTGTTGGGGAAGGGGGACCGGGAAGGGAAAGATTGGGTCGGGGGAATGAGAAGAGTGAGATGGAATATAATAGGTGAAGAATTGCCAGAATGAGGAGGAGAGGATATATGGGGAGTGAAGAACGGTTAGGGAGAAAGCGGGTGGGAGGAAGCGGAGGAGAGGAAGCGGGTGGGGAGGAAGCGGATGGGAGGATGGGGATGGGAGGAAGGGGATGGGAGGAAGCGGGTGGGAGGAACCGGGTGGGAGGAAGGGGATGGGAGGAAGCGGGTGTGAGGAGCGGGTGGAAGGAAGCGGGTGGAAGGAAGTGGGTGGGAGGAAGGGGATGGGAGGAAGCGGGTGCGAGGAAGCGGTTGGAACGCGGAGGGGAGACTAGGTCCTCGTTGGCAAAATAAGCAGAGCGTGGACGCGACCCGGCGGGCGGAAGGGGAATCCCCGTCAATGTGATTGCCGCGCAGAGCGCGCTGGTAGCGCTTGGGCTGCTCGCTGCTGATGGAAAACACGCGGCGCCGCGTGAGCGCGCATTCCATATGCGCTCGGCAACAAGGCGAACAAGGCGCGCGCGGGGCACCACGCGACGCGACGACACAGCGAGGCCGATGCTTCCAAAACATCCAGTTTGAAGAGAAATATGGATTTTAAATATTTTTATTAAAGTCCATGTTTTTAACATTGATGCTTTATGCTTGTTAGTTTTACGTCTTCGAACTTTTCTTTGTGGATGAAAGTGTCATCACATGAATAAAGAAATAAAAGACAAGTGTAATCTGGTATCAAATGTCATGTATAATACTAAAGCATAGCTATCATCGTCAGAGCTATGACATGGCTCTGACCAGACAAACACCTGTCTTTTATTCATTATTAAAAAGGTATCTACACCACCAGAAATTATATTAATAATAATCTCATCACATTTTGTAAAAGTTCAAACAGGCGTGAAATAACTGCTGATGCGACTGTCAGTTGGTGTTCGAGCGAAGCGAACTCTTTGCGGTGCTTTCATCAAGGAGACTCCCGCTGCCCGACTGGTGGCCTCTGGTGCTTCCTGCCCCTTCCCCGTATTTAGCACGTGGGGAGGCGGTCAAAGTACGGCCCTAGCTGTATGGCATCCGCGCTTCTTTCCAAACCCCTCTTCACAGCGGATTGAAGAATTTCTGATCAAATGGGATGGCTCCTACCTCTCAGGTTCGTAGACTCTGTTTTGTTGATTTTTTTTACTTTGTTTAATCTGTTGACCTAGTTAAGCCTGATACGGTTTTCAAAAAAAAATAGTTGATTATGTTCTTATTATCGATTTGATTTTTTACTTTTGTTATTTTTGATAATATCTTTTCAGAAAATTCGCTTTTCTACGATATTACGAAAACCTGATTTTGACCAAGATATTTGGGACCCGAAAAATTTTAAAAATATTGAAAAATGTAGGTGTTTTTTAATCAAACACAAAATAAAAATATATCTTTTATAGAAAACGTAAAGTAAACAATCGCGTTAATTGAAAAGTTTTCTATATATTTTGTTGCGTAACATTTTGTCAATTTTATGTAAATAACGAAAATGATAATTTTTGTGTTGTCCCTCGCTTAAGATTTGACAGGTAGATTGTCGTTGAAATTAGTTACTATGACAAGAATGTTGTTACACAATGTGTTTGTTTAGACCAGGTTGAATATATTAACATAGCAGCCATTGAAGATCAAGTTTTTGGACATTAATGTTAGTGAAAAAATGATTCATGTGTGGAATAGACAAATATAGTATGATATAATTGTTGTTTTAGTTTATTACTTTACGTAGTGATTGCCTTTCAAGTGCATTAGTTAGAATCGTTTTATAAACTGTCACAGGAAGTATGAAGTAAAAATGTGATGCATGGTGGGTGGGGATTATCCATCATTCGTTGTGCATCATATCCGTCATGTATCATCCACAAAGGCAATCATCCAAGTTCGGTTTCCATCCCCGTCATGAATATACACTATGATAGACTTATCCCTCCTCCCCTAACAGCCACACCTCAAGATCGACCAGACTTCGATAGTGTTAGTAAGCGAGCGTTTCAGGTCGACACTCTATTCGGGGCGTTTTATCTTTAAAGAAGAAGAAGGGACAAAGAAGTATGGAAATTGATCCCCCTCCGATCAAGGGCTTTCTGTTTTGCTTTTCATTTGTGAGCTACAGGAAGGAATACACTCCATTCTTCTCACGTTTCTGCTCTTCTACCTTGAGGATTCTGACCTACAGTGGTGCCACAAGCTTGAATCCCGTTTCTTTACGACAAGAGGAAGAACGCCAAAGTATACCCAACAAGTTGGTTTTTCAGCAACAGCGTTTTGTTCTCTCATTGCAACATATCACGTCATCAATTTTTTGCCCACAACGCATTTTATTGGCAGGGAGAAGACGCTACTTACTGTCACGATTGCAGTGGTAAAAGAATAATATTTTTCTGTTCTCATTTGTCTGTCCTGGAGGCATGTTGGAAAGAGGGAAAAGAATTTGAGTGGCAACTTCTATATGTGTGGCTATTAGGTAAAACTCATTAACTCCACTTTTACGTTATTCGAGAAAATCAGGTTTTAAATTTGATAATACTGATTTGGGATATAGAAATAATGCTTCGTTGTGCGATTCTTTTTTTTAAGGGTTAAGGATTATCTGAAAAAAAACTAGTTTTTAGCAATATTTGCCCTTCCCATCCGCCCACGGTAAACGTGTAAATTGACTGGACTGGGTTGGAGTTAATGAGTTTTTCCTGGTACACGGGTGGAGTTAATTAGTTCTTCCTGTTCCGCTTCACTTTTATCGACTTATTTAAAAATTTTTCGGTATATGTCGATGTTTTTTGACATATAACGACGAAATTCGATATATTTCGATATATCTCCATATATTTCGATATATTCGATATCGTAGCTTTATATCGATGTATGCTGATAACTTTCGATATATATGGATATATTAAACATATTTCAATATTATAAAATTATTTCGATGAATATTGCTATTTTTCCTTACAAATCTACACATTAGACACATTTTGATATATTCGGCATGTGAAAATTAATTTAGTTTTGAGTTGATGTTGACATATTATATCGATGAGTTTGACATATTTAAAGTTAAGAATTTATTAATTTTAATAATTTGGCATAAGTTCATAATTTGTTCCAACATGAAACTCATTAATAGTATTTATGAACATTTAATAAGTAATGTCAATTACTTACTATATTACTGAAATATGTCAATTAATGTCATTTGCTGTATTTCAATTGCATTAGATCAATTTTTAACATATTCGATTTGTTAATTGATTTTTACTTTCCCGCATACGTACGTATATACGGAGTAATATATGTAGTAAAGGGAAAGTTATGTAATGCTGCGCGAAAAAATGGCGAATTTTCGCCAGAAAGAAATTCGTTGCCGGGCCGTAATAACGAAAAAGTGGATAAATCCAGTTGCTAAATTAAGAGAAAAATACCCAACACGTGGGTCATAGCCAGAACCCCTCTTTTGTGGGTCCTTGATACGAAAAACCAATTGAAAGGAAAACATCCGTCTGTCCGTCCGCCCGTCTATCAACACTGCTGCACCGAAACCATACGTACGATTTCTTCCAAAATGGATAATCTCCAGTCGATCTGGTTCGAGTCGAAGCTTTGAGATTTTGAAAAAGATTCTATAAAATTTGGGGTACTTTACATATAGCCCCCCGGTGATTTTCACAATTTTCTCAAAAACGGCTCCAATTTTTTTCTTTAAATTTCTTGTAATAACAGAGTAAGATGGCATAGGTCCGATTTTCACAGTTAACTCTGAATTTTCGAAAATTGCAAAACTTTGAACTTGATTGGGCGTCTTCCTCCAACTACAAAATTGCAGATAGATATTTTTCCTTCAAATAAAAATTGCCTTTCATAGTGAAATTCTTCTTTAGGGCATTGTACATTTTTTGTTTTAAAATTTAGTACTTTTCCCACAATATTGCGTGTAATATGTGCAATTTTTTAAAAAAATACAAAAGCAAGCTTTTCTCGAAAACAGCTCGAATTTTTTTTTAAACATTTGGTAGGAACAGTGCTAAATGTGTCCTATGAGATGACATAAACTCAATATCGCTCTATTCTTTTGTTTTATCAAAAATTGCAAAAATGTAAGTTTTTTGAATTGTTTCTCACGTCGGTAATATTTACATTAGTGGCGATTTATTTACATTATTAGATTTACAAGTTTAAGTGCTTTAAATAATGTCAAGAAAAGTTTCACGAAAACTCAACATTTCCCCTGAAAACTAGCTCAAAATTCCACGTTTTCAGAAACGCTCAAACGCCATTGTCTCATAAATGGCTTCAAAATTTTTCTTCAAAGTTTTGAAACGGATAGTGCTAATTGCACTCTTTAATATGACATGAAGTTCATTTTGGGATACTTTTTTGTTTTTTCAAAAATTACACAAAAGTAATTTTTTTGAAAGGTCTCTCACATCTTTAATATGCACATTAACAGCAATTTGTAAACACTAATGTATTTGTGTGTGAATGTGTTTCAAATGAAGTTTTTTTTAAACTCAAAAATTTTCTGTGAAAATGAGCTTCAAATTTCGCATTTTAGTAGCGCTTAAAAGCCATTTTCTTAAAAACGGCTACAAATTTTAAAAGAAATTGCCATTTAGGACGAGTTTTTTGTGTTCTTTAATATTCTAAAATGAATATTTCCGTTCTACCATTAGGAAACCGAAAACTTAAGAAAATGTCGAAAAAACGTAATTTGGGCGGCGATAGATGACAGCTGGCATGAGTATGTGGTAATTCCGAATAGCTAGCCCTGACCGAAGAAAATAGAAAATTAATACAGGAAAGTCTGTGCCATTATGTAGTACCACTAGTTAAAACAGATTTGATGGAGTTAATGAGTTTTTCCTGATAGTGTTGGAGTTAATGAGTTTTTCCAGATAGGGTTGGAGTTAATGTGTTTTACCTGAAATTACTGTTATTTTAGTGATTTTTATCAATTATTATGTTGATTAGGTTAACGTTTTTCACTGATATTGCTGTATCTAATGAAAGTAAATGAAAAACCAATGCGAAATATGGTGAAAACGCATTTTTTTTCAAAAATGGAGTTAATGAGTTTTACCTAATAGCTACAGATATTATGTGGCGGGACTTTTACATTATTGATAATTTCTTGTAATATTACCATAAAAAACCTGTGTTCAAAACTTAAGTTTATCGTGATTCTGTGTAAATGTCTTTTGAATAAGTTACGCTCCCTAAATTCAGAATTGTTTTATTGTAGAAATGAAAAAAATGATTTTTCTTCTGTGAGTGATTTGCTGTAAAATTAGCACATTCCATGTTGAAGGCTTTTTACTGCAGACAATCTTACGACAAATCAGTCAGTGCATGACCCTCGTCGAGTGAACATCGTCCCGGAGCGCTCGCAGCTTAGGCGCAGGTAGTTTTCTGCAGGTGGTCAACGGCACAGTGTACAGTACGGACCCAGTCGTCGCAGCGTAGGAACTCTAAAATAAGAATTGCATTTTTTCTATTATTGCTTTCCTGAGGTTCTCTTTTAAATCGTTTTCCTAAAAATCCTTGTATTTCAAATTCCTAGTTTTCTTTCTACTTTTGTCTCTTTACTCTGCATCTACATCATATAGCATTTCCAGCTGATTCTGCACCTCGCTGCATGTAAAACTTTAAAACCTGTCCCTTACTTTATTAAACTTACTCATTCTTTCACTTTTATCTTCTCTAACGTCACTTCAAATTTCCCTATAATATTCTGTAAATCTCGCTTTCAATTTCGGCTTACTCCTGCTTACTCTTAATTTAATCTAGGTAGTTTTTCTCTCTTTCTTATTCACCTGTCAGCATGGCTTCGAATACCAGAGGAACTACAAAGAGGAACCAATCCAACTTACAGGGTGAAATTAATAAAATCGTGCAGGAAGTTGTTAAATGCCCTGCCTTCCTCAACTCCTTGGCCACGGTCCTTATTGGAATGGTCGCCAAGCAGTTGGAGGAGAGCATGAATTTAAGACGGACTTAATAATTTGCGCAGGGAAATTAAAGACCGAGACAGAGAGATAAAAAACCTGAAGGCTGAACTCGACGCGAGAACAGATCTGCTTGAAATGTACACGCGACGGAATTCTTTGCGGATCTTCGGAGTGAAAAAGAAAGAAAATGAAGATGCAGATCAACTTGCGCTTGATGTGGGAAATCAGATAAGTGTCAATTTGAGCCGGAACGACATTGATAGATGTTACAGAGTAGGACCCAAGATTGAAGGAAGAACCAGACCACTAATTGTCAAATTTGTTAGTTACAGGAAGTCTTTCAGGAGAAAGAAAACTTAAGGGCAGTGATGTCACCATACGCAAAGACCTCACAAGATCCCGTTTGGAGGTTCTGAGTGCGGCCATAGATCGTTTTGGTTTGCGGAGCGTCTGAACGGAAGACGGTACAATAGTCGTCAAAACAGGTACCGGGAAAGCCCGCGCGCAGACAATTGCCGACTTGCAGGCCATTTCCGCCAAAGTAGGAGCGTCCCCCACCCCCAGCCCCACAGCTTAACACGCCTTAACTTGGAATCTCCAAGGACCTTTCATTTCCCTCTCCCCCTCTAAGCTTCTTTCTACTCTCACCTTTTCCTCAATACTCTCTCTGAATCTCTCTCTCGATCTCGCTCTCACTCTTACTTGTACCCTTTGTTTATTTCTATTCATCTCTCATTAAGTCGTCTCTTTCACCCGTCTGTGTCGGCTGTCTTTAGCAGTCGGGCAGTCGGCGGCCGTTTCGGTAATTTCTCGTGTACCTCAATGCAAAGTGTTCTTCCCACCCCACAACCTTCGTTACCTGCAAGTGTCTACTCCCCTTCCCTGCCAGCCCCGGCTGCTGTAGACACTGCGCCGCTTATTTCTAGGAACTGTTTTTACGTCGCGCATTTAAATGCACAATCTCTTCTTTGCCATCACTCCGAGATTCAAGAAATTGTAATGAAGCATAAATTTCACGCACTCTTCATTAGCGAAACATGGCTAAATAAATCTTTAAATTCTCACACCGTCAAAGTCCCTGGATACCGTCTTTGGAGATCTGATAGAAAATCCAGCGTGGCTGCACACGGCAGTGGTGTTTCCTTTCTCTCTTTCTCTAAATTATCATTCAATGTCACTAAATCTTCCTATTCCTCTCATTTTAATCCTATTATCTAAGTATTCAACCTTAAAACAAATCTCTGTGACATACATAAATACTTTTTTGTTTTTTTTTCATTGTTCATTCATCCTCCTATAGAATAGTTTAACTACTCCATAATCTAGCTATTTGTTTTTGTAACCAATTTGTACTCTCCCTCAATCATTTTAAATAGCATATGAGGAACTAAACTTCAATCCATACCTCACTTTTACTACAGTACCCACAGGTGTGCATACCTATGTTATGAACACATGTTTGTGCATTTGTGCATTTTCTTAATTGTACAAAGTGATATGCTCATGCGTCCATGTGCTCACATGTGCATATACTCAAAATATTATAATTTCTATGCTTTAATATTAAATTCAAAATATTTTCATTCCTACTTTGTATTTTGTATGCACTGTAATTGTTTACTTATATTGTGACCTTGGTAGAGTATTTGGTCTTGGCCTTCAGCCACCATCCTGATTGAGGTTTACCTGGGTTTACTCAATCGCTTAAGGCGCATGCCGGGATGGTCCCTTTGTTTGCAGTCCCAGGAATAAACGTAGTATAAATCGTTGGTTTACGGGTGAAAGATGTTGGGTAAGGTTTTCAAGTCTTGAGAATATTCCAATTAGTAAACACTTCATAAATTTTTAAAACTTGCACTTTTTTTAGTTTGGGGAAAATTTTAAATTCTAAACTTTTCCTACATTTAATTTGATCGTATCCACGTTTATGATTTCTTTTTTCTTCTCTTTTTATTTACCTAATTTAAAAACCGAATAGATTTGTTTTCTCTTTCTTTCAAGACTTGAACTCTTTACTTGATGTTTTTCGCTTGTATGCTGACGAGTTTTCCTCCCTTTCTGTTTTTTAGGGGTAATTCAAAAATACGTACGCAATTTTAGCTTCTTCAAACGTTCTCTCAAACAATTAGTGGTACATAATAACATGTCACTGTTTTAAACAAGTTCCTTCTAATTTTCTTCCGTACCCAACTTACGAGTCAAAAAAAATAATTGCTCTAAATTTAAGTAAATCTCGAAGTGTTTCAATCTGATATATTTATGACTAATTTTTAATGTCTCCCTAACGTAAAATTAATAAACTTAAACACACAAATGTTGTGAGTGCGTTTCCTGTTCTATCAACTTCTTCCTCCCTCGCTTTCACTCCTGCTTCCCATGTGAGAAACCCTTCATTTAAATTGCGTACGTATTTCTCATTGAATGATCTCCTTTTTATCATAAAATAAATTGTAATAAAAATTTTTGAAAGTGGTTAGGCGGAAGAGTACGCTAAATGGCCTGAGCCTCGCCACCAATAAAGACAATTATTTATTTATTTATTTGTTTATTTATTTAAAGTCGGCCGCGTGACGCCGCTGCCGAAGGAGGCCTTATGAAGCCCTTCCGCGGCGAGACGAGGCCACTTTATAGGCCGATATCCGCGCGCAACAGGCGCGGCGGGCGTCACGACGCCAGTCATGCACCAACAGGCCGCCCCGCGTCGATAACGGGGCGTCGCGCCCCGCCACATCACGTCCCTCGCCCCTCCACGCTCCGCCCCGCTCAGCCTGTCCCGTCGGGCGAAGAATACCGGCAAACTTGTATCAGGGCATTAACGAATGTCACTGCAGTGAGTCTGTTCTGGGTTCCAGTCCAGACGGTGGTAAACTTTTCGACACTAGCTTGTCAGCTGGGTCAAATTTAGCCTCGCGCTGTCTGGAGGAGAATTCTGGCGGCAGGCTCGGGAGTTCTCCGTGGTTTCTCTTGTCGATACTGAGCGAATGCCGGAGTAGATCCCTAAGAAACGGACCACGGACCGTCTTTCCTTCCTCTTCCTATTATCGTCACCCCTAACACGAACTACAGGACGGCATATGTCGAGGGATCAATCAGGAGCTCAGAGCTTGTCCCAGAGCGGTGCCATGTTGGTGGGAGATACCTATAATACGATAATCCTCGAAAATCTACATAAGTCAGCGCGACAGCCAGCGGGGAAGATGACCGCCTCTTCCCGCGATAAAAAGTATCCACTCCAGAAAGGAGAATAATTATCTTTCCTGTTAATGCTCTCGGAATCGCTAATCAATCAATCGGGCGGAGAAAATGCGATCGCGAAGTGAAGGAGGATGGCAGTGAGGCACCCGAATGGAGCGAGAAATATACAGCCTTCTTTTTTCTATCATTTACCATGATTATCTCGCGTAATTGGAGACCGTGGTTTTTATTTCAAGGTTTCAGAGAGACTTTGTGCCTCGTGCTGCAACTTAGCCCCCCCGAACCTGTGCGCATGCTCGACGCCGACTCGAAGTGATAAAGTCGCTTTCCGCTGACTTTAGGAAACGACTTCAATCGCACGCAAAAAAATTGTAGAGTAGTCGAACAAATTGATGCAAGTGCCAAAAGTTCATATTTGCTTATATTGATCTCAAAGTGATGTAATTGCCAAGGCCAATAAAGTACAACTTGCTTTGAAGCTCAAAACCTTTCCATTTAGTTACAATCTGCTTCAAACGTGGAGCTTTCTGTATTTACCGTCTTTGAACCTGAGTTGTTTCCTTTTTCCCACAATTCTTGTTTTCGGTACTTAGATTAATTTGCTCAGCCACTCAACAATTACTCACTCACGCTGTATGGAATGTGTACCCAGCTGTGCGGCAGAGAGCTTCTGACTCTAGAAGCTCATGATGTAACATTAAATTTGTTACTTTAATATGTATTTTAATTATATTACAATATTTGAGCATAATATTATAATTATATAGAGAGATTACAGGTTGATGGACAGCTCTAGCCGAACAAATGCAAATAAAGGAGAAACAGCAGTGTGGAAATTTAGCGCAAACTTTTTTCACAAGTCGGAACTTCTATTTCCACATAAACTTGCAACTAGTGGTGCTACAGAATGGTACAAACTTTCCCGTATTCGTTTTCTATTTCCTGTGGTCTCGGATAGCAATTTGGACTTGACACATACTCTTGCCAGTTGCCATCTATTGCCGCCAACATTTTCTTAATTTTTCGGTTTCTTAATAGTAGAACGAATATATTTATTTAGGAATATTAAAGAACAGAGAAACCTCGTCGTAAATGGCAATTTTCTTCGAAAAATTAAGAGCCATTTTTAAGGGAATGGGGTTTCTTCGCTACTGTATATGCGAAATTTGAAGCTCTTTTTCACAGGAATCTTATGTGTTTCCGAAAAACTTTATTTAAAGTCATTTATATTACTTAAATTCACAAATACAATAGTGTTTACAAATTGTATAAAACGTGTGTATTCACGGTGTGAGAAATCTTTAAAAAATTACATTTGTGTAATTTTAGAAAAAAAAACAAAATGAACTTTACGTCAAATGTGAAATTAGCATTATCCGTTCGAAAACCTTTAAGAAAAAATTTGTAGCCATTTTTGAGAAAATGGTATTTGAGCGTTTCTGAAAATGCGGAATTTTGAGCTAGTTTCACAGAAAACGGTTGAGTTTTCGAGTAACGTTATTGTACATTATTCGAAGCACATCTACTCATAAATATAATAATGTGGACAAATGGCCTCTAAAATCATTATTAACGACGTAAAAGTTAAGTCAAAAAATTAAATTTTTACAATTTTTTGAAAATTAAAAGAATAGAGTAACATGCCGTTTATGTCATCCAATAGAGTGAATTTAGCACTATCCCTACGAAAAGTTTAAAGAATAAATTTGGGAAGGTTTTGGAGAAAACCTTGTTTTTGTATTTTTTAAAATTGCACAATTGCAGGCAATATCGCGCGAAAACTACTAAAATTTTCAAAACTATGTACATGACCTTAAAGAGAGAACTCAGTATGAAGAACAAATTTTATTTCAAGGAAACATCTCTATCTGCAATTTTGTAGTTCGAAAAAGACGCCAAATAAAATTCAAACTTTCGCAAATTTAGTGCGAAAGCACCAGGTGTTAGCTCAGAGCTGTACGTGAAAATCGGACCTATGTCATGTTAAAAAGTGTATTTTACTCTATTCATACAAGAATTTTAAATAAAAAATTTGGAGCCGTTTTTGAGAAAATTTTGAAAATCCCGGGGGGCTTCATATAAAGTACCCCCAAATTTTGAAGAATCTTTTTCAAAATCTCAAAGCTTTGACTAGAATCAGATCGACCGGGGAATATCCATTTTGGAAGAAATCGTACGTATGGTTTAGACACTAGCAGTGTTCACAGACGGACAGACAGACGGACAGACGGACGGACGGACGGACGGACGGACGTTTTCCTTTCAATTGGGTTTTCGGTATCAAGGACATAGAAAACCGGGTTTCTGGCTACACCACGTGTTAGGGAATTTTTTTTCTTAATTTAGCAACTGGTTTTATACACTTCTTCGTTTTCAGGGCCCGGCAATTAATTTTTTTCTGCCAAAAATCCCCCATTTTTTCGCGCAGCATTACATAACTTTGCATATACTACGTATATTACTCCGTGTATACGTACGTATACGAGAATGTAAAAACTTGTACCCTGTTCTCACGTTACTGGTCAGGTGGTTGCTTTGTAATGGAACAGACCGGAAGTCACGGCACGCGATTGCCACGTGTTATAATAATATTTTTTTCTTTCAATGTTGTAGCGTAGTGAATCTAAGAGTGCAGGAATAGTGCAGAAACGCCGTTTGTCGACACCAGCCCATGTGGACATGCCGCCGTCTGGGCGCTTCCGTCTGTGCCGCGACCACAAGTGCGCGGGCGGGGGCGGCGGAGCCCTACACGACTCGCGCACCTGCGCCCCCGCCACGGCACGGAAACGGTGACATTTCGAAAGGATAGCGAAGCGACGGGAGTCGTCGCCGAGGTGACACTCCACCGCCAAAGAAGCTTTGGGTGGAGACCGTGCGCCTGCGCCACCTGGCCCGCTTCGCTCCAGCCAAATCGTCGCTCCGTGTACTAGCAGCCTAGAGAAGCAGTCCTCGTTTATGATTGAACCCCGGGAAGCACTTCGTGTGCCAAGCAACTAGGAGAAGCACCGCTGGATGTACGAATCCCGCGCACGGAGTAACAGTCCCTGTCGATCAGGCTCACGCCGAGGGAGAAACTGAATCGCCGTGAAGTCTCACCGCGCCTCCACTGCTGCGGGAGAAGCCGCTAGCGGACAGGCAAGGGGAGCCGGAGAAATGTTGGCTGTGTTCGAACGGTAGACTGTTGGTCGGAACTTTGTGCAACGCCTGAGGGCGGTGTGCGTAACTTCGCCTCAGTCGCCATCCTCCCCCCCCCCCGTGATTCCAACCGCCGCCGTCCTCTCCGCCGCAGCCGCCGTCGTCCTCACCCACGCCGCGCCGTCGCCGCCGTCGACAGCAGTTTGTTTCTTCAGAAACATTCATTTTTTTTTAAAAGAGTTCGTATCTGTACAATATTCCAAAATTCTGAAGGTTTTCTGAAGAACTCTTCCATTTTTACTTTCCCGTATACGTACGTATACACGGAGTGATATACGTAGTATAGGGAAAGTTATGTAATGCTGCGCGAAGAAATGGCCAATTTTCGGCGGAAAAAAATTAATTGCCGGGCCGTGAAAACGAATAAGTGGATAAAACCAGTTGCTAAATTAAGAAAAAAAAATCCTCTATCTCGTGGTGTGGTCAAAATCCATGATTTGTTGCCTCTTTATACTTAAAAATCGATTGACGGCATTCCGTCCGTCTGTCCGTCTGTCCGTCCGTCCGTCTGTCCGTCTGTCCGTCTGTGGTCAACGCTAGCGCCTAAACCGTTCGGTCGATTTTCTTCAAAATTGATATTCCCCAGTCGATCTGATTCTAGTCAAAGCTTTGTGATTTTGAAAAAGATTCTTTAAAATTTGGGGGTACTTTATATGAAGCCCCCGGGGGTTTTCAAAATTTTCTCAAAAACGGCTCCAAATTTTTTCTTTAAGTTTCTTGTATGAATAGAGGAAAATACACTTTTTAACATGGCATAGGTCCGATTTTCACGCACAGCTCTGAATTTTCGAAAATTGTGAAAGTTTGAATTTTTTTCGGCGTCTTTCTCCAACTACAAAATTGAAGATAGAGATTTTTTCTTCAAATAAAATTTGTTCTGCATATTGAGTTCTTTAATAAAGGTCATGCAAATGTTTTTCAAAATTTTGGTAGTTTTCGTGCAATATTGCATGCAATATATGCAATTTTAAAAAATTACGAAAACAAGAATTGCTCAAAAACGGCTCCAAATTTTTTCTGTAAACTTTTGGTAGGGATAGTGGTAAATGTACTCTATCAATGACATAAAAGCCATTTTGGTCTATCGGTTGGTTTTTTCAAAAATTACAAAAATGTAAATTTTTTTACTTGTCTCTCACGTCGTTACTATGTACATTATCGGCGATTTTTTTACATTATTATATTTGCGAGTATATATGCTTTAAATAATGTCAAGTAAAGTTTCTCGAAAACACTACCGTTTTCTGAGAAAAGTAGCTCAAATTTCGGCATTTTCAGAAATGCTCAAACGTCATTTCCTCGTACATGGCTGCAATTTTTTTCTTGAAACTTTTGTAACGGATAGTGCTAATTACACTCATTAGTATAGCGTGAAGTTTATTTTGAGTTTTTTTTGTTTTTTTCAAAAATTATATAAATGTAAATTTTTTGAAAGATCTCTCACATCTTTAATATGCACATTATCCGCAATTTGTAAAGATGATTATATTTGTAAGTGCTTCAAATAACTTCAAATAAAGTATTTTGAAAACTCAAAAATTTTCTGTGAAAATGAGCTGCAAATTTCGCATTTTTAGTAGTGCTAAAACGCCATTTTCTCTTAAACGGCACATAATTTTTAAAAGAAAATTGCCATTTACGGCTAGGTTTTTGTGTTGTTTAATATTCTAAAATTAATGTTTCTGTTCTACCAATAGGAAACCGAAAAATTAAGAAAATGACAAAAAAATGTACTTTTGGCGATGATAGATGGTAGCTGGCAAGAAAGAGTATGTGGCAATTCCGAATAGCTAGCGAAGACCCAGGAAAATAGAAAACTAATACGGGAAAGTCTGTGCCATTCAAATAAGGCCGTGTTGAATTTTTTGAAAATATGAGTTGTTTTTTCTATAATTTCCTGACAAACGAAAGTCCGCTCGGAATTGACTGCGCTTCGCTTTCGTCGTATTCTCACAACTAAAATTTTAAAAATACATTTGTTTCTGAATTACATGTATTTATCAAAACCACATCTTCAAATAAGGTCATGCTTAATTTTTTCAAAATACGAGTAGCTTTTCTATAATTTTGTGACAAACATAATAGCCCGCTGTAAATTTACAGCGCTTCGGACAGCTGGGTGCGTCGTAAATTAGAATGGGCAATTTTGTATATTATTTCTTTCTTCGTTTCTTACATTAGAACTTTTGTTATACACTTACACATTAATATTTTATAAATAGTTTATTTTGAAATATTTGAATTAAGTAAAAAGAATTAATAGCTCTCAGAATATCGACAATGCAGGGTCTGCAACAATGGAATTCACTTTGCGCTCGCGAATTTCTGTGAATTACGTATCATTGTTGTGACCTGAAGGAGCTGTATGAAAAGGAGTTATAATTGTCTAATTTATGTTGATATTTGCATGAAAATATTCAGTTTTCGCAGCAAATGCTGTAGCATTTGTAGTGAGTAGAGAATTTGTTGCATGGTTTTAAAATACTCTTCTCTAATCATGGCCCTATGGAATGCATTTCTATATTGTCCAGGTTATCAGGCTTCTTTTTCCAATATAGGTTTACAAAACGTTTGTATTAAATTTTGTGCAGTTGTAGAATTCACACAGTTCTGACAACACTGCGATGGAAACAGTGAGTTGTAAGCTAAGATGTTAGTAGCGCACAAAGTGCAATATTTCAGTACTATATAGCCGTTTCCTGTAATACGGGAAAGTAAGTGCTGTTGTAGCACCACTAGTTTTACATTGTGGTATACCTACGTACATGTGGAGTAAGAGGAAGAAAATAATATATTTCCGTGAAAGGAAACTGTGTACAACTAATTGGGGCACTGGATTCCAACACCTAGAACAATGGTACCAGCACCACGAGGGGCCAAGGGACGCTAAGGGCAAATGTGTGAAGGGCCAAGATAAGGCCTACGCCATATTCAGAGAGTCCGATGGCGAATGTCTCCCGAGGAGCGATAGGGGCAAGGTGAGGCTCTTTCAGTCGTCCGAAGATGGCATCTGGAAAGGAGCCATAAATAGGAGGTGGGGCGAAGCCATGCAAGAGACCAGGAAAATAACGATCGAGAAATTCTGTGCCATTTTGTAGCACCGGTATTTTAGCTAGTACTGTACAGTGTCAAATTTCGTAACATCTCAATTTTGCATTTATGATTCCAGAATGGTAAATTAGTCCACTCAAGTGGAATTCCCCCTTGTCTTTGTGTCGTTATTTTGGTGTATCATTTGGCGCGTCTTTATAGTACGTGCAGAGCGGGTCAGAAAACTAGTGGTGCTTTAACAACACATGCTTTCTCGCATTATTTGTAACGACTACCCAATATTATACTACTCCAGGAACCTGAAAAAGTGTTTCCAACCAGCCAAGAAATGTTTCCCGCGCACTATCCTTACTCAGGCCCGTAGATTTAACTCACTGTGTGGTTTACCGCTACCCCAGACACCGGACACTCGTTCGACTATACTCACATTTCAGTCAGATATTAAAGCTATTGGTAAGGAATTACAAAGTTCAGTTTTAAGATCAAACTTCTTCCCTACCCTTCCTTAAAATACTGGATTAATCTCATAAGGAATTTGAAAACTTATTTCCATTTACTACGAAGTGTGAAATAACTTCATCGGGGGCTAGGAAAGTTTCGTATCAATCCTTTTGTGGAACAATCTTTTCAATGAAAGCTTAAAAGAATCATTTCCTTCCAGGAGGATATGATGAATACCAGCACAAGTCCAAGATCCAATATTCCTAGAAAATTTATAACATAATGACACAATAGCAGGGCCACTGTCAATTACAAATAGTCTCCTCTGAAAATACAGAGCTGCCATGTGTAACAAATCTGCATATGGTAGGAAATGGTGTGGCATTTACGATGCTTCTATCATCGAAATCAATATTAGATGTTGGCTCTCCATCGTAACTGTTTATTAATTATATGTAAAAAATTATAAGTAATTATAAGTAAAAAATTATATGTTTCACATTTTACATTTTCTTTAAAATCCAATTCTTGACAATATTCTGTAAAAAGTTTTTAATTCTTTAAATTTTGTAAAATTTTTTGTAATTTAGATATATTATTATTATTATTATTATTATTACTATTATTATTTTTGTAGCACTGATGATGGCCCCAATGCGGCCGAAAAAGCTTTATGCCACAATAAACAGTTACGATGGAGAGCCAACATCTAATATTGATTTAGATGAAATCTGCATTTATTTTATTCACCCAACTACTAAAATGATGACATACTATTATCAAACTAATTAATTGATTAACTGATATTGAAATTTGATTGCTCTAGCCAGCTCAATAAATTAATAATTTATAAAATGGGTTCGTATTATGCCACTATCTTCCATTTGCTTACCAGTTTCAGCATTGGCCACTCGATCCGCCCGCCATACGAAAGACGAGAAACCTCTGCAAGTAATTCTTTATGCAAAGATTTGCTAGCTACAGATTATGCAGGATTGCATAATAATCATGTGATCTGATATTCATTAAAACAGTAACAGATTGATTTATTCAACTGATTTTCTTTAAATTGCTATTAACAATAATTTTGTTACTATTTTGCATTTGCTTTAACTTCAATAATTTTTGAGGTCATGAACTTTTTCTGAATGTCTAATCAGGTTTTACGGTACCAAGAGCTCACTTCTCAGATGTCGCCACGTAGATCTACTGATGACGGTCCTCTGGGCGCCGCGTTGTCCGCTCTTCTTTCTTTCTACTCCTATCTTGTCTAAAAGTTATCGTCGATATTCACTAATAAAGTCCCTGTCACGAACATTTCTATCTCGTGCATCGATTGTTCACCTACCCATGAACTTATTCGCCTCGAGCTTCACTAAACTATCTACACGGCGCTGATTCTAATATATCCGTACTTTTGTCTTCCCTTGGTTTTTACCCCAAAATCACACGACTTATTAAAGTTTGTGACTAAAGTCCTATCACGTTACTCACTGCTTTCATTATTGTCCTGTCTTTGAATCCTGAGTTTTTAATAATTTTCACAAATTCGGTGGTACTGCACAATGTCTATCATAAATCCAATTATATATCGTTCAGTAACGAATTCAATTAATGGCTATCGGATTAATGTTTCCAATTCCAATGTTCAAATTTACGATTCGACACAATCCTAAAGTTCAACTTTTTTTCAAGAATTATTTAAAATAATCTTCCTACCACACTAAATTATAATATATTAATCGTATCTGCTAACTCGATCACAGTCCTATCATTTCCTCGCTATGAAAGTTAGAGTTCAAATTTCTAAAGTTCCAAATTGCTCGTCACACGCAATTATTTCTAAACCACCTTTTGCGTCGCGATCCCGTAAGAGAGTGATAGAGACGATGCCTTCTTCCTCGCAAGAGACAATCTTCCCGTTGTTTTTCCCTGAAACCCTCTCACATCCGGTCATTTAACTATTATCGCACCAGAATTACACGATATCCACCCCACGATCACACTGATTACAGAGTCTACATGTCAGTAGGACGAACCTCTCTCCCCATGTTTACCGATTCCCTAGCAACCACATGCGACTGTCTGATATTTTTCCCTATAATGCACCTATATTCGAACATTTGCCGTAAATATTGTATACCCAAGTTTTAGTATATTACACATGAGAGTTCAATTGTGTTCCCAATCAGCAAAACTGTTGCACCGCACCGTTTCGAATTCGGATGGTCCCAACACTTAACAAAAATGTTCGTCTTTTGCATTTGCAATTTTCAAAAATTGTATTATTTTTCTTCATAATTTTCCAAGAATTATATTATTTAAAGAACAAATTTCATTAAGGAAAAAATCTCTATCATCAAAATCTTTGTTTTGCAATTAATTTTTTGCTTATAATTTTGGATTAAACGCAGAGTTCCCAAAAGCTGGAACCTGCACAATTTTTAAGAGTTATTTATTCCAACCGGGGAATAAATTAAATAAAAAATTTGTAGCCGTTTTCTAGGATTTTTTTTATAAATTGGATAAACATTCAGAGGAAATTTGCGAAAATTACTAGCATTTTGTCAAGAATTGTTCATTATCCCTCGTAAAGATCTGGTTGTTGAGATTGTTTTTGCGATATTCGAAAATAGTTTGCCAAAAAGGGGTCTAAAATGAAATTCTTTACCGTTATGTGTTACTTATGAGAAAAATTTTGAAAGAAAAAATGCAGCAGTTTTTTAGGAGAAAATGTTTCCTATATTTCACGCAAAAGTACGCGAAGACTGTTCGTATTTTCAAAACATTGTACATGATATTATTGCAAGTTCTATTTTTGATGCAATATTCCATTAAGGAAAAAACGTTATATAATATTCAATATTGCTTTTGTAAGAAGACACCGAAAAAATCTTCAACTTTTGCAATATTCGAAAATTTAGAGATTTCCACAAAAATTAGGCCTACGCTGATTTCTTGCTATTTTTAATTGTTATTTTTGTGAAAATTTTGAAAATGTCGAGGATTCATGTACGTAAAGTACCGCCAAAAATCAAAATATCAGTTTCAAATTCGCTAAGCCTCGAGTTCAGATTGAATATCAATTTTAGAGACGGACGGGCGGGCGGGCAGGCTCGTAATGCGCGTGGCGATTGAATTTTCAAGCACGCTGCAATTCTTCTTTCCGACATGCCTTCGTCTTGTGATAGAAAAGCTCCGAGGGAGAGGCCGACCACCATTAAGTACATACTCTTCACATGTTGCGTTATGGAACAACTTTTTTAGATTTAAAGAATTGATATATTGTATTTATAACTGCAGACCACTTACTTTACACAGTAATTAAACTACATTTATATGATCAATAATTCAACTTCAAAGCATTGCATGTTTTCGTACTCTCGTAATTTTGAAGTTCGTTTGTGAGTTATTGTGTCGGTGAAGCACTGTAAATGGCTGGACCTAAATAATCTCCCAATGAGTTCATTAAACATCGAAAATGATAGCTCTATCACAGGTTAGAAATGAAAATGTCGATTAACGTTAACGTCTGGAAATGAAAATGTCGATTTCATTCCAGAGAACTGATCCATTTAACAAGAAAAAAAGTATTACATGGTAGCAATTTATCGCTTCCATTCATTAAATGACGTCCTTGTTGAGATTTCATTGGACGTGCTTTGTCAGCATCCGGTGAGCTTCGATTTTTACGTTGCCCGAAAGTACGTAAATCGAGAAAAATTCACTCTGTATTTGCCACGGCATTAATACCTTAAAAACCTTAACTGTGGGAAAAGGAACCCTTAATCAAAATAAAATCCAGTTCTAATCGTAATTTGACTGCAATGCCCTATTTGACAATCTGACTTCTCTGGGATAATGAGGCAAGGCTATATAAAAAATGCATCATCTGATAATTCACAATTAAGTGAATTGAAGAAATGAAACATTATATGAGTGGGTCAAAACCAGGGACGGTACAAGTGACATTTTTCAAGAAATTGAGTTAAGTGCTTTATTTTCACGCTTTAGGGCCATACTTTTGAGTGAAAGAACCTTACGAGTGTTTAATGGCAACTGATGCTACTTAGTGGCAAGCGGTACAAGTGAATTTAATATTTTAATTTCTAAAGATCCCGCCACAACAGTACAAATGCTAACATGGCTGACAATCATTACCACCCTATTTTCGACTCGTCTTCGAAGAAGAAAAGTGTTCTTAATATGAGTGATAAATGTCGGTAAAAAATTGGTTATCAGATTTATCATTAGATTATCATCAGATTATCATTAAGATTTATCAGCAGATGATTCGGTTAATAACAAATATATTGCCTGCGCAAGGTTAGTAAATTATGAAGCTATTTTGCTATACCAGAGAGATATTTTTCATATTTATAGTGTCCCGTGCTTCGCTTGAAAACCATAGACAGTATTTTTATGCGATCAGCACACCTTAATTTACAACAATGTTAACCTTTTAGTTTCCACAAAAAATGCACTACTTGCGAAATCGACTAACAAAATAATAGTGTCACTTATACCACTATGTCACTGAAGAATTTTAGATGTGTTAAATGATGTGAAATTCACTAGCATCATTACTAATAATAACTTGCGGAGCCTTGCTAATTAAATGAGCGGTAGTAAAAAAAGCAAAGTTTTAACACTATTAATTCTTAGGATAGCCTTACAAAATTTCAACAATAATCATCGGCAAAGGTTTCCCCGCAATCGTATTCCTCGGTGATATTATTTTTCTATTCTATATTCATGTTCTGAAGATAAAGAATGTGGTTTATCAGTTTCAACCACTTCTGATCACCCAACTCCCGGCCAGGATCAAATGCAAGCAATCAAATTAACAAAATAACATAGAATCAGAATCTGCAGCAAGTCTACAAAAGAATGCTCGAAGAAAAGGGCATCAAAATCTGGAAGGCATAGAAGGCCAAGAAAAGGAAGACACTGAGAAATCTGGAACAAGAGTACACATCTCTAACCAGGAGAACGATGTCTGCAAAAATTATTCAACCATTTCATCATACCTGTCGGTATTGTAACGAAAAACCCCTCTCACTGCTTCTGATATCGATCACGCCCACGAAACGGGCGCCAATGCAACGAAAAAACCCCCCTTTCCTATTTACTAAAAACGCCCTACGAACTGGGCACTAATGTAATGAAAATCTCCCCTCTCAACTCCTATTGTTGATCACGAAAAACTTCCTTGCTGATCACCTGTAATATCTACAATGCACACCACTGTGCCCCCCTTTTACTATCCGGAGTTTTCCTGTTTACATAAATTTATCAGGGCGGGCCGTGATTTGTTCTCTACAGAACACAAGCGCCACGCCAATGCAGGGACCAGGATCAGCTAGCTATGTGATAAAAACACCGATTACGTAACATCAAAACGAGAACTCAAAATCTCGTTTGTTTATTTTCTTTTAACCAACAGAAACATTAATACCCTCATAAAAGAATCAATACCACACAACATCAACAAAACACGATGTCATAAAAATCACAAAAATCATAAACATATTATACCCAAACGTTATTACGAAATAATGAGCTCAATACTGTGGCCACACCCATTACATTGCAATCCCCCCAAAATGTTTCCAGTTTTGGCTTTGCAAACCATTTATTCTTCCCAAGAGCAAAGAAATCAAAGTCATTGACTTCACTGGAGTGTTGCAAAACAAAAAAAAATATTCCACTTCCCTTTCGTTGTTAACGAAGCAGCGACCGGGTCCACACACACAAGATCTCACGCCGTCATGCGTAAGAACTCTGCTCCACTGCTGCCTGCTAGCGCCGAATTACCAATGCCCCCCAAATTGGCACTGACCACGGCGACGATATGCAAAGACGCGCTCGAGTCTGCTGCACCTCGGCACACCTCGTTCGGCGACACCCGCTTCGATTTTTCAATGGTCGAAGTAACACCAGTTCCAAACATTAGTAGAAAAACTTTCAAAATTCACAAAACTCAAAATTATGATCGCGCGTGGCATAGCTTTATATATTACTACTAAAATAGTTCACATCACACGGCATACAGTTCCGCCACCTTGCGAATACAAGTCCGAAGGAGCAACACCTCGAAATTTTATAAGTTCGCGTGTTAAAATAATATCACGAGTGACGCGGAGTACAACTCGCCACGAAGTTATTCACTCCTCTCACAGTTTATAATAGTTCACTAGTACGAGTCCAGAAGAGAACACTTCATCAAAAAAATTACAAATCCAAATTTTAAAATTATTCTTGCAACAAGCGACGCGGATTCTGCCTCTCGCTACCAAGCTATTCACCCGTCTGACCCCCATTGTTGTCCTAAAGCATTTATAGCTTTTTTCCGAACAAAACAATAGCGCCTCTACTGTCTTCTGCTTTATAACTTATAAAATAGTTTATTATTAATTTCTAACACTTCCTGGATTGTCTTATTATATTGTAAAATTCCCAATTAAAATTTCGTATCCATTCCACTTCTTAGACATCACTTTTCTCGCTTCATTTTGTTAAAAGAATGCTATTTCGTGCGTCTCATGCCTACAAACATCGCTCGTTTATTTCTCAATTAACTAATGTAACATAATGTTTATCTATTAATGTTCGGCGTCCTAAAATTGTGTCAACACGTTTATAATTTGGCCCGTATTCCACGGAATACTTTGGTATATGCCAAATCTCGGTAGACACACTAGTTTTCGTTTAATTTATTAATATATCCAAACTCTTCTGAAGTGACGTCACGACCATTGTTGTTTTCGTTCTTTAACATGTTAAAAGTCAATGTCGTGATCACAAAACTCGCGATATTATGCGTTTCTGTGACCCGATTTAGCTGAAACAAACTTTATTCTGTTCCTTATAATTTTGCGCGTTGACTAGTAACACGCAACCATTAATTCCCCACTGCGTTCACATGTTCGTCCGAAATACTCGTTTTCTCTTAGATCACCTTCACTTGTTTTTTCTATATTCCGCTCTGGAAGTTTCTACATAAAGTTCTATACCCGGTTCATAAACCAATGGTCACTTCATGTTATTTACCTATTTCATTTGTAATAGATGGCTAAACTATTACAGTATAAATGCAAGAAAGTTACCGAAGAACGACGAAAAGCAATTCATATATATTGGAATTGCTGTTTTTGGCAGCTACAAACGTCCTTTGTACTAAAGGAAGTTTCGACTAGCAAACCAAGACACCAGAAACAAGATTTTAAGAAATCAAAGAGACTTAGTACCGCTATTCATCTTGACGGAAAGCGAGTATGTAAAACATTTTCCTAAAAATTTTAACTATAAGCAATCGCCAATTGCGGGAAAACAGTGGACAAGAAAAGGACTCTCTGCCACCAAATGATGAATGCTACCCTCATAGCTATGAAAGTGACGAAGGACTGTGTGAAAATGAACTCCAGACTCTTTAAAGTCAAATGGGTACCAGTGATGTTTCTCTAAAACATTTTGAAATCATAGTGGTGCAAGTGAACAACAATAATTCTTTGGTATGAAACATTACCCTTAGACGATTTTCGTGTACACATCAGAATACTTTATCAAGTGTCTAACCATATGTATTTTTATTTTTGTGTTTACTTAAAATCACGACTCTACGTTGGCATTGAAACCTTTAAACACGTTTTTCTCAAAATATGACAAATGTTAATTATACTGTTCTGGTTTTCACGCATTCATATAGCTTCTTTTAGAACCATTGCATTATTGAATAACATAATTTGTGTAAAAATGGATACCATGTTTAAGTATACCATAAGAAACAATCATTTTAAATAAATGATTTTGTTTCAGTGACATGTTTGAAGATACAAAATGGTAATTCTCACAAGTATTGAAATGTACAGTTTTGGAAACAAAAATTGATCGCGGCCGTCTGCGGCTAAGTTCAGATTGTGCACGGCTTGGGCAGCCCTTGTCATGACGAAACGTTGCAGGCGGAGCCTCACAAACCTAGGCAGCCAATCTCAACACAGAGGGGAGTGTCCTAGCAGAATTACGCCGTACAAAATGGCGGGCGTTGCTAGTTCCAATGTGGAAATATTTTCGAATAAAAATACATGGAATGAAACACTTTTATGAAGTAAATTTTTTCAAATATATATCTGAACACATACACTTAACCACTATTAACACAATTCGTTTTGAAGAAATTACGTTGATGTGAGATAAAATAACACTAATTTTAGACCAATTACTTTCTTATACACATTTTAAGTTCAATATTGTTGTTCATACACAATCCATGAACTTTACCAAATGTCCAGTTTACTTCAGTTGTTTTATAAGAAAAAATAGTATTATTGCAAATACGCAATAATAATATGATTCTAAAATTTGCAAAAATTGCAAAATACTGTCTTTCTCAAATCGATAGAGGACTCCTGAGGAACTATTTCAATAAAAGACAATACAATTCAAAGACCAAGTGTATATTTATTAGTAAAGCAACAATTAAACTAGATATTAAGCAATCAATTTGATTCTCTTGTAAAAATTGTGATTTTGCGATATTCGACTCAGGGACAATTTGAGCACCCCCCAGAAGGTATAACGAACATTTCGAAATTGTTTATAACATTTTTAATTGTTGCAAAATTGTTAATTCGCAGTTTTCGGTTCTGGGTCATCAGGGAACTCCTCCCACTTTAGAATTGCAAATGTTGGAAATTGTTTATAAATTTACAAAATGTTGCAATACTTCTTTATTCTCTCATTTCAATTGCCTTTCAACAAATTGCGCAATTCCGCAATTCAATCGTCGCTATCGCCTTTCGTTTTGGAGATATTCAATTGTTTGTAGGAAATTAACATCTGATGCCAACCCTCATTGGTTTTACAAACAATCCAGTCGCTCTCCCCCCCACCAGTCGAGTATATGGTTCAGATCATTTTGCAGTGTCTCGCATTCCGCCGATTATACTGTATTAACGATTTCTGACTTATCGGCAAATTGATTGAAATTGTTGCTAATGAACTATTGCTCATTTTTATCTTTCCACATTTTCTTTTAATTCTTAATACTTCGTTGGAACTGTCGTTTCGATATTTTAATTCGTCTGAGTTATAAATAATCAAAACGCCGAAATTGTTGCCCTGCGAATGTGAACGTAAAAGTTTACTACTTGTTTGCCTATATTCTAGTCGATAGTGCAAACTGCATGCCGGTACCTTTATCATCTAGTGATGAAATCTTTTAGAAACAAATTATTTTGCAAAATGCATTTTGATGGTGCGGTGACACATACTATATTATTACTAATTAAAAATTTTGTATCAAGAAGTTTATCTATCGAATTGTTTTCTTGAATTTTTTGAAGTTCCAGTTTGAGCTAACAAGAAGGAAGTTTTAATCCATCGATTTCACTATCACTGTCAAAATCGCAGCATATACTACTCGGTAAAACGAGACTGCTTCCGAAATTCGCAGTGCGATGTAAGAAATTATGTCGAAACACCCTAGTGATACAATAGAGCTTGTATTTCCTATTTTCGATTTTTGTTAATAATGCTTAATAACTAGCGAAGTTTGAATGGAGATCATTTTAACATTTAATCCGCGACGCAAGTGTTGTGCAGCACAGATATTCATTGAAATATTTTTTAATTTTGCAAAAATTGAATAATATTTTATTTTTTTAATAGAACTATGTAGATTGTGTTTCTGAAATAATTAGAAATGAAGAGGAATGCAATATCTTAGTTGTTAATAAATTAAAAGAAATATAGAGCAACAAGTATTTTACCTAAACTTGATTTGAATTTATGAACAGTTATTGGTCCGGGAAGTATTACCCTTGAGACGCCTATGCGGCGATCGCCTATGGGACACTTGGCCTTCGCGGTGCCCAGACCTTTAGGCTATAATGGTGCAACGTGCTGGATGCGCGATGTGATGGATGCGTGAATACTGTAATCAGGGTCATGGCAGGGAGTGCATAGAAACGGACATAAATGTTAAAAAAGCCAATCAGCGAAAAGAACAATCTAAGAAACTGACAGTTTAAGAAAAAAAATTAAAGGCCATTTTCAGACCTAACAAGCATTGACCTTAATTTGTAATGGCGACAGAAACAAGCCTGAATTTTAAAACATTTGAAGTAGAAGGCAAAGGACTCAAAGTTTAAGATGTTTTACAGTAATATCTGGAGATAATTAAACAGATAGATTGGCAGCAAGTTTCTAATATTCTTTACTGCTAATCCACTTCCTCTTTTGTTCATGAATGTAATAAATTTATAAAAGAAAAAAAATTGTGAATTGTAAAACTTTTCTTCTGAAATATATTTTCACCGCGACTATTGCCCCGCACTTATACTAATACATCAAGAAGAATTTTGAACAAAGCAAATTCAAATCAATTGTTAGGGCAGGGACATATGATAAATTAACCTACGTATTTACCAGATTTCGCAATTGATTGTTTTTTATGATGAAAGTGACAAACATTTTTAATGAGACTGTGCCTACGACTCCAGAAGGTATGTGTTATTACTATAAAGTAGGAAAGCAGTGCGGTGAGGAAAACCCCGAAAGGACGACGCCAGGTCTCACGTTCCAGGGAGGAAGAACACGGCCAAAGGCCAAATTTAAAAGGATTCAGGAAACCCAAGAGCAATATTGACAAAATAATGTCAAAAGGCAATATGGGTGTAGAAATTGTTAATTTTAGTTCCAGTAATGAACATTTGAATTTTTTTCAAATGAAGAAAATGTACTCGATAGATGAATCTACATTAAAACTACACCCGCATTTAACCAAACTATCCTAGTTATTTTATTATTACAATTATTATTAGTAGTAGTATTATTATTAATTATGTCAAATATTAAACACTAGGCCATTTTTACTTTGCCGTATTCATACGTAAATACGGAGTAATATATGTAGTATAGGGATAGTTGTGTAATGCTGCCGAAAATGGATTTCTAGATTTTTAACGAAAATACACGTTTTGGGGTCCACTGATACCGAAAAAGTATTGTTTCTTTCAAATCGTCTGTCCGTCCGTCCGTCCGTCTGACCATCTGTGAATAACACTAGCATCTAAACTATAAGTACGATTTCCTCCGAAATGGATATTCTTCAGTCGATCTTCCACTCGAGGCGCCGCGATTTTGAAAATCTTTGTTCAAATTTTGGGGTACTTTGCATGAAGTCCCCCGGACATTTTCAAAATTTTCTCTAAAAGGCTCCAAATTTTTCTTTAAATTTATTTTAAGAATAGAGTAAAACACACTTATGAAAATGGCATAGGTCCGATTTTCACGGTTAACTCTGAATTTTCGAAAATTGCAAAAGTGTGAATTTTCTTCGGCGTCTTCCCACAACTACAAAACTGAAGATTTTTGCTTCAAATAAAATTTGTTCTCCCTAGTGAGTTCTATCATCAGGGTCATGTATCGTAGTGGAAACAAAATTTCTGCAACAATGTAAAGCCAACTTTTTAGATATATGAACACCAAATTAAAATAATAATATTAATAATAATAAATATTATAATAATAATGAAAATAATAACAATAACAACAACTACGCCGGCCCCGTGGCTGCGCTAAAGACGCTGCAGGTGCGAGTCCTGCGTAAGCATGGTCGTACTTGTGATTGTCTCTTCATTCCTTATCATCCTATTACCTCATTATTCATAATTCAAGGCGAAAAAACTTTGTCTTATCAAGGGATACAGCCGTATCAAGGGATAACTTTGACAAGACAAATGTATAATTTTGCAATTTAGTAAATTTTTTTGTAATGTAGAATTAAAAAAAAACTTACGAAGACTAGGACTCGAACCCGCTGCCCTCTGAGTTCTACAGAAATACTTTGACACTGAGCCATTCATTTGCTCCTCGCACACTCTTATTATAACAACACATTTCACATTAAAAAAACTTGAAATCAACAGTACGTTTGAAAAAATTAATCTAAATTCAGTTTTGTAGGCAGGAAACACGGAAGCCTTTTACCTCTGTACTACTACTATTTTGCTCCCGATAAACGTCAAAGTATTTTATACGCTCTCCAATAAAATAAAAGCAATCTTCATAGTTCGATCTAAAGAACGTAGATTTAAAAAAACAAGTGGTGATACAGAATGGGACAGACTTTCCCGTATTAGTTTTCTATTTCATATGGTCTCGGCTACCTATTCGGACTTCCCACATACTCTTGCCAGCTGCTATGTATTGTCGCCAACGTACACGTTTTTTAAAGTTTCATTTTTCGATTTCTGAATAGTAGAACGGAAATATTATTTGAAGAATATTAAAGAACCATTAAAATCTCCTCCTAACTGGCAGTTTTCTTTGAAAAATTTGTAGCCGTTTTTAAGAAAATGGCGTTTAAGCGCTACTGTAAATGCGAAATTTGAAGCTGTTTTTGAGAGACAATTTTTGAATTTTCGAAAAACATCATCAGATGTCATTTGAAGTACATCAACTTACAATTACAATAGTGTTTACAAATTGCTGGAAATATGCTTATTGACGGTGTAAGAGATGTTTCCAAAAAATACATTTGTCTATTTTTTTAAAAATCGAAAAAATACCCCAAATTCAACTTGTCGTCATATTAAAGAGTGCAAAGAGCACTATCCGTTCGAAAAGTTTGAAGATAAAATATGGATCCATTTATGAGAAAATGGCGTTTGAGCGTTTCTGAAAATGCGGAATTAGGAGCTTGGTTTCACAGAAAACGGTTGAGTTATTGAGAAACTTTATTTCACATTATTCAAAGCACATCTACTCATAAATATAATCATATGAACAAATCGCCACTAATATAAATATTAACGACGCGAGAAATTCAGGTCAAAAAATTTCATTTTTGTAATTTTTGAGAAAACAAAAGAATAGAGCAATATGGCGTTTATATTATGTTAAAGAGTATATTAGGCACTATTCTTACCAAATGTTTAAAGAAAAAATTTGAGCCGTTTTAGAGAAAATCTTGTTTCCACGTTACATTTCCCGCAATTTGTAAACACTATTGTAATTGTGAGGAAAAGGGCTTCTTATAACTTTCAATAAAGTTTTTCGAAAACTCAAAACGTTTCTGTGAAAAAGAGCTTTAAATTTTGAATTTAGAGTATCGCTTACACGCCATTTCCTTAAAAAAAACGGCTACAAAATTTCTAAAGAAACTTGCCAATGATGAAGAAATTTTGCTGTTCTTTAATATTCGTAAAATAGTATTTCCATTCTATAATTACGAAACCAAAATATTAAGAAAATATAAAAAAATGTACTTTAGGCGGCGATAGATGGCAGCTGGCTAGAGTATATGGCCAGTCCGTATAGCTAGCCGAGACCAAAAAACTAGAAAACTAACACGGGAAAGTTTGTGGCATTCTGTAGCACCACCAGTTTTCATTTATTGCCAAGTTCAGTTTTAATTGATACCATTAATGCGAGAAGCCTTAGTTTCAAGGCCATTTTAAAACAAAAAGCAGAATGCTATGTTTTAATTAAGAATTTTACGCTAAAAATACGAAGAAAAAATTAAGAGTAACAAAAAACTGACGAGATAAAATATTTTGGGTATTTTTTTCGTTTTTACCGAGTTGAAGTCTGTAAGAAAATATATAAAACTCCTATGCAGTTTTTTACTTGCAGATCAGGTGTAATAAAATAAAAGTACTCGCAGAAACCCGTTTTTATAAACACAAACTCTAAAGATAATATAATGGAATGATTCTTGAGATTAGGTCATTGATATAAAAACTTTTCAATCCGCCAACGTTTCGGCCTTTATTCAGCCTTCATCAGGGCTACAAACAGACGGATTATTTGCCATATAGATTACATTACGTACCACATGATTATTTACCATATACATTAACGTACCAAGATTATTTCACAAATTGTTAATTAAAATCCAAGATTGTTTCACAATATATTAATAGAGGTCAAGAAATCAAGCACGTCTAAAGATAATAACGTCCACCAGATATAAGCAAAGAGGTGATCCGATGATTGGCGGAATCGGCCGAAGAACGCTTCGTAGAGGCATCGTCTTACAGAGGGTGATAAAGTGAATGACATGGAAGCTAATCAATTATCTTTCATTCCTACTTGCGAACAGTGTTTTAACCCACAATGGAAAATGTTACGTTTGTATGAATGCGTGTCACTTCTCAAAGTTGATGCCAATAAAATCCAAGCTTCGAAAAACGATCGCACATAATTAAACAGATGCGGTACCCAGGGATTACCAGTTAAAATTAATTTATCATCAGTTGTGACAGTCACTAAAAAGATCGATTCTACTTTGAAAAAAATAAGCTTTTATAAAACAATTTCTCACTTACTCTTTCACCGAATCCTGGGTTCTTCTCCAGAACTGAAGATCTCTATTTCTTTATTAGATCCTTCTATTGACCTTCGAATGATACATAAACAGTTTTTAAAGAAGCTACTGCTGATTAGGTAATTTCAAAGTTACCAGAAAGTTTCAGGGAAGATGTTTCCAAAACTTTAATTGTAGTGCTTACTGAAATATGGGGCAATATAGTTATTCAGCTTTTGAATATCAAACAATTGCTTCGGTAAGTCTATAGATGCTGCAACTTCAGAATCAAATTGATGTATAACTTCTATTACAAATTCAAAATTTTAAGCATTGTAGCTCATAGCGTCGATCCAGGTGCCCCATATTGTTAATTCCTTTTTTATTGGAAATCAATGCGTCAACTTTATAAAACTGAGATCTAATCAGTTCGGCAAACACAACGCATGCACAAGATAGGTTAGAAGTAGTAATTTTGGAACAATAACTGCAGGGCTTCTTCTGCCTTGCACATTTACGGCGCTGCATTCGTATCAGAAAAAAGGCTTTGTGTTTAACTTCATTAGGCCACAAAAAAACGTTGTATCGTTAAATAGTTTTGTAATTGATGGTTGCATTTGGGTAACACACACTTCACAAGTTAACAAAATAAGACTTAGAGTTTTAAACGTTCATTCAACCCATCACAACCTTGCCAATATGATTTCCTTGCACATCAGTTGCACAGCGAGATTTTACTTTAGATTTTCGGTCCAGAGATAATTTACGAACAACGGTAGAGTGTCGCATGTAAAAATCAGGGAAAGAAAAATGTCAACGGCCCTTCTTGACCTGGTGCATGTAATTTTTGGTGAAGATTATCAAGGTCAAAGGAGACTTCTAAAAGACGCGAAGTGGTTGCGCGATATCGCTTGCTAGACAAATCATTTTCACAAATCAAACTTCCTTTCTGTTTTCTACAATACTCGCGCTGAAAATTAACAGAACAGAAGCTATGATTGCATCGTAACCTTGTCCTTTTACTTGCAATACCCTTGGCATTTATGGATACTCTCATTTCAGCGGGTAATAATAGCGGCATTTTAGAGAGGAGAGTACAGAAAAAATATTTGACAATTGGTAAATTGTTTGTTTGGATGATTCCTTATCAAAACCATAGAGAAAAAAAAAAGAATTAAATTTTTTAAATGTAGGATAACGGAAAAATTCAGTAATATGTAAAAATATGTTCATTTGTGTAAAATATGTAATATGTAGTTTCGGGTAAAATATGTAAATCTAAAAATTCAACGTGTTTAGCTACTAACCGATGTGAAACGTGAATATATCGTTGATTCGACTTTATAGAGTTACCTTAGGAAAATATGTTATTACATAATTATCCGGGACCTAGTAATAACAATATTAAAATACCACACAACGCCCGCAGAAGTGTTTCCAATTCCCCAAAGTTTTGTCAACGCTGGGGTACCAACTCACGTATTTAGGTTCAGCAAAATATTACGTCTTCTATACTATTTGCCCTAAGAATCACAGCCTCTCCGACACTTAAAAAATGTTGGACAGGTGAACTATTTTTTTAATCGACGTGCGGGCTCACAATCCGGCGCGGAGGGCGCGACTACTGGATGTCTGAGATGACCTTATTTATGAGTTTCGGGAACTTCTGTAAGAACTCAAGGTTTCCAAGTCTGATTAAATAGCAAGCGAGCTCAACCATGCGACCCATCTGAAGATCATTTCCAAACACTGAAGTCTGAGGAACGAATTGACACTGAATGTTAATGAATGCAAGAGAGTGTATATATTTGGAATAAATACATTAATAAAACATTTTCCCTGTAAAATTGCTCCCTCATTAAAATTAACTGAACTCGTTCTTAATTTTCCATACCATTCATTAGCAATTTCTCTAATTACACATATACATTTACATGTGTGTATAATTACAATTTGCAGTAGTGCAATTCTATTGTTTGTTTCTATATTGAATTTAAATTATTTGTCACAATTATCCAAGAGGTCGTTGCGAAGCGTTCCCCGATATTACTGGATTAGTGCCACATTCTTCAGACCCGGCCTTTCCTTTTTATGCCTTTTAAGGCGAAGAGAAAGGGGGAAAACTTCGGAGGATTTGCTACTTGAATTGCTAGAATAGCCAATGATAAGCGTTGCTAGCCTTAGAGTTGAGGATGGCTCAAGTCGCGTGTTAAAAATATATTTTTACTCTAATTATTACCAAATGAGCATCATTCTATCTCTCTTTACACGATCTATTCATTTCAAGTAAAAGCCTACACAGTTCCATTTAAAAATAAAATGTGATACAATTCCACCAAAACTGAAAATATTACGAATAATATATCTGCTGCACAACATTCGCCTCGTGGAATAAATATTAAAATTATCTAGCGTGTCACCGTTCCGACGAAATGTAATTTTAAAAGTTAATTTGTTTATATCATAATTCTATTAATAATAAAATGATTTGTTTATAATCAGTTTCTCGCTAGGCGGTAAACTATTGGCAGACACTTTGCACCAGTAAGTAGAAGATATCCAAGCACATAATAAAGAAACCTACACATTTGCAGAACAACAGTTAGCTTCTGCGTTTTGAAATTTAAAACAAAATTTATTTGTAATGCAGACAAATGAAAATAATGAAACTCAAGTTTCAACGATGTAGTAAGAATATAAAGGAAATTTTCAAAGTTAAAAAACAGCAATAGTTCCTTAGCAACAATTTATACCGTTTTGCCGTAAGTCAGAAATAGTTAATATAATATAATCGGCGGAAAGCGAGACCCTGCAAAACGATCTGAACCATATACTCGACTGGGGGGGGGGGGGAGAGCGACTGGATTGTCTGTAAAACCAATGAGGGTTGGCATCAGATGTTAATTTCCTACAAACAATTGAATATCTCCAAAACGAAAGGCGATAGCGACGATTGAATTGCGGAATTGCGCAATTTGTTGAAAGGCAATTGAAATGAGAGAATAAAGAAGTATTGCAACATTTTGTAAATTTATAAACAATTTCCAACATTTGCAATTCTAAAGTGGGAGGAGTTCCCTGATGACCCAGAACCGAAAACTGCGAATTAACAATTTTGCAACAATTAAAAATGTTATAAACAATTTCGAAATGTTCGTTATACCTTCTGGGGGGTGCTCAAATTGTCCCTGAGTCGAATATCGCAAAATCACAATTTTTACAAGAGAATCAAATTGATTGCTTAATATCTAGTTTAATTGTTGCTTTACTAATAAATATACACTTGGTCTTTGAATTGTATTGTCTTTTATTGAAATAGTTCCTCAGGAGTCCTCTATCGATTTGAGAAAGACAGTATTTTGCAATTTTTGCAAATTTTAGAATCATATTATTATTGCGTATTTGCAATAATACTATTTTTTCTTATAAAACAACTGAAGTAAACTGGACATTTGGTAAAGTTCATGGATTGTGTATGAACAACAATATTGAACTTAAAATGTGTATAAGAAACTAATTGGTCTAAAATTAGTGTTATTATATCACACATCAACGTAATTTCTTCAAAACGAATTGTGTTAATAGTGGTTAAGTGTATGTGTTCAGATATATATTTGAATAAATTTACTTCATAAAAGTGTTTCATTCCATGTATTTTTATTCGAAAATATTTCCACATTGGAACTAGCGACGCCCGCCATTTTGTATGGCGTAATTCTTTTAGGACACTCCCCTCTGTGTTGAGATTGGCTGCCTAGGTTTGTGAGGCTCCGCCTGCAACGTTTCGTCATGACAAGGGCTGCCCAAGCCGTGCACAAGCTGAACTTAGCCGCAGACGGCCGCGATCAATTTTTGTTTTCAGAACTGTACCAACAACGTCTCGTCATAGAGACTTACGAGATCGTTGGCATCATTCATCTAAGATGGTTATAATCGTGACCCGTTCCAAATTTATATTAAAATTTTGGGCGCCAGGAACAGGTTACGATAATTAAAAAATGACCAATGCTTCCACAGCTAATTTCAACAAATGTATAAATGTCCGGCTAGCTGGGTCAATGGGTGCCGTTATGGATAATCGCTATCGCCTAGATAGCCGATTACCTGATCTGCCAACTGTACAGTATGGCGAGGAATCTGAAAGGGAATAATTATCTATTTCTAACTATTTAACAATTTTGATTGACTAAATGAAAATCTTTTCATTTCCAAAAGAAAAAAAATTCAACAATTTATTTAACAATATTTACAATTGTTTTGTCCTTAGGTCATGACCTCGTTTTAAGATATATATCTTTTGTACTGCAGTCTTATTTACCGTCTTGGTCGCCGACGCCCCGCAGTCTCTTCTCACTTGAATGTAGGCGATCCCAAGTTCCGCTTCTCTCTTCTAATCTTGCGACGTTGCCGACGCATCCAGCCCTCACTGACTAGAATATCTACCGGTTCTTAATTGGTATTCAGAGTTCCTAGTCTTCCCCAACTAGTGGTAAAATATTAAAGTCCAAAACCGCAATATAAGAAAAAACTTTCAAAGTCCTAATCGAACTTTCCGATTCCGAAAAACTATTGAGTCTCACTCGAAACTTGCAAGTCCTACTTCACTAATGTTGATCTCGCGAGCGATCTTTGCTACTCGACGACCACTATCAGAATGTCCAGTTCTCCCTGTTCTTTCGCCCTCAACGCTTCGGTATCCGTCCTTCGTTCCTCTTTTTTAAAACAAAACGACAAAATTAGTCAGTCTATTCTCCCTTAGCCAATGCATGTATCTCTTATCAAACCAAGTAGCCACGCCCCCGACAGTCATTCCTTTTCAGACCAATCACACATTATTTTATTTGTATATCTAGCCAGCGCCCCCATCTCTTCAAGGCCTGAATGCAGTTTGTTGACCTTGCCAACCACTGCGCCGGCGTTGCTAAGGCTGTATATTGCCATTTGCATACCCTTTTGTCCACCCCATTTACAGCCAATATTATTAACAAAATATTATATATTTTGGTATATCACAGTATGTATAACTATTGTCACCTGCCTCTCTACTGCAAAATTGAATGACACGAGCAGATTGTCACTAAAAATTGCATACAGCAGGTATCACATCCTTTGTCAAAGTAAATTTTTGAATGGCTGAGGCGTTCAAGCAAACAATTTTCGAAGCAGTGCTTTTCTCCGCGCTTTCTCATTGTCGGTGCGTGTACGTTTAGGACCACTTCCTGAACAGAATGTCGATTCGGTGGAAATTGTGGTAAACGCAAGATAGCGGTTACACTGTTACAGAATGAATCCTTTAGCGCTACTATATAGCTTTTAATTATATTATTCGTATAAGTGACTTCAAAATGTAATAATTATATTACAATTTATTTGGTATGAATATTTCAGCAATTTCTTTTCAATCACTATTCACCAAACTTCTTGTAGCACAGGTTGTTTCAGTTTCCATTCATCTGCTACGTCCAGGATATTCAACTTTATTTCCTGTATATGTAGCTCAGAATTAATCTATTTTGTCTCCTGTATTTAACAAAAAATAACACTTCTGTACGTACTCTTATTGTTCGGAAATTGATTGTTTTCGTCATTTGTATCCCGAACAAAGTATATTTCTTCGGCAATGTTTAGATTATGCTTTTTGTTTCGACTCCCTTAAGCACAGCCTTCTTGACGATAAGAAACAAATGTGTATTAATGTGTAAACAAATGGACAAACTGATGTGTATTAATAGTGTGATTTTGAGAATAATGTCATAAGAAATATCTCATTACGATGAACACGCCGGTGACATTTTATCAATCGAAAATGACTGACACTCAATACACACATTTGATTGGTGAATAGGTTGCTTTCTCTAGTGCCTCGCAAATCACTGACTCTCCGCATCTTACATATTTGTGTGGTTGATAGGTTGCTCTCCCTAGCGAGCAGTGTGACCGAGCAGGGCATCGATTTCGTTTCCACGAAGCCTCTCGTCGAGCGGCGGGGGCAGCGGAAGTGGAAGCGGGGCCGGGGGTGGGAGCGAGAGCGGGCGGGTGAGTGCGGGTCGGGGCGACAGGTGATGGGAGGCGAGTGGAGGTCGGAGCGCGTGGCCCAGCCGACCAGACACGAGGGGCGCGGGGGGATCGATTCGTCACCTGTCGACATCTCCGGTCCCACAGTCTCCGGGCCACCCCTTGCGCTGCGTAGAGTCCACTGAATCATATGCCCCCTCCGGGAACCGGAATCCAAAGCCTGCTATCTCCGAATGGAATGTGAAGAATAGAGCGGATGTGCGGCAGCTTCTCTTGGGGTTTTCACATGTTATTTGCTTCTCGTTTTGCCATTTCTCCGACATCGTATCACTTCACCTCCATCATTGGACATTCTATGTCTCCTCACTCAGATACAGGCTCTAGTTTTGTAATAAACACCAAACAATCCGTGTTGGAAGGATACAACACGATGCGTAGCAGCCAGTGTATTCTAATCCTAATGCTGGATATATTCATTTCCCTTTTCTGATTATCGGAGTTCGAATTACGATGAATTCTCTGTGTGGAATTTTCAAACAGTAAGGCTGGCCCATTTACGTTTTTTTTCGTGTTTTCGGTTCCCAGAGCAAATAGTAAGCCGCAGCTAAACGTTGTTTCAATTTTTGCCAAAAGTTATTCGCTAATGATGACCCCTATCGTAGCAATCTATGCTCTAGCTTTCCATCTCTGCGTAGAATGTAAAATATTATTTCGTTCAAAGACCCCCGACCATGTATTATCAGTTAAAATCTCAATAGTTTTATTTCAATTCTTTAATTGGCCAATGCATGCTAGAGAGTGTACGCTTCAAAAACTCAACAAGTTCTGCACCGATTTGATTCAAAGTTTGACACGATATAGGGTAAACTATACAGTTGTTCGCCCTTGCACAGCCATTGTAACCTCGGTTACATTCTTTCCGATAATTCGTCTTTGGTGATCATCAGTGACATCATTCAACTTTGCATGGAATCGCTGTTCTGTGCTTGCCCTCTTGGTTCCGGAATTACCCACTATGAGTATTCCGTTTTCTGTCATGGCTGCTTGATACCTCATGGTATAACTGTCTTCTGTTGAAAAGGACTGTTTCTTAAGGTACCTTCTTCAGAACTTGTGCTCTCTTCTGTGCTATTCTTGCATCATCATTTTAAAACTTACTTTGGGAGTTTCTTCGAAGAAGTTTTGTATGTAACCTGTAGATATGAGGGCTTACAAACTATTGTAGTCACGTAATGGAGGGGTGCCAACAACTGTTTTGAAATGGAATATTTTCAGTCATTGGCACTCTGGGCCAATAACTGGGTAAATTTCTTTCATTATATTATACTTTTATTTGGGAGGTGTATAACTTCCATACTAATAAGTTATTCATGGTATTTATTTCAAAAGACTGGTATCAAATTTAATAGTCGTTGGCACGGAGTGCCAAGCTTCCATATTCAGTGTCAATCCTTGTCGTATGCATAGTCATTGGCATTGCCCAATGGATGTTATTAGGTTTGTAGGCACTTCTTTTATTTTAGCAACATCATTAGAGACCAGAAAAAATATGTAGTATGAAAGTCAAAATATGTACGTAAATATGTACGGAAAAAAGTAAAAATATCTAATAAATATGTAAAATAGAATATAATACGTAAAATTAAATTACTCTAATTTTGACTACACCACGAGATAGAAGATTTTTTTTCTAAATTTAGCAATAGGTTTAATCCACTTTTTCATTACCAGATCCCAGCTATAAATATTTTTCTGGCGAAAATTTGCCGTTTTCCAGCGCACGATTACATAACTTTCTCTTCTTACAAAGTATTCGTAAGGCGAGAAAGTAAAAAAATACTTACGCAATTGGTATCGACGGTATATCGTACCGCACCACCAAAAAATTACGTAACTTTAAAAACAAACCACTAGTAAAGATCTTAATGTTTCAAAGATCTACACAAGGAAAGTCCTGAGCCGCTGGACATGTGGACACAACAATTAGTGATTGTTGTACAAGTGTCAAGTTGCCGGCGCGGAATGACAGACCGCGTTATCAATTAAAGGTTAAGGGAAGATATGTTACTAACATTTTCTTTCTCGCTATCAACAATTTCGTTAAGATAGTTCACTATGCAGGTTTATAGCCTTTTGTCTCTGTAAATAAATTGATCATCTCAATTAAAAGAACAGTTTCCTGCAAAATGACAACTTTTAGTGGTATAAATTTTGTTGTCAACGGACATATATATCTTGAATTAAGCCAATATCTTTCTTCATAGGCAATCAGTAAACAATGCACAAATGTTGATGTATTTAAGTATTAAGTACTCTGAAATTTTTCATTCCCATTACAAGATCCTTAGGAGGGATAGAAATAGTACAGGGGGCGGAGTCTTTATTTGCGTCAAAGAGGACATAGATATTAGATTAGAGTGGGTCAGTAGAGAGTTTGAAATGATGGGAATAGAAATTATTACGTCAGGAACTGTATTCGAAATTATTGCATGCTATAGGCCTCCGAGCGACGGATATGACATTTTAGATGACATCATTCAGAGAACGGGAAACGAATATGGCCATCCTATTGTTATTGGAGGCGACTTAAATTTTCCGAGCGCACACTGGGAGGGAGCCGTGAGCGAAGGGAAAGTCCAAATTCTCGTCAACGAACTGGTTTGGGAATGCGGTTTTACCCAGGTAGTTCGGACCGGGACGCGACAGGATGCGATTTTGGATGTCTACCTAATTAGGCCGAAAGAACTTTTCATATCTTGTGAAGTTGTTGAGGGCATTAGTGACCACAAAGCGGTTCTTCTTGACTTAGACGGAAATATTTCAAGAAAAGGTATTACAATAGGAACGAAAGTACGGCAATACAAGAAAGCAAATATAGGCGGGCCTCAAGGTTTTCTTAGAGAACAATATGACCGCTTTCTAAGAACAGACGGAGGTATGGAAGAAATATGGGGCGTGTTCAAAGATATTATATACGAAGCTTTGCAAAAGTTTGTTCCGAGCAAAATTCTAAAAAAATATTCCGGATCCAGAATACTACACTGCAAAAATTAGGAGAATGAAGAGAATAACTAGAAAGGCATTTAAGAACAGAAAACGCAGTAGCGAACAGATGAATATTTTTCGAAATCGTTCAAAAGAATTGGAGCGCGAAAAGAAAATTGCTCAAGAGGCATATTTAAAGAATATCCTAGATGGAAAGGGAAATAACTGGACAGGTATTTATAAATATGTTCGTAGAAGGAAAGGAAATAAAGAGGATATCCCAGTTATTCGCGAAAATGGAAACACGCTAATTACTGACAATCAGACAAAAGCGGATGCATTTAATAAGTATTTCAGTTCAGTTTTCAAAAATAGTACGGACCATCCATTTATTCAAGTGTCTTCGGTTGCGAATCAGTTTAATATTGAAGTAAACGTTCTATGGAATAAAGTATAGTCTATGAAAAATGGTAAGTCAATGGGTCCAGACGACATTTCTACGGATTTAATTAAACTAGGAGGAAAGGCAATATTACCGTACCTAATTAGAATTTTTCACGTGTCTTTGAATAATTCAAAAGTTCATGAAGATTGGAAATTAGCTTTTGTCGTACCAATTTTTAAAAGTGGTGACAAAACCAAATTATGCAATTATAGGCCGGTAAGTCTTACGTCAGTGGTCTGCAAGCTTATGGAGCATCTAGTTGGGAGTTACTTTAAGAAAGAATGGGAAATTAAAAAATGGCTCTACGATGGGCAACACGGGTTCAGGAGTGGTTACTCATGCGAAAGTCAGGTAGGCACGCTATTTCAGGATCTAGCGGATGAAATTGACGCGGGCGGGAGAGTAGACGCAGTAGTTATAGATTTTGCCAAAGCGTTTGATGTCGTTCCACACGATCGGCTTATACAGAAATTAATGAATTCAGGCATAGATCCCAGGGTGGTGGCGTGGATTAGCGAGTTTCTGCGAGATAGAAAACAGAAAGTCCGAATTGGGCAAGAGTTATCTTCCGGGGCAAGCGTTACGTCAGGAATACCGCAGGGGAGTGTCATTGGACCCCTTCTATTTCTAGCCTTCGTCAATGATCTGCCGGCGCAATTAACCTCAAATGTTCGGCTATTTGCAGACGATTGCATAATATATCGTAGTATTAATTCGGAAAGAGATGAAGAAATTCTGCAACGTGATCTTGATGCGTTATATTACTGGGCGGAAAATAATGGAATGTCCATAAATAGCTCTAAAAGTAAATCCATCACTTTGGGCAGGGGTCATAATTACAGTGAAACAAATTACCGTTTGAATAATGACATTATTCAGAGAGTTTCCTCGTGCAAGTACCTAGGAATTCATTTCGATAGTAAATTAAGTTGGAAAAAACACGTAGATTTTGTTGTAGGGAAAGCCTGGAGATCTCTTCACTTTGTAATGCGCATCCTAAAAAAGAGTACCGCAAACGCGAGGGAAATTGCTTATTTATCTCTTGTTCGTCCGATAATGGAATATGGAACAATTTGTTGGGATTCGCACAAAATTATGCAGTGTAAACACTTGGAAAGGATTCAGCATAGGGCAGCTAAATTTACTTTCAGGGACAAGAAAATGGCAGGGTGGGATTCACTAAAAAACAGGCGATCAGTAGAAAGACTCTGCGCCTTGTATAAAGCTTATAATGGTCATCCAGCTTGGAAAGAAATTAATCGGCGGCTATGTATTCCTACATACATCAGTAGAGTGGATCACAGGCACAAAATAAATTTAAGACAGCAGAGAACGGATGTCGGGAAATTTTCTTTTACAAATCGAACGATTACGGAATGGAATAGATTGTCTGCAAAAAACTTTGAACCCTTTCCTCAAAGCGTTCAACAGTTTAGGAAATTAATTTAGGGTATTATTAAGTAAACGAGGGGGAATACTGGGTTATATAGCGATGCATAAGTGTTCTATTGTGAAGTGAGGTGTTGTGCAGTGTATAGCAGAGAAATAAAGAAGGAAATGTTTTCAGGTCTTAGTGAAGTGAAGTGCAGTGTGATCCTGATTGTATAAACATTCAGTGCGGAGTTTGTTTTTTCTTTCTTTCTTTATTTCTTTTTCTTTTCTCTCTTAATGTAATTTAATATTTAATGACTGTGTATTTTTATGTTTTTGTAATTAGCTGCCACCGGGTTATACCCATTTGCAGTTTAAATAAATCTATCTATCTATTTTCCTTTTTGTGCGTGTGTCCACGTATATATCAGTTATTTATTACTGTGAATTTAATTTACTGTCTGTAAAATTGCGTGAGATAATCTAACACTCGCTTATAGCTCATACTCCGCTTCAATCGGATGAATGAACAATGCAAATATTGGTGAAAGCATTGAGTTATTATTCCAGTTATTATTCGTTTTGTTTTGTAAACTCAGTTCCCGCTTTCTGTTGATTTTCAGTATTGTTCAGTGTTCTCTATATTCTCAGGTGAATTGCGGACCAAAAATAATAATAAAACAGTAAATGACGTGGACGGTAAATGTTTATTGGAGTACTATTTTGAAAATTTCCAACTCCTACTGTATTAATCCACTTCCAGGTCTTGTCAATGACTATTCAGCTCCTCACGATGCAACCCACACATTACAAATGGACGGCAAATTGCCTATATCACGAAACCTTATCTTCCCGGTTTTCATGACACAATGGAACTGATAATGTTCATTACCAAAATTTGCAATAATCAAGTCATACAGAACGCTGCCTCCCAATGAATTATGGTAAATTACTTCCAAGGCACGAAATCATTGGAGATCTTTCTTCTGGTTGTACAAAAGTGCAGTGACCTGGGACACTTTGAAAAACGGTGTCGTCGAAGTGGAATGATACATATTACGGTACCAGTCCAAACTTAACTCATATTCTAAAATTAAAACGTGCAATTGATAATTGAATAATGTCTATCTGCACTACTATTGATATATAAAGCATTTTTTCCTTATTTTGTGGAAAAGTTTTCTGAGCGTCCCATTAGATTTCAGAGGAATTTCATTTTTTGGAAGATACGTACACGTGTATTGAACACGTTCCTAAATATACAAGATAGCAGCATGTACTTCATCGTTATTATTTATTACATCGGTTTTTAAGTTTCTGGCCTGAAAACATGACATCTTTAATCGAGGTTCTAGTCCAGTACAACTTGTTCCTTAGCTAACTCTTGGGAAACCTCTTTAATTCCAAAATTAGGACACCACTCGTTCTATCAAATTGCCTGGGTGATGCTGGGGATGGTTGCCGGAGTAACTCTTGCCGTGTTTTGGGCGGTGTATTTGGTCGAGGTCGGATGGTCGAAAAATGATTTTCCGAATATCTCATTGCATCCAGGGACTCTCATGACGACGTCAGGCGCGTGAACTAGGATCCCGCTCCACGAACGCGCCACAATGGCGTAGGCACATTGTCTGGAGGCTTTAAGGAAGGAAATCAATTTCAGAAACTAATAGTTGGCAGAAGAGTAAGTTAATTCATGCGGTAATTTTATGATGGGTACATTAAATGATTTTCCTACATTCTCATTGAATTATTGGATTTGGACCTTTTGCTGAACCTAGAATATTTTACCTGAATATTTCAGTAATTGATTAATAGAAAATTTGAATATTAGTAATCTTATTTATATAAATTAGCGAAAAATTGTAATTTATGAATATCCAGCGGCGGTCCGACTCGGCGAGTGGCGTAAAGAAGCGGCAGCGAGTTGCATTCTCTTCCGCAGGCGCTCGCTGACCTTCACTCGGGAGGCGCTCTGAAGCGCGTCGCCCGCACATAATGTTCAGTTTATTCCGCGCTCGCCATAACTCATGTCTTGCCCATGAAGCGGCCCGGTGGCTGACTCCCTTAATGACTCGTTACTTTCACTCTCTTAATTACTCGTCGTATTACAGTCTATCCGCCTAAACCTGGTTGGAGTAAACTGACTAAATACTGGTAATTACGATAGTCGGTGGAAGTCGGTGAGCTAACGATCGTGAATGTTAGAACTCATGAATGTTCACCCCTCCCCCTCCAAATCAGTAATTCATTAATTCCTTGATCTGCATCCAATCAAAACATCAAACATCTAGGTCTAAATCTTGATACGAAGCTACAATGGAAAGACTATATAAATGCAAAAATGCATCAAGCCAAGATCTTCCAACTAAAACCACTCATTAATTACAAACCTAAAATCTCTCTAAACGATCCAATAACCCTCTAGAAAAATATTTTCTGACCTATACGTGTCCCATCTGGTTAAATGTCTCAAGAACCAATTTAAAGAAAATCCACATCGTTCAAAACAAATACCTCATAACAATTATTCAAGCCCCATGGCTCGTTTCAAATCTATAGATGCACAAAGAACTAAATATTGCATATAAAATTCCATTCATTACCAAAATCTCTAGCAAATTATACTCGTACATCAAACAAAACGACCACTTACCCCGTCTCAACCTCTCTCAAATACCAGATTACCGTACCAGAATTAAAAACAAGTTCCCAATTCAAGCTCTTTGAGCATACGGAGTCGGAGAATAAGTAAGGTGCTTCATGAGCTCCCTTACCCTGAGTGTAGTTTTCGAATAAAGTTCGTTTTCAGGTTAATTTAATCCACCAAAGAATACATATGTATAAGTACTGTAGTACTGTTCTATGTAACTTACGATGCCAATCAAAATAAAATGAAAATTGTACCTTAGATCACTCACTTGATTTTGGCTTGTGGAGTCGGAGCTCCGCGTTCCGAGAGCTTTGAAGGACGCTGCTCAGCGCCACGCAGCTCCGCATCAGTGACCTCCCTCGCCTCGCAGGGCTCTTCCCAACCGAAGCTGACATTTCGAACGCGGCGAGAGTGAGAATACCCAATGTGATGCGTTCCTCGCCAGCGCGACGTGCTGAAACGTTCATGCCCCTGCTGCTCGAAGTTTTTCCTGCTCAGTCGTTGCTCGCAGCGACAAGGAGACAAGGTACAGCTGATTTGCGTCAAAATATCTATTTTCTATTGCTTTTGTGTATTTTGATTCCCTATATTCTAGGGATTTTGAGGGCAGTTTTTATTTAAAATTCTATTAAACGTGTTTTTATGTTCACTTGCACATTACTGTCCTTCAGTGACCACGACCCCTCCTCAGGTTGACTTCTTCAAAACGTGAATTGACTGTTGTTCTTCAAAGTTACAAACACCATACTCTACCTCATCGTGTAGTGGCTGTAATAAAACCTGTGTATCAAGATATTGGATGACTTAATAATTTAATTTGGGTTAGGATACCAAAAAGAATCTGTAGAATTCAGGACATTAAACAGGAGAGTCATTGATGCAGTTTTAAATGTAATAAAAGAAATATTGGGAGGTAGAAAGTTTTGGAGGATTTGGGAATTAGTGAAATAATTCAGCACAGCAAGATCGTTTGAAACGATGGACACTTTAAGAATAAAACATTCCAATAAATCTATTAAAATGAAAGTTAAAAAATACTGGAAAAAAGAAAGAATATTCCCCAGAATTTTCATATTTTTTCGGGTTCATAGTAAAAAATATTTTAAATATTAAACTAAACACGTTTTTGATTCGTATTTTTTGTTCAGAGATGAGTGCGGGTTACCTAAAATTAGCAAAATGAACATTGCCAGTGTAGAAAGTACCTGAACCTCTTATCGATCAATAATGAAAGTGTACCGGATGATAGGAAATCTGCTTTAATACAGACAATTTAAAAAGTGGACAAAAATGTGAAATAGAAAATTAGAGGCCGGTTAGTCTTACGTCAGTAGTTCGTAAATTGTTTGAAAAATTATCTAATTCGATTAGAAATCGTTAGGGTAAGAGAATGGTCTTTTCATGGACAGCATGGCTTTATAAATGGCGTATCTTGTGAAAGATTATTTCCTCTACTTAAGACTCGTCTGAAGTAATTGATTTAGGAGGAAGAATGGATGCAAAAGTTATTGATTTCGCCAAAGCGTTTTATATAATTCTGGGTGTTTTACTGATATCGATACTAAACTTAATAGGCGGAATAACTTGAAAGCATGGATAAATGAATTTCTTCGCGATGTAAAGAAACAATTTCGAGTTTGACAGTATTTACCGGAAAAGAGTAAAGTTTCTTCCGGTTCCCTCAGAGCAGTGTCATAGATCCACTGTTTTATCTTATATTTCTAAATGATTTATCGCGAAATACAAAATAATGTCAAAAATTAGACTCTTCGCACACGACTGTATATAATATGAGGAAATTGCAGAACAACACGGCATTATACAACTACAAGACGATTGAAATAAAATTTATGATTGGTCAAACGCTAATAATATGACTATTGCTAGAACTTAAACGGATGACGGTCGTTAAGATCGTGTTTTATCTGTGTGGGATGGATACGTTATGTCGATGTAACAGTATACTATTAATAAATAGTTATTTCCGCATCTTACACTGGATTTAATCTTTAGCATTCAATGATTTGTCGCATCATGTGATGGAGGTATCGGTATCTATATTCGCGATGATCTTGCTTATAAATGTATCGTATCTTCAACAAGCGAAGTTAAAGAGTCTAATGAATATCTCTTCATCGAAGTCTCAATTTGTGGCAAAAAATGCGCCTTAGCGGTGGTGTATTGCCCACCAAAAACAGGAAATATTGAGGCCATGGGTAATGTAATTGCATCTTGCGCAACCAAGTACGAAAACATAATATTGATGGGCGATTTTAATTGCAATCTTCGTTCACCATTACCGCTTGCCGAGAATTTCAAACATTTCTTTTACGAAATAAACCTTACGATCCTGCCACTAAATCCTTCTCATAACACTGCCGGCACAGACACATGGATTGACCATATGACAGTATCAAATCACGAGAAAGTAAATCACCATGGGCAGATGTCAGTTTCCGGGATATCTAAACATGACCTAATATATCTATCATATCGCATCAAATGCCCAAAATATACGACCACAATTTTTAAATACCGTGAATTTAAGAACTTCAATTCGAAAGCATTTACTTCCGACGGCTTATCTGTGCCGTGGCATCTTATTCATCAAGAAAATTATATAGATAGAAAAGTAAATATCTTCACGCGCTTACTGACGGAACTTCTTAATAGGCATATTCCAATTAGGAAAGCTCGCGCAACACGCCCCCCCGCTCCCACGGAGGAAATATGTATGTTATGCAACTGAGTGATGCCGCCTTTAATGTATTTCGTAACAAAAAGTGCGAACATGACAAAGATGCATACAAGAAATTGAGAAATCTTGTAAAGCAAAAATTTAGGAACGCTAAAATTAAATATTATCATAGTATTCTTGGCACGAACAGAGACTCAAAACAAGTATGGAAATCGTTGCGCTCCTTAGGCTTAGGCAAATCACGAATCCCATCACAAATCGATGCACCCCTTGATGCTCTTAACCAGCGTTTTGCTAACATGGCTCCTCACTTTGATTATTTCTCAAAAACAAAACTCTCTCAACTTTACGATCCGTTTCGGTACACACTCAGGAAGAACTTTTTTTTGCATATACAAATCATTATGAAATTTTCAAAACCATTCAGAGCCTCAAATCAAACGCCTTAGGGGCAGATAATATCAATGCTAAATTACTAAAAGTCAGTGCCGAAGTTAAATATCCCATTGTAACTGACATAACAAGCTTTTCTCTAGTAAGTGGTTCGTATCCAAACTCTTGGAAAACCGCGCTTGTCCACCCTCTTTCTAAAACTACCACAAACCCTCCTGAATATAGACCGATAAGTATTCTACCCACAACTTAAAAAGTCCTCGAAAAAATTGCACGACGTCAAATTATGTTAACTCGAAAGCAAAAATTACATTAGTGATCAACAATATGGCTTCCAATCAGGCAGAAACATGGGTACTGTTCTCTTCAGTATTATTGGAGAAGCTAGAATCTCCTTTGACAAAGGTAAATTAACAATACTTGTTCTTCTAGATTTTAGTAAAGCATTTGACTCGGTCGATCACGAAATTCTGCTTGAAAAAATTAAAATATTGGGTTTCGCTTAACCCACTCACAACACGATGGTTCACTCAATATCTTTCAAATCGACAACAAATCGTTGTATCTCGTGGAAAACAATCCGCTGCTGTTAAAACTTCCCGTGGTATTGCGCAGGGAACAGTTTTAGGACCCTTAGCATTTTTAATTTATGTAAATGACGTAGGACAATGCCTCAATCACTGTGAACACAAAATGTACGCTGACGACCAACAAATCTATATAAGTGGATACCCATCGGAGTTGAACTCATTAACCCAGAAAATAAACGATGACTTAAATGCTCCCAATAAATAGGCAGAAGCCCTTGGTCTCTTATTAAATCCAATGAAATCGCAAAGCTTAGGCTCTTGCAACGCTTTGAACAAATTGGAGAAATCCTCCCTTCCGGAAATTAGCATAGGTAACTCTCCTGTTCCCTGGTGTAGCGATGTAAAAAACTTAGGAATGCGTATAGACAACACCCTTAGTTGGACCACACAAGTAGGTAAGATTTGCCAAAAAGTCTTTGCAGGCCTCCATTCCCTAAAACGAGTCAGAGAACTACTACCCATTAACACTCGCATAAGCCTAGTAAATTCACTTATAATGCCTCATTTTGATTATTGTGATTTTCTGCTTACGGACTTAAAGATCAAGCAACAACGCAAATTACAAATAGCACAAAATGCATACATCCGCTTCATATTCGATCTTAGAAGATACGATCATGTACAAGTATCAAGTACTTGTATCTGAGTTTTACGGTCAAACAAACTTTCTCTCAATCGAAAAAAGGAGAAATTTGCATAGCCTTCTCCTTCTCCATAAAATTTTGAATAATAGCTATCAAACGCAATTATTGCAAAACTTTAAAACGCTGACGCTTGAACGACCACGTTCCTTGCGATTACTATGCTTACCGCGGCACAATACGGTATCCTACAGTAAGTCATTTACTGTAACTGTAATTAGAATATGGAACTCACTACCCACATATCTAAAACAAATTAGCGATTTCAGAAAATTTAAAACTCGACTCAGTGATAGGATTAAATCAAAAAATTATAGATAACACAAACTCCTATGTCCATTTTCACACCCTAATTAAACACCACGTACGCTATTACCACTGACCAAATCCGGTTACATTTCACGACGTCAAGTTGTTCTTCTGCACTTTTCTCCTCTTTATCGCTGAAATCCCTAACGCCAAGTATGTTACATGTACTAGATAATAAGTTTTTACCGCATTTTCAGTCTTTGTATTGTATGATCTTTCTTGGTATGTTGTATTTTTTCTTGTTCATGTGCCTGCTTTCTGTTTCCGTTTCTTCTTCTGTTACAGATTATCTTCTAGTCTTCAGCCATTTTCTGCGTCCATCTAGAAAACTACATTTATGTATATGAAAAACTTTAAATCACTCTACTTTCCTTTTGCCTTTACCCTTTTCCTTTAATCTTTCTATTTTTCACACTGCATTTTTCTTGTGTTACGGTCCTAAGCCGCCATCCTGATTGAGGTTTTTCTGGGTTTACTCAATCGCTTAAGTCGTATGCTGAGATGGTCCCTAGTCAGGCATCCCAGATTTAGATGTAAAATCTGCCCTCCTTTCTTCTTGTAATTTGTCAACAATTGAGGCATCCGGGTGTAGGGAATAATTTCTGACATTTTGCGAAAGTAAAATTATTAACATTCCACATCCTTCTTGAAAATAAGAAACATGGGCTCTCTTTATATCATGTTATTTTTAGAGTCCAAAAATTACCAACGAAAATATATTCATACTTTATGTTTCATTAGTTGTGTGCGGCACATTTCCATTACCTAATACGATCATTGCACTTTCGTAATTAACGTGAAATGTCAGCTACCATTGTTTCCATCCGAACTCCTCAATTGTACTTATTGTAAATGTAAATATTTTAGTGGTTAGGCGGAAGAGCAAGCCTTATGGCCTGAGCCTCGCCAGAAATAAAAACATTATTATTATTATTATTATTATTATTATTATTATTATTATTATTATTTTTCCATTACATCACGACTAAAGATCTTATGAGTCGGCTGAATATAAAATCTACTCCAAGTTGCAACCAGCTACCTAAGGAGCAGATCCGGTGACTATGAGTGCCTCTACAATACTTTACGCAAAATGTGGGCTGTTCCAAATAAAGCGATTTCTTGCACTTCCCAGTCTTTTGAATTACCGGGGAGTTTAGACAAGTTCTTACTCAAATTTTGCGGAACAAATCCCAGAACTCCGATAACTATCGGGACGACCTGTGCTTTTACGCCCCACATTCGGCTGATCTCGATTTCCAAACTCTTGTATTTAAGACGTTTCTCCGCCTCCTTGGTAACGACGTTTTGATCGCAAGGTACAGCAACATCGATAAGTAAACACGATTTTTTCGCCAAATCCCGGATAACTATATTCGGTTTGTTTGCCGCTATCGTGCGATCAGTTTGAATTTGTTGGTCGTACAATATCGTACACAATCCAACAGACGTCACCGGTTTTGGAGAGTGTTCGTACCACTTGGCGCATGTGTTTGGAACATCGAGGGTGGTATTATTATTATTATTATTATTATTATTATTATTATTATTATTATTATTATTATTTTATTCTTCACAGTTTTTAGTGGTCGGTGAGTCAACCACTCACAGGTGTGATGGCCAGGTGTGCAGTTACTTTATTGAAGATTCAGATGGCTTCTAACAATACGGCATGTATTCAAAATAACTGCCTTCTGACTATTATATATACTTCTGGCATCCAAGTGAAGACACTCTAGTCCTCGAAGTGTCATTTTCGGGATCACTCCTGTGGCTGATATTATTATTGGCACAGTTGTCACTTTGCTGTGGATCCACTGAGCAGCGACTTCATGGGCGAGATCGGTATATTTCTGGATCTTCTCTTGGTGTTTTACCGATATATTGTGGGTGTTAGGTATTGATATATCAATAAGGAAAGCCTACCGATGGTTTCTATCAATGTATGTTATATCGGGTCTATTGCCGCTTGTCCAGCTTACCCAGCTTGTCTGTCAGTGATAATGGAACGATCCCAGTAGAGTATGTGCTCACTACTTTCAAGCACGTTCTGAGGGACATATTTGTTAAACGGCAAGGAAGTGGCGAGTAAGCCCGTTTTCATTGCTAATAATTGGTGGACCTGCTTCGCCACTTCATCATGCCTCTTTTAATATTCCAACTGTGCGTGGCCGCTACATCCACTTGCCACGTGTTGGATAGTTTCGCTTGCGGTATCACATCTTCTACACGTGTCGGATTGGATGGTCGAATCTCTCAGAATGTGTTTTTTGTAGTTCAGAGTTGGCACCACTTGGCCCTGGATATCTATCATGAAGGCTTCTGTGTTCGGAAAGAGAACCCCATGCTGGAGCCATGCGTGCGACGCAAAGATGTCGACTTCTGAATTGCTCAGCTCATGTGTGTACCTTCCGTGCAGTGTCTTCGGTTTCCATGAGGTTATCTTTTCTTCAGTTTCTGTGACAGGCTGAACAGATGGATCAGTCATTTTTAGGTTCAGAGGACTATAGTTATTATCAATTGCGCTAACTGCTTTCTGAAGTCTCCTACAATGTTCCAAGAAGTATCTTTCGAGTGATGCAATTTAAGAGCTGTGTAGATTTATGAGATCTACAACACCTCGCTCTACTTGTGATCATGGAAGGCTAAAACGCTCAATACTTGAATGGGGATGATGTTTTCGGTGTTGAGTCATAGCAGTTCGAATTGTCCTCTGGAGATTGACGAGGTCTGTATTGCTCCATTTAATAACGCTAAAGGAATATGTCAGCACTGGAATAACATATGAATTGATGGCCTGTACAAGATTTCTAGAGTCTTTCTAGGACTTTTGAGTTTCAAGAGTCCATGTAATCGTTTACACATTTCAGTTGTAAGTATGTTCTTAGTGTCAGTGTGTTTCCTTCGGAGTGACTATTGGAAACCCAAGTATTTGTATGCTTCATGGGGCTCCATGAAGGCAATCTTTGGCTCATTATTATTTTCCGAATTTATAATTTGCATACGACCCCGAATGATATTCACTCTCCTGCACTTATCCAAGCCGAATTTCATCTTGATGTCTTCGCTGAATTTCTCCGTCACGCTAATTAGTTGCTGCATATGATTCTCAGTGTCTGCATAGAGCTTCAGGTCATCCATGTAAAGAAGATGCGAGACACGAAGAAGTGTTAAGTTCCCTTTTTTAAGAGCGATGCCATAATTAGATGCATTTAGTAGAGTGGACAGAAGATTCAAGGCTAAACAGAACAATAAAGGGCTTAAAGAATCACCCTGGAAAATCCCTCGGCGAATTTGTATAGTATCCGTCTGGACGGATTGTTTTCCATTAGAGAGATACAGTTTTGTATTCCATCGACTCATCACAGTTTTCAGGAAGTTTTGGACGTACGGATGGATCTTGTATACATCCAAATACTGGAGGAGCCAAGGATGGGGCACGGTGTCAATGCTTTAGAATAATCTATGTAGCATGCGTACAAGTTTCTTTGTTTCTCAAGCACTTGCCCCATAATTACAGAGTCTATAATGAGTTGCTCCTTGTATCCCCGAAATCCAGGTCTACATCCTTTCTGTTCATCCGCTGAGATGTTCTGTTCCTCAATGTGATTCATCAGAAGTTGTGTAACACATGATGTTATGAGTTTGTAAAAAGTTTGAAGGCAGGTTATAGGCTTACACTTCGATGGGTCTTTAGTGTCACCCTCCTTTGGTAACAAGTACGTTCTACCTTCAGTAAGAAAGTAAGGTATACATTCTGGATTGTGAAGAAAATATTGCATTATAGAAGCTATATGATGGTGAGTGCTGGTACATTTTTTGAGCCAATAATTGTGCAGGCCATCACTGCCCGGTGCCTTCCAGTTATGTGCCTTCTTCAAAGCTGCTTGGATAACTTCCACAGTAAAGATTGGTTCATCCATTCGAGGGAATATCACGGCGTCTGTCATATTCCATTTCAATCTACGACCTATCTGGGTTGTGAGACACAGCAGATGACCAGATAGGCTTCCAAAAGTCTTCTATCTGTGCTTTAGTGGGAAGCTTTGACTCTTTCACATCACTTACGGACTCCCTGCCCTTTGAAAGATTCCTGTAGAATCCTTTCTGGTTCCTGTTAAAAAGAGTATTCTGTTGCTTCCTCATAGTGCAGTTCTATAGCGTCGAAGGCATTTTGTCAACGCCAAAAACTTTTGTCGTAGGGTGTCAAGATGTTCTGTTATTGTTGTATTTAAAGGTTCGTACTTTGTAATTTTGTTTTGATAAGGATGTTATCCACCCTTCTTCTCAGTTTTTCTGAAGCATTTCCTTTTTGAATCTGAGTGAGTCTCCCAACATCTCTTCTAATGCGTTCTACACGATTCACCAGCCGTCTTTCCTATGGTGACATTCTTTTTCTTTCACTTCCATCATTGTGGGTAGTTGCTACGCGGCTAAAATGCTTGGAACCGTTATATATTGAAGCCACAACCGCTGCACAATAAATTGCTGTGTGCACTTCTTCAAATGACGATCTTTGTTGTAGTCGCTGCGGCAGTACTGTTTCGTTCCAGACGGTGATAGCTCTTGCCAATTTCTTCGAGCAATTTTGTCCGGGAATGAGATGGCGATTCAATGGGTCAGTTCCTTCAAATTCCGCAAGAGCGGCTGCAAATTCATTGCGAATCATCACTTCGTCACTACTATCATCATGAATAATTTGTGACATGATTTTCCGATTGTCATCCAGAGTTTGTTCAGCTGATATCTCCACTGTCCTCAGATTACTAGATTCTGAGAAGTCAGACATTTTTCTCACTTCTTCCTTTAGTGCTTCCAGAACTGGTACAGAGAGAAGATTCTTCTGAACGACGCTGGTCTGCTATTCTTTGCTCACTAACTTCAGATTCAGGGAAACGGTGAAGGAATGTTTGATGTAATTTTTGTCGGTATGTCGTAGTGTCAGTCTCCATTTTGGTAATGGTATAGTTTTCACGCATGATGAAGGTATTTATTTCTGTAGTCCACTTCATCCTTATGCGTGGCCTGCCTGCCGCAGTGGTCTCTGGAAGCAATAGATTGCTTCTCTGAGAAGCACTTGCGCCAGGTGCAGCTGTAAGTGGAGATGGACGGGTGCTGCTATCTTCGGCTGTAGCATATTCGGGGTTATCCCCGTTCAGGGCCCGCCTGTTCAGCTCCTGATCACCACCGGCTCGCATGCTGTCCCCTCCAGCGGTGGCTCCGAAGGTGCCCTGGCGCTCCCCAGACAGCGGCTTATTTTTCGAGGCCTTACGACGCATATTCTGGGTCTCCATATTTCTATGGGTGTGCCATCGCCCTGTTTGCCGCCAGATTTTTTGACGTTGCCCGTCTCCCACGTGGCTAATTGCTCGGACGTAGGGCTGGACTTTGGGAGACATTATTATTATTATTATTATTATTATTATTATTATTATTATTATTATTATTATTAATATTATTATTATTATTATATGTTGACGGACGTTGAAGCCAAGTGGCGCTTTGAAATAAGAAGCCTAAGACACGTGCGTGTTCCATGCATTCACTTAGGACGAATTCGTGGAAACGTTTATGTATTTTGTGATGAGGTCATTAGAATGCGTCCATTTTCATACTCGTCGCTTCACTGTTGCATTTACTTTGTGGTCCGTGTGTCACCAAATGCCACTTTGCCGTGTGCCTTCAAAATCAGTAAACAGAACACGGAAGTGCCGGTTTCCATGCACAGATGGAAAAAATGTTTCGAGACCTACTTTCCCACGCGCGTGTCGTTTGTTTTGAATGACGCGGCGGAGAGGAAAATACGCCGCCGCTGGGCCGCTCTCCCCCACCCTCTCCTCTTCCTACTCCTCCTCATCCGCTCTCCCCCTCCCCCTCTCTCTCCTCCTCCCACTCCACCTCATCCGCTCTCCCCTCCGTCTCCTCCTCTCCCTCCCCTCATCCCCTCACCCTTTCTCCCCCTCCTCCCCTCCTCTCCTCTCTCCAGCTCCCCATCCTCCTCCCCCTCCCTCCACATCTCCCCTCCTCCTCCCCTCCTCCCCCCTCCCCCTCATCACCCCTCCTTCTCTACCCTCTTCCTCTCCCCTCCCCCCTCCCTTTCTAACCCCTCCTCCTCTCCCCTCCCCTCCTCCCCTCCTTCCCTACCCTCCTCCTCTCCCCTCCCCTCCTTCTAACCACTCCTCCTCTCCCTTCCTCCTCCACCCCTCCTTCTAACCACTCCTCTTCTCCCTTCCCCCTCTCCCCTCCGCCTATCTCCTCCCCCCTGTCAGCATATCACGGCGTCCGCTCGCGCAGGTGGCCTGACCTCTGGCGCCGCAAATCAATTACGCGCGGGCGAAATCCTCCGCTCCCCTCCCCGCCTTTCCTCCTCCCGCCCAGGTGCGCCAGAGGTGGACATGGCGCCGCCGGGCGGAAACGACACTCGAAAAAATGGAGCCTCAGCTGCCGCGCAGATTGTGATCGAGGGGTTCGCTCACAAAATTATGGGGAGAGTGTGATGAGTTGAATGGATTTGTGTGTTCCACATATTCCTCTTGTTAGGACACGTGATGTAGAGGTGATAATAATAGTACCATATTGACATATTAATCCAGTGAATTCAGAAGCTGTCTGGAGTAGAATCCTTACGGCCGATTGCTCTTATCGGTAGTTTTCCGTGGTTTCTCCGATCAACACCAGGTGAAGGCCGTAGCAGTACTCTAACAAACAGGCCACGGATCGCTCGCGATCTTACCTTCCTCTTCCTTGTCTATATGTCGCTCAAATTCGTGTCACCGCAATACTTGTCCCTACGAAACTTGGTTTTAAGAACCAGAACATATGATTTTCGTGTTGTGCATGCTTATTATTAGTGTTGTAGTGATGTTTTATATCATAATCTACATACTTTAATTTTTTCGTCTTAAAATATGTTGGGAGCAGGACTTTTCTACAAAGCAGTGGCACACTTTGGCTGCTACTAGAAACTCTGTCAAACAAATTCTTTAATTACCTATTATCATATCCAGCAGCTAGTATTTTTAAATTAGGAAAAACCTATGAGCATCACAGAAGAATTCAATCTAGATTTACAAAAGATACGTTTACATTTCTGTAAAAGAAAAGCATATGATTCTCTTATACTTAATTCATGTAACATTTCTTTCCCGAAATTAAAATGTATTCCCCCGTTATCAATTCTTAGAAATATTATTATTATTCCTCTAAATCACGACTAAAAATGTTATGAGTTCGCTGAATGTATCCGGTTTGTTTGCCGCTATCGTGCAATCAGTTTGAATTTGTTGGTCGTATAATATCGTACACAATCCAACAGATGTCACCGGTTGTAGTGAGTGTTCGTACCACTTGGGGCATATGTTCGGAACTTCGAGGGCGGTACAGATCTGCCAGTGGAGGTGGCTACACACCATGTCGTGTCTTTTCAAGTATTCGGTCTATGCTAGGATTGGACAAGCTGAGACAATATGATCAATGGTTTCTACGTGTTCCTGACAAATGCGGTATTGATCATCTTGGGAAATTTTGAGAACCGCTTTATCATAATGTCGGGTTCTCAGCGCCTCATCTTGGGCAGCTGTTACAAGGTCTTCCGATTCTGGCTATATTCTTCCCCTTTTAAGCCACATAAATGATTGATCTTATTGATCTACACGTTGTCCATTCGTTTCAAATATTGTCCGTGGAGTGATTTGTCTCTCCACGATTTCTTTAACATTTTTTGTGTCTCAAATTTCATGTTAAGTAGCACCAGAAGTTCAGTGACTCTGTCATTCTGGGTGTTTTGTATAGTCTTGTTCGCAATGCTTCTTGCTACACTTACAATGCCTCTGTTTCCCATTCTCCGGTCAGATTTCATGACCTGCCTCATTAGAGGGTCATCTTGATGGCTGACTACATACTTTTCCATCCCGGTTATTGCGTTGTGCCAGGAGGCTTCAATTTGCCTCAGGCCTCTTCCTCCTTCCTTAAGTGACACATAAAGTTTATTTAAATCAGCTCGGGGGTGGGCAACATGATGCATTGTAAGCAGTTTTCTGGTTTTTCGATCCATGATGCGAATTTCCTACTCAGTCGAGTCCACTAGGAATTCACAGCAGACTACAGAACCAGTCTCACTCTTCTGTAATCCTTCCTGCTAATTCTCTCTTTCATTGTGTCGTTAGAGATGGTCTCACATTCTTCAATGCCCAGATATTTGTAAGTTTTACCTAGCTCATGATCTTGAATCAAAGTGTGCCTATCAACTTCAATGTTCTCTGACGTGGTCATTTTGCCTCTTTTTACGTTGACTTTTGCACACTTGTCAATAGTAAAACGTCATGCAGATGTCATTGCTAAAATCATTGATGACAGACAGCATTGGGGAGAGAATCACTTCATTCTTAGCAAACACTTTTAGATCATCTATGTAAAATAAATGTGATACTGGCCTTTCATCACCATGGAGCTTGTAACCAAAGCCAGTGTGCGACAGCTGTCTCAATAGTGGGATCAAACTGATGCAAAACAGCAGAGGGGATAGTGAATCTCCTTTAAAAAGTCCCCTGTTAATCTGAATACTTCTTGTTTGTACTTTCCGCTGTGGATTAGTAACCTGGTGGTCCACGACTTCATACTAGCCTTGCAAAACTCAACAAGTCTAGGATGAAATCGATAGATCCCCAGGGTCTTCAAAATTCAATCGTGTGGCACACTGTCAAAGGCCTTCTGGTAGTCAATCCAAGCCATGTTTAAAGTACGTTTTCGTTTCTTTACATCATTCAAAATTATTTTATTCAGAAGCAAGATTTCCTTACAGCGATAGGAACTTTTACGACATCCTTTCTGTTCAACTGGCGACAGATTTTTCTTGTCTAGGTGTCTATACATTTTGTCATCTATGGCTGGAATTATAAGTATGTACATTACTGGCAGGCAAGTAATTGTCCTGTAGTTCTTCGCCAAAGAGCTGTCTCCCGCTTTGGGTAGCAAATACGTGATGCCGCGAGTGAGCCATTTGGGGAGTTCCTTAGGGTTTTCTAAAATTTTATTAACAGCCTTTGCTAGATGAGAATGTAAAGCTGTTAATTTCTTAATCCAATAAATCTGGATCTTATCAACCCCCAGGGGGTGTCCCGTTTCCCATGGTCTTAATTGTTTGGCATAGGTCCACTTTCGAGAATCCTTGAACATGTTCCACTGTTTCCACGAGTCCATTGGCAGCATCAACTTCAGATTGGAGCCACGATGCGTCTTTGTTGTAGGATCTGGTTTCCTCCCAGATTCCTGCCCAAAATGTTTCGACGTCATCTTTTGACGGAGGGGCAGCATTGCCATTCGATTTTTGAGTGAGACTGCGATAGAATCTCTTCGCATCTGTTTCAAACAACCGGTTCTGTACACGGAAATCGATTCTACGTTTGTACCGTCTTATTCGTTGAGCCCATGCTTGGATTTACCCTTTTAGCTTTTCAGCTACCATTAGCCTTGTTGTGTCATTGTCAATTATGTATTTTTGTTCAACATGGGGTATTTTTTGTTGAACTTTATGCGTGTGGTTTGACTTAAAAGATGCCTCGGCTAGGAGTGATATTTCACGGCGTGTATCGGCTATCCGTTTCATAATTCTTTTCGCCCATGGAGGTACGGAGCTTTTTACTCTGTCTGGCTGTCACATATATCGGTGTTCTTGGCTGGCCCCAAGATTATCTGAGATACTAGGTGTCCAGTTGCATACACGATGTGATTGAATTCAGTAATATCGAGATCTCTACTTTAAGTCTGTACAACCTCATTTAAGACAGAATTCGCTGTTTCTATCACTCTCTTAGCTTTAGCATTTTCTCCTCAACGGTGCACGAGATGCGAATGGAAGTAGACGAACTCGTTCTATCTCCCGTCGGAGGAAGTCCCGCATCATGTACTTATCGTGTGACTCATGGCCAGATGAATTTTCACTACTGACGGATGTTTCATTTGGAAGAGATGAACCTTCAAGGGGACCATCGTTTTCAGAGATATTAGATGGTTATAAAGGTTCGTCATGTGGATAGTTTGATCGAAGAACATAATCCGCGTTTCTCTGGATGTCTGCAAGTTGTTCTGCAGTGAATTTTCCATTGCTGAGTATGTATCGTCGTTGACTGGCAAGCTTCTTTGAGTCTAGGATAGGTCTCATATCTGGGTTCCGCTCTCTCCATATCTTAGAAACTATCTATTTCTGAGCCCCCATTTTTCGCTTTTGCATAGTAAAAGCACCACATCACCCCCTTTAATTCATCCCGTGTCCATCTCTAACGATGGTTTCGAGCTACTGCCGGCTCTGGTTCCCTGAGACTAACGTCCGTGGGATGGCCAGATGTCGACAAGATGACATTAGCTCGGTTTCTGAGTAGGTATGGGACATTGGTAGAATAAGGCACATTAAGGTTCATTGCTTTGCTTGTTCTATTCATTTTGCTCATTGGTTTTCAAGTGAAGATTCGCAGGACGCAAGTTCGAGTTCACAGATCACACTTTACCTTTGGGTTGTTTCCTGCCATCTGTTACTTCGACCCATAGTGGCCTCGGGGCATCCCCCCGCAGGGCCCAGCAAGGGGTCCCTCCGATCGCCAGTTGGCACTAAAACCCACGGGATTTTCACTGACTGCTGAAGGCAGCCTCCTTCGCCAGCTAATGCGAGGTTCGGGCCTCCACTCTAATCAGTGGCCTGGTGTGCCAACCCAGTTTCTCTCCTGTACCCTCTATGGGCCGACAACAGGTAGTTCAAAGGTTCATGACCCTTCCCTCTCTGCTTACTTCCCACTCTCCTCAAAATGGAGTACTTCTTCGTCGGACCCTTCACCTTCAACCTATTCAGCAAGGGAGGCCCTACCGGAAGCTAGGCTACCACTGACATAGCTCATGGTGGTACTCACGCCTCCACCACCAACTGCAAGGTCGTTGACTCCCTTAGGTGAAGTTATTGTTGTTGTTATTATTATTATTATTATTATTATTATTATTATTACAGGTTTCCAGTTGGAGTATCGTCGCAGTGCTAAGCTAGGTTTTAATCACTATTCACTTTTGTAAAGCACTGCCCCACACAAGAAAATGTAAATAGACAAAGATCCTGTAAATTGCATGTTTTGCCTCACGCTTACCACATTTTCTAGTACAGTTGTTATGAAGGTCAAATTCTAATTAGAGGGAAGTCTTGTAAAATCAGAGACGAATAATTATGTTAACTGTATTACTCAAAACTGTATTACAAGACAGATTATACTCTTTTGTGAAAATCAGTTTACACAACTAACAGCAACTTGTTTTCCATTATTAAATGAGCAAAAAGGTTAGAGTTACTTTTGATAATTCAGTTGCCTGTTTTCAAGATTGTGATCATGCTGGGAACGCCTCTCATCTATTCGAAATTATGACCGACAATTGAATTTTTAATGAAACACGAATGTTCATGTAAAAATGCTCAATACGATACAATCACAAGAAATGATGCATGCTGGTAATTCTCTAACATTGAAAAGCCCAATTGGTGTCACAATCCGCGAAAACTTGACATAATAATCAAAAAGTTGATGTGAAATTGTTTAACTGCGAATCCGATGACAAAGATGTTCAGCGGAAGTATCTTTATTTCTCGGGAATGTGAAATATCTTTTCTCGTAACTGGTTCCCATGGAAGCAAACCCATTGCGGCAGTATGATCCTCAAAATAATTAAAGAAGGGAAAAATGCCACACGTTTCCCGGTACACCCCCTCTCTATCTCCTCACTCTCCCTGCATCACGCTCCCCGGCGCGCGCTCCTCGCCACACGCCCCTCCACGGTCCATCCGCCACATACTCCCCACCAAGCAACACCCGCCACGCGCACCCAGCCACGCGCACCCCGCCACGCGCACCCCGCCACGCGCACCCCGCCACGCGCACCCCGCCACGCGCACCCCGCCACGCGCACCCCGCCACGCGCACCCCGCCACGCGCACCCCGCCACGCGCACCCCGCCACGCGCACCCCGCCACGCGCACCCCGCCACGCGCACCCCGCCACGCGCACCCCGCCACGCGCACCCCGCCACGCGCACCCCGCCACGCGCACCCCGCCACGCGCACCCTGCCACGCACGCTCGGGTAAGCACACATGCGCCTCGTTCATTTCCAGCTATCTCGCACTCGCGCTCTGCCTCCTCTTGCCTTGACCTTTACATTGCCAGCTCCCTTCCCCTCCATTCTTACGCCACGTCTCCGCCCTATTCGCCACTTCCGCGACCCCGGCTTCAGCCCGGTGTTGCCGCTGTCGGCAGACAGGCTTCTGTAATTGAGACTTGCGAATTTAATCGGGACACGCCGCGCTTCGCCGAAGCCAGCGAGAGGCTTCCGCGAATAGCCCGCTGTGCCCGCCCAGCCCCGGCCGCCCCGCCCCCGCCCCCGCCGCGGCTGCGGCAGAAATCCGCCCGCGAAATTGCGAATGAATGCCGGCCCTCGCCAGCGGCCGATATAACGCCCTGAATAATCGAAATGTCCTCGGCTGCGAGCTGCGCACCGAACGCTTTTGTTTCGACTTTCATTGCGAGCGATACACAAACAACCCCTTTGTTGTTGTCTTTTTGTTACTGGCGCGCGTGGAGTATTGACGCGCTATTTTTAGAACGCCTTTGCCGATGCATCCAGTGAGATGGTTTAATGGATCGTTATTGTCGCGTGGAAGAATTGAATTGAAACACGAGGCAATACCACTTTGCGAGTATTACAGTAAGAAAGGAAGTACAATGGACTCTTTACTGAATAACAGGTACACAAATCTATAAAACGTATCTGTCCGAATGAAAGCGATAGAAAGTTTTATAAACAACGGTATGTGCCTCGAGTGCGTTTTTAAATCATAATCGCACGACAAAATAAATACAGCGATAGAATGAAACAGAAATGTTGTTAAAAGGCGCATTCATGCACTGAGAATTTTAAGCGAAGTTTATTCCAAGTTTCATTATTTTCTTGCAGGGTGTTTTATAAATCACGTCAATTTTACCCCTTGATCACGTAAACCATTTGATGTGTTACGTTTGCAGTGTCAACGCGAATAATATCAGGATGGCAAGCTCATAAACATATCGATACTAGAACATCTAGAATACATATTTTGAAGTATAATGTTTCTATTGAAAATGTGCGTCAAAAATGTGAAACTGGAAAGATTTCCTGGTGTGAAAATGCATTTAAATATCCAGAAATAATTGAATACACTTGATGCAATAAAGCAAATACACAACATGTCAATAACATTGATGCATTAAAAGAAAAATATCATATTTTATTGTTATCCAACCTTATGTATTAGTCATTAAATAAATAAATAAATTATACTTTTTTAAATTCTTGAAAAGCATCGTTTCCACAATTACTGTATTGTCATCAGGCTCTGAAATTTATTACATGAACAACAATTAAATTAGAATATAACAAATAATGACAATAGTTAAACATTGAAATATGAATTTCTTACTAACCTTAAAGTAATAAGTATTGACAATTCAAAAATACTACTCAGATGATGAGCCGGTATTCAAGGTTTCCGCCACAACGGCAAGTCACAAAGACACTGATTATTTATTTTTCAGATGCATGACAATTTTACAAATCTACACAGAAAGCATAACCATAAATATAGTAAGCAATAATAATAGTAATTAAGTACTCAAATTAACCAAGCTGTAGTGCACCTTTATAATCAAGCATTTTGTCCTTAAATGGGAAAATATTATGTTTCTTTCAACGGTCTCTCCACCCAGTGAGTAGTAAACAATTGATCGACCAAATACTTCGTTAGCTTTTGAACATGAAGGCAGGGGAAGTAGAGCAGGGTGATTTGAAATTCTGAGAAGAGGAAGGACTCGAGTAAACAAGCGCCAATTAAAAAAACACTAAATTTTAAAGGTGTTGAGCCTATTTTGATTTTGTAATAATATATATGTAGGTAAATATAACTGATTTTACTTGTCTTTATTTTAGAAAGAATATTATCATAGTTATTAGTAAATTTATTCGTGTGTAGACTCTATTTGTGTGTTGCATACGTAATTGAGTTTGATGTTTAGGGTTTCCATTAACAACCTAGCAAAATATTTGGGTTCTAAATTCAATATCTTTGGATGCTCAAAATCTATGATGTGTTTGTCCTTCATCCTGTGTTGGGTTAATGAATTTTGTCGAGATGAATGATCTTTAGAACTTCTCTTGATGGTGTTGTGTGATATTACATGGTTATTTACTTTATGAAAAATACCGCTGTTACAAGATTTATCGTTGCCGTCGTTGAATCCCACTGCATTGCCCGATCGCGGATGTATCGGCTTCAGTAGCTAAGGAAAAGTTCCGCCGCTGACGATCTTGGACTTTCCTAAGCCCTCGAGAACCCTCCCGGGGCTGCCTTTGCCGGCTTCCGTCCTTCTCGTCTCGTCTCGTCTCGTCTCGTCTCGTCCCGGCGCTCGCCCGCCGCACCGTCCTCGGGGACGAATTATGGGCGGCGGTGGCTCTGTTGGTCTCGAAGGCGGACGAAAGAGCAGTTTTCGGCAAAAGACCGTGAAGGGATCGTTTGTTAAGCGAGGTTCATAATATTCTGAGCTTAAAAAAGTCACCTCGCGACCGAAATGCACGTCGTAATTTTTGACTCTCACCTCTGGCTTAAATTTACTTATCAGCTTGCTTCGTAATGTCACGAAGAAACAAAGTGTATGAAACAATGTATCTTAATATTAATTTAACAACCTAGGTTTCATAGCAATCTCAAAAGTTATTTAACTGGTATTTTTTTAACGAAAGTAATACAGAAAGGTTTAATTAATGAGATGTCTTAATTTTACGTGTGTTTATGACATTGTACGGTATTACATGGTTGCTTTTATTACGTAATCGATCGAGACATTTCTCGGCCTGGGGCGTAACTGTAAAGCTTTTCATAGTCACAGAATAAAGATTACAAATGGCCTAAGTTCTTAGTATCTGTCATCACATTCGATGGGGTCCGGAAGTATCTTAGACAATTATCAGAAATTATGTGTCCCTGGAATAAATATAGGTAATATGCCCTTCAAGACAATGCTATTTGCAGATGAGCGACTACTTGTTGCAGAATCTGAGCAATATCAGCTTAAGATATCTGCTACCAAATCAAATGGCTTTTGGCTTTTGTAGGTCCAGAACATGTTAGGTGCAAAATAATTCTAAATAATAAAAGTGTAGAACAAGTTTGCACCTTTCATTACTTAAGATGATCTCTGTTATATCTTATAGAAAGCGATCTTGATGTCAAACTGAGTAGATTCCAGAGAATATGTGGAATAATTAGAAAAACATTAATCAATAAAACCCGAAGAGACATTCGGTGAAAATTTTATAAAACGCTTACCGTCCCAATACTAATCTATGGATGCAAAAATTGGACGTTAATTAGGTCATCAAAAAGAAAAATTCAAATTAGCGAAGTGAAGTTCCTGCGAAGCTTTGCTAACTATATTAGATCACAAGAAAAATGGGGATATACGACAGGAACTAAATATTTTTAACCTCAGGTCTAATCCTTGATGTTGAAGAAATTTTCAAAGTTTCTAGAAAGTTCGACGATAATTTCTGCTAATGAGCATGCCGTGGGAAATTGGATGTAACGAACGTGTGACGCTTGCCTCTGATAGTAGGCAACTCATATATAATATAATGCACTGGTGTTTTGACGCAGGCAAAACGATTTTGTACACTCACCAAACACCAATGTACGTATGATGTGTTCCCTATCAATGTGGGGCCATCAAATGACAGATGCGTAACGTCGTTATATGAAATTTACCACTCCATTCTGATTGGCAAAATTGAATCATTTTGGTAATTATTATGAAAGTCCAATAATTTGTAGGCAGACTCAAATTAATATATATATATATATATATATATATATATATATATATATATATATTATTTTACAATTGTTCCAACGTTTCAAAGGTCAATTGCCTTCATCATCAGGGTCTATTAAAACAATATAATAAAATAATATAATACAGAACCTTGTTTCATTTTGATCAAATGAAGATGATTTTTTAACAAAATCTATTGTTAAAATACAAATTATAAAATATAAAATACAACTTACAAGAAATATCTGCATCAATGAATTTACGTATAAATCTTTAGTTGAAATAATTATGTTTGTTTCTTTCACTTATTGAAAACAATTGATTAAATATTTATTCTAAGCCACCTCAGAATATAAATATTTCGAAATTCATTGGCAGTTTCATGTAACTTTTTTCAGAGTTCAAAATAAACATAAATATTTATAAAAACAAATGGTAGTGTACTAAAAAATGCTATTGCAACAGGTGAATTTTGTTAGACAAATATGAAATAGTTCTGTTTATTTTTGAAAAATATTGATTAAGGGGTCATAAAGTTTTGTGAAAGTATTCCTCTCTGTCATCGTATTTAACGTATGTTTCTGCAACTTAATACAAAGAGTTCCCTTAGTAAGTCGAGACAAATATTTCGAATCTCTATTCAAAATCGTAGGATTAAGAAAATCAAAGTTATGATCTTTATCTAATCTATGTTTAGTTACAGAATTTTGTTTCTGTTCTATCTGCCTAATATTATATTATATCATTTTGGACCCCTCAACCAGGGACCGAAAAGGTATTGAATACCGGTAAAAATACCGGTAAAATACCGGTATTTTTCATACCGGTATAAAATACCTTTATTCTTTTATACCGGGAAAATACCTTTATTGGACGTCTACACCGGTATGGACGTCCATAAAGGTTATACCGGTATTATACCGGTATTTTCAATGGAAATACTGCCGCGTGCCCCACACACGCGCCACAAACACGCGCGCGCGCAACAAACGTGTGCGCCACAAACGCGTGCCACACACTCGCTCGCGGCAAACCCACGCGCGCGCTAACAACACGCGCGCCGAACAAACACGCGCGCCGAACAAACGCGCGCGCCGAACAAACGCGTGAGCCGAACAAACGCGCGCGCCGAACAAAGGCGCGCGCCAAACAAACGCGCGCGCCGAACAAAGGCGCGCGCCGAACAAACGCGCGCGCCGAACAAACGCGCGCGCCGAACAAACGCGCGCGCCGAACAAACGCGCGCGCCGAACAAACGAGCGCGCCTAACACACGCTTGCACGAATCACACGCGCGCTACACATTCATGCGCAATAGACTCACGCTCTATACACTCTCGCGCTATATACACACGCTCTTTCTTTCTCTCTCTCTCTTTCGTTCTCTTTCGATTTCTTTCTCTTTCTCTTTCTTTCTTTCTCTTTCTCTCTCTCACTCTCACTCTCTCTCGCACGCAACACTCACAGTGCTGGATATTAGGATTGTCATGAAATTTTACCAGCTTGTTCAGCACCTTTCAAAACCCCTACAAACAAATTTTTAAGTGCTATGGAGTATTAGAAATAGTGTTTTATAGGCATTTTGTATCAGGACCTTTCGTGACCTCCGCGCTTCCGCAGCGGGCGAGCCGTTGCTTCGGCAGCGCCAGGAACGTTACGCGGCGTCTTTATCAACCGGTGTCAGATTTCCAAGCACGTTCTTTCAAGAACGATGGCAAAGGCCATCGCTGTTTGATGACACACGTTCTTTGTAGTGTGTTAGTAAGCGCACGAACATTTTTTTGTTAAATACCATTATTGTGTAAATTTTGTGCGTTAGCCATGAGTGGAACTTATTATTTTTATATAAATATTATTTATTTTTATTTACTTACTCTTTATTGTATCTTTTTTTAATTGATTTTTATATACTTACTCTTCATTGTATCTTTTTTAATTAATTTTTATTTACTTACTGATGTGTTGTACATTTATTTATTTACGTATTTATTACTTGTATTTAATAAGCCTTGTCTAATTTTTTAATCCTTAAATCCTATCATACATATGTATAAATAATGTTAGTATGCATTTAATTGTTACACTATTTACTCCTGAATGTGTTCTAGTCCTATTCGTCCTTCTGAACCTGCAATGTAAACCACTCGTTTTTGTCACCCCTCCTGCCCTCTGAGGCAGCTGAGACCCTCCGGACAGATAGCGGCGGCCGGCGTGTGAGTAACGGTCGCAGATCCAGCGGCGTTCAGCGATTTCCTCTCTTCCACAGGCGGTGAGGTCACGAAAGATCTCAATACTTATTGTCGCAAAAACACTACTTGCAATGCTCCATAGCACATAGAAATTAGTACGTAGGGGTTTTGAAAGGTGCTGAACCAGCTGGTAAAATTTCATGTTAATCCGAGTATCCAGCACGGTGAGTGTTGCGTGTCAGTACACATTCGGCAAAGCGTTTGTTGGGGCCTACGTCAAACATCTCATATTTCAATTCTACTCACTGCGAAAAGAAATTAATAGCCTGGAGTATATAGGTCGAGTGCGTTATCCTCTGCCGAACCGGAGACGCCCATGGGTCAAAACGCTGACCTCCGGAAACTGCCTACGCAACGGCGCAGTTCTGGCAGCTCTTAGGCCCGCAACAGACTACACCGAGGAATGTGTTTCCAGAAATGTGCGGCGAGAAATGTGGAAAATCGAAACAAGGGACTCTTATGGATCCCCACACACTTGAAAGAGTTTCCTCGTTCGCCTCTGCGGAGGCGAAAGAGTTCCTCGCTCGAGTCGGTCGGCGAGCGAGTTTTCTCGGACACATTTCTACTCCTTCACTTGTTATACGACATTTAGGCGTTCTCTGCCGCAGGAAAACACCAAACAGTGCATAGAACTGAGTAAGGTTATAACATTTGGCAGTAAAAGATGCGAGAAACTACCAGTTTTTTAATTGTTTTATTGAATTTTCTCTTAAAACGGAAATGAACAAATAAAAACTGTATGGAAGATATTCTTATTTGTGTGAAACCCGCTCGTAATGAGTAATATAAAATAAAAATTTGAAGCAAGAAACTTGAAAGGGTATTGTGAAAGAATTGAATTAATTTATTACTTTTCTTAATTGGTATTTATGAATGAATGATTATTAATTGTGAATTTTATTATGAATTATTTGATCATTCATTATCTATTCATTATTCAACCAACAAATATAGTAAACCAGAGCGTGGTAGAGATTACGGAGTTCAAGAAAATTTGCTGATGTACTTCTCCCTTATAGGTCACTTAACTTCCTGTTTTTTTATATTAAATAGTGATTTGTATGCGCGTTCGCTCGCCAAACGCGCGTTCGCTCGCCAAACGCGCGTTCGCTCTCCAAACGCGCGTTCGCTCGCCAATCGCGCGTTCGCTCGCCAAACGCGCGTTCGCTCGCCAAACGCGCGTTCGCTCGCCAATCGCGCGTTCGCTCCACCAAACACGCCTTCGCGTGCCCAGACTATTATGATAATTCTTTCTCAACCAACAACAGAACTCCACCTAGGTTGAATGTCTAGTGACGAAAATACACCAACGTTGAGACTCGAACCCTCGGACACCCGATCAGAAACTCTGCGGAGTCCATAATTGTTCCTCTGAGCCATCTCAGCGTAAAAAATCAGAATGTTTCCCCTCCGAAACCTGTATGATTATACTGAAATAGCGGTATTTTCTCATGAAAATACCGGTAAAATACCTCTAAATAGAGGTATTTTACGGGTATAGACGTCGAATAAAGGTAAAATACCTCTAAAAATACCGGTATTTGACGTCTTATACCGGTATTTTTAAGGTATTTTGAATAAAGGTATAATAGAGGTAAAGGTATTTCTATACCGGTATAAATACCTTTACCGCTATTATTTCGGTATTCAGTCCCTGCCCTCAACACCCCAAAGAAGTTCGTAGCTTTTATTCTGAAACACCTTGAACAAGCAGTCCGTGAAATCCAACTTCAGAAAGGAGCGTTCAAATAGCGTATTTCTAAATAAAATGTAATTTGCAATTTAGAGCTTGATAAACCAAAATGTTCTAGGTTTGAGTCAGGACGAAGCTAAATTGCTTCGCAGTAGTTTGATCGAGGCAGACCACACGAGAATAAGATTCTTAGAGATCGCATGTCTGATAGTTTAGATCAGTGTTGTCAAGGTCGACGCCCCGACCGGAAGTCGCTAGCACGAGTGCCACGACGAAATCATCCCTCTACGCAGTTCATCACCCCGCCATCAGAGACAGCGCAATCCCTATTGTAAAACGGCGGGGTTACTACTAATGGTTCCCTTTCCCAACGTTAGTTGCGCAGAGAAGCTCGTGGCATGCTACGATGCCACGACGCGTGCCACTGCCACTAGTAGGAGACCTTGACACCACTGGCTTAGATAGTACGTTGTTGCCTCCGATCGGGTCCAAGCGAATGCCCCAGCTGTACAGTTCAACAGGCCATGGAACCTGTACCTAATTATGTAAAATTAAAGCTTGACTTAAAAGTTATTTACATAGAAATTGAAAGCAATTAATGTGTTTTAAGTGAAATATAGTTTAATAGTAATGAGTAACGAGATAATGTGAAATTCCTTAGTTTTAATGAAAAATGTAGATCCGAAAACGAAGTTATTACCATCCGGCTTCTTACATTATACACATTGTGAAAACTATTGCCGTTAATGGTCGAAAGTAAGAAAATGTGTTTTTAATCTTTCTTTAAGTGCGGTCTAAATAGTACCTATGGGTGTAAACGCCGTTATCTCACAGAACGACAATCTCCAGAATATAAAAGAGATCAAAAGTCCTCAAATATTGTCTTGAATTAGGTTTTATAAGCGTCTGTATCCGTTCCTTCTACATTCTGAACGGAACATTCCATATCATCCACATCTATCAGCATTCTGATTTATTCCACGTCTTCATTATTAAAGATAATTTTCGAATTCTCAGCCAATATGAGAAGAGAATACAGTATCTACGAACTTAGATACTTCTAATGTAATAAGACAGCTATATAAATTATATATAACTGATATGACACAAAAATTTAAAAATATCACAGCTGTAAAATCTGACGAGATTAGTCGTGGAGATCAAGTAGACCTACAACGCGTAGAGAGTTCGCAACCAGCTATTTTTGACGTTGTTTACCTTACTGAAAAAAATGATGTGGCTGTGATGTGACTGTGTAGGCAGAGAGCAGGGATGACAATTCAATAATAGCTTTTTTGCACTGTGAAATAAAAAGTACCACTACAAACTGTGAGATTGTCCGCGGCCAACGGAAGATTAAACATTAAACACTGGGCAATTTTCTTTTCACGTTTACTGGAGTCATTTGAATTGGACAATTGAAAAGCATTTGTTCACCGCGCAGATGGCATAGCTAGCGCTATCGTGCGGGGGGGGGGTGAGGGATAAGTCCTGTAAGCAGCCTGCGTCGAGCGGAAGGCAAAGCCCTCTACTTTGCGAATTACGGGGGAGCGAATGGAATAAAAGAAACACTAGTGGTGATACAGAATGGCACAGACTTTCCCGTATTCGTTTTCTATTTCCTTGGGTTTTCGCTAGCTATATTGAATTGTCACATACTCTTTTTTGCCAGCTGCCATCTATCACCGCCAAAAGTACATTTTTTTGTATACCAGTATTATAATCAAACCTTTTACATTAACAAAATCGTTCATAGTATGGCATATTATTGCACGAATCATTAAGTCATCCCTATTTCTGCACGAAATATGAGCCATCAGTGACGTAATAGTCACGGCCCCTGTATATTTTCAGTTATGGAGTTTAAAGAAGGCAGTGTTACCATATAAATAGATTGCAGTGTTCGCAATAAAATCAAATACGTTATGAAAAAACTTTTTTAAAAAATTTGATTGCAGCTGCATTTGCCATGATTGTAAAACAAAAAAGTTTTTTGTGTTTAACATGTAAGGGTCTTAAGGAAATGTATTTTTTACAGACCTCAACATAATTAAATTCTTCACTGAATACGATAGTAAATATTCCGGGCTTGTTATTTTTTGTTCACTATCAAAACAGAACCTTCTTCTTTCACATAGTTGATGCACAAATTGTACAATTCGACACGTCTACAAGCACCAAATATGCCAAAAATAGCAACAACCTGAAAATCATACCAGTTATTAATACAATACACCAGTTAATAAATATAACTTAACTATTATTGCCACTGTCATTATTATACTTTTATTAAAGAAAAGTTTCATCACCAGCTTTTGTAAGAAGTGTGTTTACATCTTGTTGGGAAAATACCATTGCCTTTATAGGTTGATATCCCACATTTACGTGTTTCATAAGTAAACTTACTTTGTGAAAAGTTCCAATATCGATATTTTCTGTGATCTTTAGCATTTCCTTTAATTGTGCAATTGCACCATAGTGCACCATAGTGTCGATGCTTTACATGCTGTGGACTTAATGTTTAAAGAAGTATGCATTAAATTAACAAACGTCTTTATTCTAGCATGTGCATTATACTTACTTAACCAAACTGCTCCGATAGATACGACAGAAAAGCAGCTTTGCATAATAAATTTGCATATTTTTTATCCATAAATTTCCTTAACTTTAAGTACTCTTTCTCATAAAGTTTGCAAGGCTTTTTCGCTATCATAGCATTTTCTGCTTTTGCAGCTTTTTCCAAAATTTATCTTGGAAAATCCATTATGTTTCAATCACGACTTTCAAACTAATTGCCATTAGTAAACAAATTTGTCGCTTAGGTAGCATTCATGAAAAAACATGAATTTGAGATCTACTACAACAACGAATTACAACTTAACACAATTAATTTCGCTCCCTTAAATCCTTATAATACTGTTACACAAAATATAGTGTATGCAACTCGTTTATAATGTTAATTATTTGCACTCGTAAGAAGATATTACAGAACTCACTTCTAACGTCGTTCGTTCGGTAATATCTTCTTATTCGTGTAAAAAAAGGACAACGTTATAAGCTAATTGCATAATATACAATTGTTATTTTCTTAATATTTCGGTTTCCTATTGGTAGAACGGAAATATTAATTTTAGAATATTAAAGAACACAAAAACCTAGTCATAAATGGCAATTTTCTTTTAAAAATCAAGTGCCGTTCAAGAGAAAATGGCGTTTTAGCACTACTAAAAGTGCGAAATTTGAAGCTCATTTTCACCGAAAATTTTTGAGTTTTCAAAATACTTTATTTGAAGTTATTTGAAGCACTTACACTCACAAATATAATCATCTTTACAAATTGCGGATAATGTGCATATTAAAGATGTGAGAGATCTTTCAAAAAATTTACATTTATATAATTTTTGAAAAATCAAAAAAAAACTCAAAATAAACTTCACGCTATACTAATGAGTGTAATTAGCACTATCCGTTACAAAAGTTTCAAGAAAAAAATTGCAGCCATATACGAGAAAATGACGTTTGAGCATTTCTGAAAATGCCGAAATTTGAGCTACTTTTCACAGAAAACGGTAGTGTTTTCGAGAACCTTTACTTGACATTATTTAAAGCATATATACTCGTAAATATAATAATGTAAAAAATCGCCGATAATGTAAATATTAACGACGTGAGAGACAAGTAAAAAAATTTACATTTTTGTAATTTTTGAAAAAGCCAACCGATAGACCAAAATGGCTTTTATGTCATTGATAGAGTACCTTTACCACTATCCCTACCAAAAGTTTAAAGAAAAAATTTGGAGCCGTTTTTGAACAATTCTTGTTTTCGTAATTTTTTAAAATTGCACATATTGCACGCAATATTGCACGAAAACTACCAAAATTTTGAAAAACATTTACATGACCTTTATTAAAGAACTCAATATGCAGAACAAATTTTATTTGAAGAAAAAATCTCTATCTTCAATTTTGTAGTTGGAGAAAGACGCCGAAAAAAATTCAAACTTTCACAATTTTTGAAAATTCAGAGCTGTATGTGAAAATCGGACCTATGCCATGTTAAAAAGTGTATTTCCCTCTATTCATACAAGAAATTTAAAGAAAAAATTTGGAGCCGTTTTTGAAAAATTTTGAAAATCCCCAGGGGCTTCATATAAAGTACCCCCAAATTTTAAAGAATCTTTTTCAAAATCTCAAAGCTTCGACTAGAATCAGATCGACCAGGGAATATACATTTTGGAAGAAATCGTACGTATGGTTCAGGCGCTAGCAGTGTTCACAGACGGACAGACAGACGGACGTTTTCCTTTCAATTGGGTTTTCGGTATCAAGGACCTAGAAAACAGGGTTTCTGGTTACACCACGTGTTAGAGGATTTTTTTTCTTAATTGAGCAACTGGTTTTATCCACTTATTCGTTTTCACGGCCCGGCAATTAATTTTTTTCCGCCGAAAATTGGCCATTTTTTCGCGCAGCATTGCATAACTTTCCCTATACTACTTATATCACTCCGTGTATACGTACGTATACGGGAAAGTAACAAGGCCACGGGAATTCCTCGGGGCGACGAAATTCCTAAGGAGGCCGGAAAAGAATACGTCACAGTCAGTGGCGTAGTAAAACGAAGTGCGTTCCTTAAACAAGACACCAAATAGTTCCTAGGAAATGTAAAGGAAAAACTATAGCAATTCATTCACGTTGTGAGATATGGTTTCTCGAGACCCATTGCTAAATTATACAATTAAACATGTATTCTCTTAAAGGATTTTGTCTGTTTTCTGACCCATCAATGTACTGTTTGTTTGAACATATTGATGCTCGTATTTTTGAAGTATTGTACTCGTAAGTTGTATTGTCACTCTTCATTCCATTCTTGCACATTTTGTTGATTACTCAGTCTCAGATTTATACCTGATCCCGTGGATGATATTTCAGAGGGGTGAATGTTGACGCAGCGGGTATTATAGAAAATTTTAATACGAAAATTATTAAATCCCCCCAATGAGATTCTTGCAAGCCTTTCTATATTAGGCTAAGATTTCTTTCATTGTCCTGCCTCTTAACTCACGAATCAGAGGTTTTAGTAAAAAATGACTTACTGAAAGGTGGGAACATAATTTCAGTGAATGCAGATGTACATATATTTATAACTATGACCCTCGACGTAGTAATCTTCAACCATTACAAAAACATTTATGTACAATAAATGTACATTATTTTACAACACGTTGGAAGTTAATATTGAGAGATTAAAATAAACATGACACAAGTTTCAGTGCCACCTTCCCTGCTGAAGTACAGTTTCTTTAGAACCCACATGAATTGAATATCACAAAGGAATATAACATTGGTTTTAACCATGTCATTTAATGTGTTAGTTAACTTTTATACTGTATAATTAGACTAAATATGTAGACTAAATATGTCTGTAAGAAGTATTGTACGTCAGCTTTGGGGTCAATGACCCCCATCTCAACTATGTTTTTCACCCAGTTTCCCTGATTCTTTGTGCAAATACTTGACGGCCACTTTTGTCTCTTCTGGATATACTAAATGTAGCATCTGTAACCGTGCACGGTGTCCACAGCTCAGTGGAAAATATAGTTAATTAATCAAATAATCGTTCTCCATATTCTTGCGGCTGTAAGTCGGTTCGTTCCTGTAAAGCAGTAGAGATAATAGCCTATATCCCAATAAAAAGCCAATTTCTTCATGAAGGTATAATACCCCAAATCTGTAGCTGGCCTTTGCAAATGATTTTTATTACATGGAAACGAATATTTTCTTATCACTTCTTGCCACATAAGCTCGTTTCCACCTGTATTCATACTTCAACTTGTATACGGATTTGGGATATCAGAATTTAAGAAAATAAGCACAAAATACACTTCTCTCGATAGTACGATACAAAGAGTTTTTAAGTGATTTTGACGTTAAATAAAATAAATAAAACAATGGAGTTCAGAAAATGTAGATTAGTAATTTAGTGTATAATTATGAAAGCAAAGTAATACAGAGATCATGGGATTTGTTTAAAGAATCAAGAAGTACTAAACGGAAATTCGACGGAGGTCCGAGTTTCAAAAAGATTACACTGGCCAACAAAAAAAGGGTTTCAAAAAACTTTTTAAATCTTAATAGCTGATTTTTATAGTTTTTTGAGTGGTGAATCAGCATCTGAACTCTATTTCTTTCCATCACCCACAGTTTAGTCAGAATTTGATCTATTAAGATATGGGAAAATATGCAATATATTGAAACAGTGGTTTCTAATTAATTATTAAAAACTATATACATTTATATTGAAACGGTTCGGTTTCTGAAATTAATTATTAAAAACAATTGAAACGTTTTTTATCAAATCCAAGATATGTCTCTATTATTGACACGTTGGGCTTCTATCATGGGTTCAAATATGCAAGGGGTACAATTCGGCTTACCTCATCGTTCAACCACAATCTGCCCCCTGTAGACTCGCTTCCATATGGAAAACGACAAAACCTGAAAGTGTTTTTTTAATGATGTGCCAGATTGCACAATAATAACCAAGTTTGTTTTTTATTTGTACTAAAACAATTTGAATTTATTTTAACCAAGGATTTCTTTTGATTCGAAACAACATTCTTTGAAAATTATTAACTTTGGTCCTGACCTTGAGAAATAAAATAATTTAATTATTCGTACGAACGTTAACCTGAGCTCTCTCCCCGTTGTATCGTTGGATGCTCCGCTCGGACGCCGCGTATCTCCACACCATCACCTTCGGCCCACCGGTTACCAGCTCCAGTCTTGATGCCTTCTATCTTGTATCTTCCGGCACGCCACGAAGTCACTCCCATTCACATACTGTACTAGCCTCACATATCACCATCAGCACTTGTTCGGCAAAATAATTACAAGTTCATTTACCCTGGTGCTTCACCTTCGTCACTGGTGAAAACTAATTAAAGTTGACAATTTTCTTAAAAGTTCCTCCCTATCGGTAAGAAAATACTCCAAGTCAATGCACGGTTTCACCAAAATTTTTTCTATCATCTACTTTCACTCGCGGAGGAAAAAAGTTAGTCCCGAACTGTATCTCCGGAATTTTTATAAGACTCTATTTTCGATCACACAAAAATCTACTAAGTCTGAACTCGAACACGCGCCCCCTAATTCAGAAATGATCCACTCGCTATGAAATCTCAGCTCCAACTAACTAATTTTTTCGTTCTTCAATCCAGGAAAACTCGTAGTCATTGTTATACAAAATTCTGTTTTATATTCCCTACCAACGGATTCTTATTATGTATTCACTCCTCTAACCAAGGTGCACTCTTGGGCGAAATTTACACTCTTACACACGCATCTTTCGACTGATTCTACACCACATCCACGGGCCCATGAAATTGTTTACCTCTGTTACTAAGGTGCCTGTTTACCAAATATCGTGACATGTTAAACATCGATGTTCTCCCTAGCAACCTGTTACTAAGGTGCCTAATTCTAAATTAAATTAGCATTAATGCCTTAAATTATTCAATATCAAATGCCCTCCCGCATTTGGTATATCACAATATATCTCAGTTGTTGGGGTTCTTCAGTTCGATGACAATTTGCTTACCTGTGATTAGCAAAACCTGCCACCGGATCCGCTCTCCGTACGGAAAAGCGCGAAATTTGAAAGTTGTATCTTTTGATTCTGGAATAGTAGCACTAATAACGTGCTATGTTGCGCAATAATAATCCTTTTAATCAGTTTGAAAAAACAGAACATTATTTATACAAGTATTTGACTGATTTCGTTTCGAAATTCCTATTTATTAATGTAACAATAACATTATTATTTGGGGTCATGACGTCTAAATTGAATTTGAACGATCGTTAGCAAATAAAATACTCCTGAGCTCTCATGTTGCTCGTCTGGATGTCGCCCCGAAGAAACCAACCTGGGCTTCCATGTCGTTTTCCAATCTTCACTCGGCTGGGCTGGACCCGATGTCATCTACTTGATGCTTCTGCGTTCCTTCTAACATTTTATATGTAACTATCATCTACAGCTACCCTGGCACCTAGAGATACTTTTTCCTAAAACTGCGCAACAGATGTGCGCCTACCCGCGAACTTAAATCGAAAAACAAATAAAATATCTGCTAGCTAAGTATTCGTTGCTAATCCTATTTTTAAATTAATTTGTTCCGCCACGGCACTGCGGACATAATTTGCAGTGTCTATCTTGTTTATATTCAATTAACGTCTTAATTACAGTTCATCAATTAAAGTTTATGATAAATGCCACGAACTAGATTATTTTTGCCAAATAAAGATTTTTCGTCAATGATTTATGTGAACAGTTCCACTCGAATTGATTCAGTTAATTAATGTCACACGGCAATGTTCTGACAAATATTACGCAGCTGTATTACAGCATAACGTAACTATTGTAGCGTCGCGAGGTGGCGCACGTGCCGTTTCGCTGGAAAGCCCGGCCTTAAGCCGGATGGGGGATGGGGGTGGAATGCGGCGGCGCCTCGCCGGCGCGCGCCGGGCAGGAAATCCCAGCCCCAAAATAACCGGGACAACTGGGCGTGCCTGAGTGCGAGTCCATTGATGACCGCTGCTCTCTGCTGAGGGCTGGCTTGCGAGCCGAATGACGCCCGCCGCTGGTAGAGTGGGGGACGAGCCGTGGGGTATTTATTGCGGCGCCGACATGCGCTCGGGGGATACGCTAGTGAGTCGAAAGACGTGAGGTATCTCCGTGCAACCTTGCACGTTTTGGCATCCGGCCATGTAACATCTAGTTACTGGGACTTTATGTCCGACAGCTCGCACTTCGCGCAGCTTCTCATGCTCTCGAGCAGAGGCACTGGGCTCAGCCTAGGGACGGTCGCGGGGTTTCGCGGCTTAGAGAATAGAAAGGTTGCCTAAAGTTTTCAATTTTGTAACATTATCTTGTAATTTATTATTGTAAATATACTGTACATACTATTCAGAATCTGTCGTCTGTGCTTTTCATGTCCAGTACGCCACACTATCAAACGAACTCTAAGTTATCTTTTGCGTACTTATCAGACGATGTGTTCACCTCGGAGTCTAGATCAAGAGAGACCTTCTTTCACACCACGGCCAACGTGACGTCCCAATTGTTTTTCCCTCGTGCTCAGAATCAACAATCCCATGGAAATGTTTATGCTCCATGCACCGCGAGGCTCTGGCGTTTACCGTCGAATGTTTCTCCCGCCATTTTGTATATCACAATATGCAAATAAAGTGAAAAATAAACGTTCCCTAACACTCCAATAGAACTTTATTTAAACACCGAAGATGGCTTTACATTCTTAACATTACATTCTACAGAGTCTTTACGTGTCCATTGACTCGTATTTTCTTTGTTTCTTTTCCTTAAAGCCCCTGATATATAGATTGTTCTCCTCTACACCGTTTGCTGACTCTCTCGGTGAAGTGATCAACAGTAATCTCCCATTATATTGTTGTTCCAGAGTCCCTGATAACGTTTTTTCGTCCCTTTCAGATCTTAATGAAAATGCTCATCCTATTCTTCACTTACATCACCTAAATCGTCCGAAAATAATTGTAAATGTTTAAGAAGTAAAACTTAAGACTCATGAAACATATCAATTTCTTTAAAGCATTCAGCATATTGACAACAATTGCTTGATAATCTGGATATTTTTTGTTGACTAGGAACTTATCAAAAACGTGATTAAAAGCATTCTACCCTTCATTTTCATTTTCTGTCTTATGTAGTTCAAACTGGGGATCAAACATCACTTTTCTAAAATCAGTGTCTATGAAGATACCCTCTTTTAATAATTTTGCTGCACGCAATTGCGTAAACTTTTGACAAAGGTACTTGAAACACTGCTCATCTTCAGGTAAGGCAATTGTTTCATGATGCCTAATTTTAATGTGCTATGGAGGCAGGAGAATCTTGTGTTGATCCACCAGATGTTCCCGTAGAATGTTCTTTTCCCTCGGGTTTCAAGATTTTGTTACAAGCCAATTATTTCTAGACTAATGCTAATCTCGTGCCGTAAAATGTTAACATGTGAAAAAATGGTGGGTGATACGGCATTTTTAGAGTTATTTTTCGAATCAGCACACTTAAAATAATAAGAATTAGGTGAACACACATAAAAAGTTTTTTGGTCGTTGGCCTGTGTAAATTAGTTGAAAGAAATTATTTAACTTAAATTTTCAAAAATTTTCAAAAATAGAAAGGTAGCATTGAAAGATTGGAGACTTTGAGCCTTGGTTCACAAAAATTCAATGCTGAAAATAATGGTTTATTATTACGGTTGGGATTCTAAGGGCTCAGCAATCTTGTAAGTGAATGCTTATTATGAAAGATAGGTGATGGAAATGTGAAGTCATTGGGTCATTTTTGCCTAACGTTCGTCATTTTTACGCATCTTTTCCCTTTTCGATTTTCTTTGTTAGCATGTTTTTCATGAATTTACAATAATACACTGATAGAAACTTTTAAAGTTTTACCCAAATATGAGGTAATATGCCTAAAACAAAACTACTAAAATTATTATTCTCTTCGTATAAGAGTAAAATGTGTTTAATATTTTGCTATGTGTAAATTCAATGTTTGTTAACATGTTAAAAACAATCTTTGTCTACGCGAAAGTATGATATGTATGATTCGAAGGATTGTTGATGTAAGGTTAAGACCCTTTTAAATTGTTCATATGTTTAAACGAACTTTTTGTTATGTTAAAATCAATCCTTATCTACATAAAAGTATGTTATGTATGATTTAAACTTTTATTGATGTAAGGGCAAAATTAGATTAATATCGATGATATGTGAAATTCAAATGTTATTATCTCGTTGGTTCTCTGTAGAATTGTATTTGAATTTCTGGAATGGTTGATTAGGATTCAGTTTTTAACAATTTTTTTTCAATACGGCAATACAAATGAGCCCTGTGTATTACGAATCCACACAAATTGTAACAATATTGCCATTCCTTTCCTTTGAGTCGCGTCACATCCCATCGCTCTTTAGGAGCAGCAGCGAAGCGCATTGTCCATCGAGATGAAATAAACATCCGATGTTGCGCAGTCGGCGGCCGTCGCGGCGCCCGCTCTAAGCATCGAGCTGTGGGCGGAGGCAGGGGGGGGGAGAGCCTGCATATTTGAGGAGCTCACGGCCCGCGCGCACCTCCACTTCATTTCCGCCCCCCCCCCCATGAGAGCGTGACGGCTACGCTCCGTTTCATGCTGCTTCCGACCTTACCTCCATTTCCATCTCCACTTCCACCCTCACCACCCCCTGCATTTCCACCACCACCCTCACTTCCATCTTCACCTCCAACTCCACCTACACTCACACCCACTCCTCCATCACCACCTCCCGCTTCACCTGCATTGCCACCTCCACCTGCAATCTCCCCCTGGTCCGGGACGAAGCGCCGCGACCTTCCCCGCCCGCGCGTCTCTTTGATTGATTGATTCGTGTTTCCGGGCGCGTCAGCGACTTAGGTCATTAGCCCCGTAAGTGTAGTGCGTGTGTTTTTCTCTCGGGAGGTGGCGGTGATCATTTCCTCGCTGGATGGCGAGATCTGGCGCCGAACTACCGTCGACTAGCGGAGTTTTCCCCTCAACCAGGTATCTCCCACCAGCGGGGCACCGCCCCAGCCGGGACAAGCTCTAAGCTCCTGACCGGTCTTCCGGCATGTGTGATAGTGTAGTGCATGCTGGTGTGTGTTTGTAAGAGGAGAGGATAGGACAAGGAAGAGGAAGGAAATATCGCGCGCGGTCCGTGGCCCGTTTGTTAGGGTACTGCTCCGGCATTCGCCTGGTGTTGATTGGAGAAACCACGGAAAATTACCGATCAGAGCAGCCGGTCACCAGAATTCTCCTCCAGACACCGAACGAATTCAACTTAGCTGACCAGCTAGTGTCGAAAAACCGCCGTCGGGAGTGTTAGTCTAGGACCTCCCGATCAGTGGGACTCTAGTGACATCAGTTGATGCACTGAGCCCACCCGGTCCCACGCGTCTCACAGTCGCACTGTCCTCCGTGCTGCCCCGCACCACTCTCTCCTCCCCCTCTCCCCCGCCATCCCCTCTGCCCGCATTGTCATCTCCGCCGCTCGCCCCGTCGGAGGGCGCCCGCACATCAAATCGCGCCTTGTTCGGACCGCGCGCACCTCGCTCCGCCCTCCGCGTCCGCTGGCACCTGACCCGCGCCCTCGCTCCGCCCCTCCTCGCCACCTGGAGCGCTCTCAATACTCAGCTGGCAAATTGTTTGCGTAATTAAATAGCAACTAAATGTTTCTAAGTGGTGGCTATGTTTTTGTGGTGACTGAAAGTTGTAGTGCCAGCGGAATAGTGTCGAGCAAGGGAAGTTGCCTGGCGGGGCGGCGGCGGCGGCGGCGGCGGCGGCGTGGACAGGATCCGTGCGATCGACGGGCAGCGGGGGGCTTCTTTGACATCCGGCGAGCATTGCTTTGCGTATTTTTGCAGAAAAGTGCATTTTGTGCCCATTCTTTTGTGCAACTCGAAAAAGTGAAAATTCGATACGCCCCCTTATGATTTTCACGATTTTCGACGTTAACCCCAATGTTCTGGAAATCTGCATTCTAGCACGAAATTTCATGGCAAATTCACAGGCAAAATCCGTTTTCCGATCCGACTATAAGTTTTCCAGAAATTTGCGAAAAACTGAATTGGTTCCTGAAGAGAAATAGTTTGCATAATTTGAGAAAAGTGCATTTTTCTGCATATTCTTTTCTGTAAGCCAAAACGCGAAAATTCGTCGATGATCGACGAAAAATGGCGATTGTGGATGGCATCTCGAATCAGCTGAAAATCAACGTCCAAGCCCGGAATTGCATGGCGAGTTCAGTGGTGATAAACATTTTCCCAACAGATTGTTAGATTTCCATAAATTCGCGAAAACCTGAATCGCCCTCTTTTGGTCAATTTTTTTACTTACCCGTATACGTACGTATACACGGAGTAATATTCCTAATATAGGGAAAGTTATGAAATGCTGCGCGAAAAAATGACGAATTTTCGGCGGAAAAAAATTCATTGCCGGGTGCTGATAACGACTTCAAATCATTATAAATTGGACGCTGTACTTGCTACAGACTTCCAAAGGCGGTAATTTTATACATTTTTAGAGGTAATTCAGGAACACAAGTTTGAAAAAATCTGAAACTCAGGGTTGGGATCCTTGTTGATTTGGCGTGGAATGACCTAAAACACTGAGAGGAGGAAAAGTTTCGATATGTCGCTCATTCCCACTGTTTTTTATTAGATTACAGTTTTCGTCGTCGTGGTCATCGTCAAGTCTGCCATCTAAATGCTCCCAGACGGCAGATCATAAAATGACTAAGCAGGCAGAATCTGCTAATCTAATCAATAAAAACGATGGTAAAGACAATATCCTGTATTTTAACTAATCGTATGCTAATAAACCAATAGAGTTTGACGTGTCTTAACTGGAAAAGCGCTTTCAGCACTATTCGACAAACTGAACCCCGGAGAGCCTGCGGGCACTTCGCCACCCACAGCCATCCCTTCCCCCGACTGCCCCCCCCCGCCTTCCTCCCGGACCACCGCTTCCGCATCCGCCTCCGGCATCCCTCTCTCCCTTCCGCCTCCGCCCTCCACGCAGCCGCAAGCCGAAAAGTGAGCCTGTAATCCTCGGGATGACGAGAGCGTTCATTAATGATTGACTACACGAGCTCCTGCAGAATATTAGCTCTCGCAAATGCTGCGCTTTGGCTGAATACGGCAATTGGCAGATGCCTCGATCGAGTTCTCCTGTCTCAAGCCCTTTCAAACACTTGAAGGATCGATCGGGTTTCTATTTCAGAAGCACAAAGTGACTGTCCCTTCACCGTAGAAGAAATGTGAAGAACTTCTAAGACCTTAGGTGACTCAAGAATGATCACTCTTTTCCCAATGAATATGTAGAGGGGAAATTTCCATTAACGAAATCACGCATGTGATACTTGCCTTTGATTGGTGCTTGGTATCACCCATAGTGTTTTGGTATTTCTCAAGTCGGGTTCTGACGCAAAGAGATTTTTCAATTGTTAGTCCAGTCAAATGATGCTCAAAGGGTCCGATTCAAGAAAAAATCTCGAAAGTGTTTTTCTCAACGGTTCTGTGTGTTTTTGAGGGTGCTGAATTCGAATTTGATGTTTGACACCTCAAAAAACGTCAGCTTCAAAGAGAAAATTGCAAAAAACCCTAAAAACTTTTCTCTCTTTTTCGTTTTCCGCTTGTATTGAAACAATTGTTATTTAAAAAATTAAAATAAATAAAATTTCCTATAAGATGCGTATTTTTACTCTAGAGATTAGCTCTTTCCAGCCAACATATCTCGCGGCGGCGCTCTAGTTTCACTTTACCATGCTTGAAAACAGCTATTGCAAACAAATAATTGGTATTGTTAAATTATTAACTCTCTGATACTCACAGAATAAGTAGGGATGTATTTGCTCGCGCGGAGTATCTGTTCCTTAAAACATGCAACATAAGGTACACGTGCTTTAACTATTTTTGGATGTGGATGAAAAATACCTTCAATTACTTTTATCAGTTCTTGAATGGTAAATTAGTGTTCTTTGTCACTGTTTTCAAGAAAACAAAATAGTTTGCATCGCTGATACTACATCATCTATTCGGGGCCGGACTATGACTTGTGTTTCTGTCTTCTTTGGGGATTGATGTAATGTTTTCATGCACATCACATAATCATGTGCATCAGCAGCTGACAAATCATTTACTGCTTCTAGGCAAAATACTATAGATCGTCCAAAATCATCATTACGATTTCTCTCGAGTCATAAAAGAGTTCGTCTAACAGCTAATTTCCTCACCGTGTATACTAGATTTCGTTTCTAGAGATGCTTTTTGATTTGTTGCTTCGGGAAGTCTCGTGGTTCCCCCTCTCTGCAAATAAAATAATGAGTTTTAAAGACAAAGTCAGATATAGATGAATGTAGTTGAGGTGATTCAGCCTCTTTTTGAGCCATCTTCAAGTAAGTAGAAATCAATTTTTCGTTTCCATGTTGCCTCCTATACTTTTCGTGGACTTCCAATTGTAGGTTACATTTAAAAGAAACTAGTGGTGTTACCGAATGGCCCAGACTTTCCCGTATTAGTTTTCTATTTCATCTGGTCTCGGCTAGCAATTCCAAGGCCCTACCACCCGGTATGCCATCTGAAGGGAAGTTGGTTGTAAATTGAAGCAGCAGCCAGACGCCATTAGTATGGCAACATTGCGCGGGAATTTTAAATACGATAGTTTCAAATCCGAATATACTTTCTAAATGTAACGCATGCTACTTCAAACACGTCAGTTTACCCAATATATGAAATGACTATACGCACATGTGCATAGAAGATAGAAATATCTCTGTCACATGCTCTACATACTTGAAATTTCGGGAGAAGAAAATGTCAGCAAAAATTTTACCTGAAAAGAATGTAAGCTGGATGCGAAGTCGTATCATAATAAATTTTAAAACAAATTTACTATTTTTATTTAGGTACATGTTTATGTATTTGTCATGAACGTAAACTATTACTTTTTGTTCAATTTTTAATTTTAGGCATGAAGCCTTAGCTGTAGAACCCTCAGCCTGACATGGCATTGCTACGTCCAATGTTTTCTTTTTTTTTTTTTTGCAACATCAATCCCTTTGGAACCCATGATTCAAAATTTCACCCCTCATATAAACAATAGTTAAATTGATAATATCCACTCGCAGATTTTATATATAAGCCAAATATGCAAGTGATGTAAGACAACTAAACAACAGACTGGTTATTTCAACACAATTACATTGAAAGTTGTTAAATGGATTTACAGCACACAGTAAAACACGTTAGAATTCATAAACATATACATATGAAATTCATATTCATATTCACATCACAATACCAAATAGTAATTTTTCACTTACTGAAAAGGCCTACCAAAATGTGATTGTCATTGTCCATGAAGGGTAAGAAATAGATGGCACCAAGAAAATTTCCTAAAATATCCTTGTGTATGTATTCCTTACATTGTCTATTATTAAATTTTTAGCATTTACTCTAAGGATATAGGGTTGCATGTATCTCAGGTTGAAGACATAATACTTTAATTATTACCAAACAAGACACTAAGCTAATTGATTTTCAAGTTAGTTTTTTTCTGCAAGAGGCAGTTCTATATTTCAAAGTTTCTAATTAAGCAGCACTTCCTACCTATTAGTTTGTTTAAATGAAAATTAGTTTTTTGTACTTTTCCAAACACATGTCATATGTGAAAAATTACTTTCTTACCTTTCCAATTTAGTATTAAAATTCACTCTTCCAAATTTAGTAATAGGTGGGGAAATAAAAAAGAAAATACGTTCGTAACAATTTTATTGAAGTAATGTTTATTGATATAAGTGTATGCATCATTATATGAAGGTTAGTATATCAAGATTACAAGATTTACTTGTGAAATGATGTTTCACTGTCTTTTGAATATCCGTTCGTACACGCGAATACAGCACAAGACATCACCATTTTAGATATAGCGAACACACAATGAAAGCACGAACAAAAATCCCCACAATATTCAACACATCTCAGACGCTCACTCCACTTGCCATACTAATGGCCGACTTCGTCCTCTTCAATTTGCACCCGCACACTAGCGCTGTTGCACACTCTAGTGTAGAATAGTAGTACCTCTATGAGCAATTCGGACTTGACACATACTCTTGCCAGCTGCCATCTATCGCCGCCCAAATTACTTTTTAAAAATATTTTCTTTATTTTGCAGTTTCTTAATAATAGAACGAAAATGTTATTTTAATAACATTAAAGAACTGTGAAACATCGTTATAAGTGGCAATTTTCGTTGAAAAATTTAGAGCCGTTTTTAAGAGAATGGCGTTTCATCGCTATTGTAAATGCGAAATTTGAAGCTCTTTTTCACAAGAATCTTTTGTTTTCAAAAAACTTTATTTGAAGTCATTTGAAGCACTTTAACTCACAAGTTAAATAGTGCTTACGAGTGGCGTTTCTAGGGGGGCGGGGGGCGGAGGGGCGGAGGGCGGGGGGCGGGGGCGGGGGGCGGGGGGGGGGGGGCGGGGGGCGGGGGCGGGGGGGGCGGGGGGGGGCGGACCGCCCCGGGTGACACCATCTCAGGGGTGACACCCGACCATAATTTTTTTCCTTAAATAAAAAAATTAGATATATTTTACTTAAATCCTTGAGTTGATAAATTTTCCATTTATTGTTGATGATGTCACCCCTGAAATAATGCCACCATATATTGTTTTGATATATTCGTATAATTAATTTGGCCTTACAATTCCTTGCACACTGAATAATAATAATTATTCCTTTTCTAAGTGAAACTAAAAGCATAAGCATGCGTATGTATTTTTCCTCCTGCTATATCAGGACGAAACCTGATTAAGCATGATGAACTGTCAACAAATACACTTAAAAAATGTTTTCGATTTTATTCTTTATTCTCTGCCGCTTTTATTTTGTCTGTGAAGTGGTAGAATGGTAAGTGATTTATTTATAATATTTAATCATAAGATAACCCCTAGATAACCATAAAAACGTAAGTATAGCTTGACAGTTATTGATAACTTTATTACAAAATTACAACAGATTCATTAACTAAAATTATTAAATATCTTAATCTATTGTGATAGATCAATTATCAGATCAGAGTTGTGGATGAGAAAATGCCGTCGGTATAACAGAAAGTAGGTCGCGGGGGGACGAGAGTTCGTGGGCCAGCTAGTATTCGCATACCGCAGTAAATGACTGGCGCGGCTGAGACATTCGAGATGTGCCGTAAAATCTCGGGCAGCTGTGATTTGGCGTGAGCATCGCAACACCGGGGCAACGGAGCAGTGCCGAGCTGTGGGGTCCTGGGCTCGACTCCCCGGTATCCTGTACCTCGACCGGCAGGGCCGTCTGTCACCAGGCTGCAAACATGGGTTGCACTCTCGACGCCAGCGGCTGACGGTGGTAAGAACACCAAGGAGATATGGTATGTGATCCAAAGAATTTTATTTCTTGACCTCAAGTAAGAAGATAGAAGAAAAAGCTGTAGTTGTAGAATTGTAATTTTGCCATGGTAGAAAAAAAATAGTAAGAGATTTCGGCAAACAGTGTATCTAAATTCAACCAGTACTTGAGTAAATTAATCTTATGAGAGCGTAGGCTTCCGCGGCCGGAGTCAATATTAAGTTGGCTGTCCGGGTGACGCCGCGTCCATGGCAAAGGTGCCGACGTTTCCGTCGCCATTCTGCGACCTTCCTCAGGGCGTCGGCACCTTTGCCATGGACGCGGCGTCACCCGGACAGCCAACTTAATAATATAAATTAATCTTAGTCAAAATCCAAATAAGAAGTATAATTTCAGAACCCAAAAATTTCCTTAAAATCATTATCCATAGCATGTGTTGTTTTCAAGTAGGGTATGAATAAATGGTAACAAGTGATTCAGCACGTACATGTCATGGAGAACGGCCGGGCAGCCCTCGAAAATGGTAATGTTCGCACAGGATGGCTGTAGAAGAGGGTTAATTTTAGAGGGAATCGAACTCACAGGATGGTAGAGTGGTCTGTTCTGGCTGAGGCTGAAACGGCGCCCATCACATTGGCGCTCACGGGTGTGTTCTGACCTAGGTTGAATCGCCGCCCCATCACACTATATTTCATTTTACAGAAATACATGTACTATTTAAAAATATGGTATAAATGATATGAAAATGTATTGAAAGTTTTCAATGTTTCTTTAATCTTTTGTCTGAACTAAATGTTTCATAGGTACAAAAGAATTTCTACTCCTTGACTTGCTCTCAAATTCCAATGTATTATAAATGAAATTTATAATATTAAAATACTGTAAGATAAGGCTAATGAAGAGCCGATATGAGTTCTCGAATTTTAGTTTCGCTGGCAGTGTTCTCCGAGTTCCGTATGCAGAGTGTCTCCTTCAACTAGTTTATTGAATTAATTTATCAAACGAATAAACTACTAGGGATTTAGAAACATTTACCTTTGATTCAGGTACAATTGTCATTGGTCAAGCCTTGGAAACATTATCTTTCATAATTGAATGGGATTTTGAAGAATCCCTTCCAAATTTAGTCTTAAGCTTAACATTTTGTTTCACAATTTATGTTCCAATGAAAGAAGTTTTTCAAAAATGAAACGTATTAAAAATTATTTAAGATTCACAATGAGTCAGTCAAGATTAACAGATTTAGCAATATTGTCTATGGAAAATGAGGTTGCTGAAAGCATCGATTACGATGATGTAATTGCAAAATTTGCCGCTGTAAAATGTCGTAAGCATACATTTTACATTTTAATATAAATTTCTCATTGTATTTTTCTGTATTAGATTTAGTTTGTATAAATTATTATTGTATAAAAGACGTTTACGTGTATAAATATTTTGATGTTCTGTACTAAAAATGAATAGTTTAAAAATCGTTTTTAAATTCGACTTATTTTTCTGTATGATTTTATGCGATATGTATGTTAAATAAAATTATTGTTACAGTATTTATGTAATTAATTAATAAAAAATATAAATAATAATGTTGAATATATAATACAAAATTAAAAATTATTATACTCTCTGATTAGTCAATAGAATGTCTCATAAGAATAAAAAAAGAAATAGATTAAACAACAAAATATTTATTACTATTTAAAATAGAAATTACTTTCAACATATAATATTAAAAGGGGGAGGATTGCTGCTAAAATAAGGCAGACACTATCATTACCGCCCCGACTGACACCATCTCTAGGAACGCCCCTGGTGATTGCAAATTTTATAAAACGTGCTTACTAACGGCCTGGGAAATATTTCAAAAAATTACATTAGTGTAATTTTTAAAAAACAAAAAATACCCCCAAATAAACTTAACGTCGTATTAAAGAGTGTTATTAGCACTATCCGTTAAACAAGTTTGAAAAAAAAATTTCGAGCCATTTTTGAGAAAATGGTTTTTGAGCGTTTCTGAAAATGAAAAAGTTTTCCTTAATTTAGCAACAGGTTTTATTCACTTTTTACTTTCGCGTGTACTATACGTAGGGAAAGTTAATGTAATTATTACAAATAGCCACTCCCTGCAAAACATTATGCACACGTAATAAAACTGCAATATGCGTTCGTGATGTGGCAAATTATATTTACAATTGACTGCCCATCTCACAACAGCGCGTAAGGCTGGGTTATCACTGAAGGGTCAGTCACACGTTGGTGCATGGGTGCATGGATGATATTTCACGTGCAATCGCGAGCCAGCGCATGAAATACTTCGTGGAATAATATGCAAGTTACAGATATTCAAAATTTGCTACTAGGATTTACTTATCACGCGCGAGAATCTGAATTATATCTATAGCTGACCTTTTCTTGGGAATTATACAGTATATCGCTGTCGGAGATTTGCAGAAGTAGTCTACGTTTGCGTGGACCGCTTAATGTGGTGGTAGCAAAACTATCTTTAGAATTACAGCTGGAAGAGACGAGATAGCAGGGAAAGGGAGATCAGGAGATACTTTGTGTGTGAAACGGAGGTACCGCTTCTCAGTAAATATCGTTCTCGCTCGTATCAGGTGTCTTTCTCCATTGCGATGTTACATCTGGCAGAAGGATGAGACAGACTCTATGCGCATCTGTCAATGTAGCCTGTCCATACACACTCCATGGTAAAGATTTTAAAAGAATACGATATATCATTTTTTTATCCTTAGACAATTACATAATAATCAGATAATCACTGACATGGGTGACTGGTTTCCATGTCAGTAATTGTCTAGTAATGAAATAACTATTATTCGTAATTGAGAAAACAAAAATAATATTTTTTAAAAACAAACCATACATAGTAATCGGATATAATCGGTGTTGTCCGCTGATTCCCTACTCTTGTTTTATTCTATAGTGATAGTCTATTTCTTTTTTAACCTGAAGCTTGCATTTCCAAAGATCTATAAAATTATTTGGTTCAAAATTTTTGTTTAATATCTAAAATGTCCTACTAATAACCTCAGTAGTTGATGCGACATAAAATGAAATAATTTTTTTTAAAATTTCCTCATTAGGGTTATTTTTACTTTAACTCAAAATTTGGCACATATTGACAAAACATTGTTGGTGCCATTTTTTGATGAATATATTGTATTATACATAATGTATTGTCGTAATAAGTTTCTTATATCCCAGCTCTTATTTTGGTTTCCTAACGCTCGGATTTACAGATACTCCGCGCGAACAAACACGACCCTATTGATTCCGTGAATATAGGAGTCATTTAACAACGCCAATTATTTGTTTACTATAGTTCTTTTCAAGCATAGTAAAGTGAAACTAGAGCACCGCCGCGTGATATGTTGGCTGGAAAGAGCTATTCTGCCGCTTTGGCCAGAGGCCCAAAAAGTAACCGTTTTTCAGAGCGCTCCAGCGCCTAAACCTTTTGTCATAAATTTAAAGTTAATATATGCATTTTGTAGTAAATTGTACCTATTTAATTTAAAAAAATAATTGTTTCGATAAAACGCATATTTTTGAAGCTATAATAAAAACTGTATGTGAAGTATGGGTACACTCTGCGCACGTTTATTATAAATAATACGCTAAGGAAATACGACGGGTTGGTACTAGGAATATTTATAAGACGAATTCTCTTAAGAGTGTTTCTGTTGGGTGGGGAATAACGCCTTCTACCAGGAATGCACGAAAGAAATTTAAGACGAGAAATGTAGCATTTCATGCCCTATGAAGTAAGCAGAATGTAGGCACACATGTCCATTGTCCCTCATGATACGCTGTTACGTGTTATCGTTCGTAACTCGGATACGTCCTAAGTCATTACATGCGGTTTTCGTGTCCGTAATGGGATTGATTCCTATCCCGGAATCTATAAAGTAATATGTCGGGCGTTTTATTACATTTGTGGTGGGACTTTCTCTCTGTAGCATAGGTTGTCGGAAAAGTTGGACCTTAAACTATGAATATCTTTTAAACGTTGAAAACATTTATTTAAATAGTAGTGTTACAGAATGGCACAGACTTTTTCGCACTAGTTAGTTTCATTATTTCTTTGATCTGGTCTTTTTCTAAAGAGATACCGTATTATTTTTAATGATGATGATAAGCATGATGATTAATTTACGGAGAACTATAAATTCCATATTCTTATACTGACTGCAGGCAGGAGAGAAAACGTGGACTTTGTGACAATCTCTTGCTCTGCTTCTGGGTAGTAAATATCTGTCCCCGCTCCCACCCCAACCCTAACCCAAAAAGCCAGTTACAGTGTTGACACGTTTCGATGTAAAAACCGTAAAGCACATCTATAATTACAGAACATTTAATTATAATTGAACTTCGAAATGCCGACAATAACCTAGTTTGAGTCAATTCTCTTTCAGAACTGCAAATTGGTCTACTTCCCACCAGAAACAATAGCATGTCTTACACAACCGTTTTCCACCAACAAATGGTAGAAGTGTGAATGCAATAATGATGCATTTGCCAACCTTTAGGGCAAACTTTTATATAAACGTTCAAAAGATCAGCCACATGTTTGCGGGTACTTAAAGAAAAATCTTATTTGTTAGGCGATGAACGCGTCCGCAGACACAAAACAGCGAACACGTCGCTTCGAATCCCCCGCATTTGCCGCGTCGTTTCTCTCCAAATCTTCCGGGAGTGCCATTTGCTGTGCCATAATAATAATAATAATAATAATAATAATAATAATAATAATAATAATAATAATAATAATAATAATAAAAAGAAACGAAAATGTAATTTGACCAAGGCTTGGATTGACTATCAAAAGCCCTTTGATAGTGTACCACACGATTGGATTTTGAAGACCCTGGAGATCTATCGATTTCATCCTAGACTTATTGCATTTTGCAAGGCTACTATGAAGTCGTGGAGTACCAGGTTATTAATACACAGCGGAAAGGAAGCAGTAGAAATCAGAAGTATTCAGATCAACAGGGGCATTTTTCAAGGAGATTCACTATCCCCCTGCTGTTTTGCATTAGTTTGATCCCACTATCTAGACATGTGTTGCAAGCTGACTTTGGTTACAAGCTCCATGGTGATGAAAGGTGAGTATTACATTTGTTTTACATGAATGATCTTAAAGTGTTTGCTAAGAATGAAGCGATTCTCTCGCAAATGCTGTCTTTGTGATGATTCTCTCGCAAATTCTGTCGTGAATGACTTTAGCAATGACATCTGCATGAAGGTTCGTCTTGACAAGTGTGCAAAAATCAATTTAAAAAAAGGCAAACTGACAACGTCAGACAGCATTGAAGTTGACGCGCACACTGTGATTCAAGATCTTGAGCCAGGTTAAACTTACAAATATCTGGGCATTGAAGAATGTGAAACCATCTCGAACGACACAAAAAAAGAGAGAATCCGCAGGGAGTATTACAGAAGAGTGAGACTGGTTCTGTAGTCTGCTGTGAATTCCAAGAATAAAATATTAGCAATAGGTAGTCTTGCGGTGCCCATAGCCGAATACAGTTCCGGACAAGTGGACTGGACTGAGCAAGAAATTCGCATCATGGACCGAAAACCCAGAAAACATCTAACAATGCATCATGTTTCCCACCCTCGAGATGATATACATAGACTTTATGTGTCACGTAAGTCTCAAGAGGCCTCAGACAAATTGAGGCCGCCTGGCATAACGCAATAGTCGGGATAGGAAAGTATGTAGTCAGCCATCAAGATGACCCTCTAATGAGGCAGGTCATGAAATCTGACCGAAGAATGGAAACAGAGGCATTTCAGTGTAGCAAGAAGCATTGCAAAGAAAACTATGCAAGACAGGCAGAAATGCAGCGACACTGAACTTCTGATGTTACTTAACATGAAATTTGAGACACAAAAAATGTTAAAGAAGTCGTGGAGAGACACACCACTCCACGGGCAATATTTGAAATGAATGGACAGAGCACAGATAAATAAAGATCAATCAATGTGGCTTAAAAGGGAATGAATGTGAATAAATGAATATGAATATGGATGAATATGAATAAATGAATGAATGAATAAATAAATGAATGAATATGAATATGAATGAATATGAATAAAAGGGAATGAAGCCGGAATTGGAAGCACTTGTAATAGCTGCCCAAGATCAAGCGCTGAGAACACATTTTAATGAAGCGGTTCTAAAAATTTTCCAAGTTGATAAATGCTGCATTTGAAAGGAACACGTAGAAACCATTGGTAATATTGTCTCAGCTTGTCCAATCCTAGCAAAGACCGAATTCTTGAAAAGACACGACTGAGTGTAGCTACCTCCACTGGCAGATCTGTACCGCCCTCGAAGTTCCAAATACATGCCCCAAATGGTACGAACACACACCAAAACCGGTGACGTCTGTTGGATTGTGTACGATATTGTACGACCAACAAATTCAAACTGATCGCACGATAGCGGCAAGCAAACCGGATATAGTCATCCGGGATTTGGCGAAAAAATCGTGTTTACTTGTCGATGTTGCTGTACCTTGCGATCAAAACAGACAGAGAAAGCAGACAGAGCAGACAAGCAGACAGGGAAACGTCTTAAATACAAGAGTTTGGAAATCGAGATCAGCCGAATGTGGGGCGTAAAAGCACAGGTCGTACCGACAGTTATCAGAGCTCTGGGATTTGTTCCGCAAAATTTGGGTAAGAACTTGGCTAAACTCCCCGGTAATTCAAAAGACTGGGAAGTGCAAGAAATTGCATTATTTGGAACAGCCCACATTTTGCGTAAAGTATTGTAGAGGCACTGATAGTCACCGGATCTGCTCCTTAGGTAGCTGGTTGCAACCTGGAGTAGATTTTCTATTCAGCCGACTCGTAACATCTTAAGTCGTGATGTATTGGAATAATAATAATAATAATAATAATAATAATAATAATAATAAACCCCGTGTGGTGACCGGGGGTTTTAGTAGAATAGCACCACGGAATCTCCCCCTGTCGTAAGAGGCGACTAACCGGAGCAGCTGTCCGCTGTCCCTTACCTGTGAAAGTTATCCGTCTCTCATTATCTCTCCTGCCCCTATCCTAAATTGTCCTCTCAAGTCGTTTCCTTTCCTCATACATCCCCCCCAAGACCTCCCCCTATTCCCCATAATACTCCCTTTTCCCCTCCCCCTCTTTCTGCAAGTCTTCTTAAGTCCAACCCTACGTGTTAGCAAGAACAACTGTGCCACGTGGAAGATGAGCAATTGTCACCGACTCCAAAGGTGCTAGGGGCAATGGCAATCACCCATTCTGAAATGGAGAGACGTTTAAGAAGTCGTAAGGCCTCGGAAAAAGAGCCGCTGCCCGGGGAGCGCCGGGGCACGTCTGGAGCCGGTGCCGGCCGTGACAGCATGCGAGCCACCGGTGGTAGGACGCTGAACAGGCGGGCGCCTACCGGGTCACCCGAACAAACTACAGCCGAATCCCAAAGAAGCAACCCGCAATCTGTGGCTTCACCTGCCGACAGTGTTTTGCTCGAGCAGCTGCTCGCAACCACCAAAGCAGGGAAAGTGAGGCAACGTATGAAGTGGACGAGTAACTTAAATGAGTATATAATGCGCGTCTACTACAGAGCCACACGTTTAGAAACAGAAATGACTGGATACAGACAATCTCTGCATGCTGAATTTAGAGAGAAGTTTCCCCATATTGTCGTCACAGAACAAAGGCTTGTAGATCAGAAAAGAGCTATACTTACAAACAATCTAATCCCAAAAGTAAGGTTGGAACAAATTAAACAGGAAGTAGCAGAAGAAATTTCTTCCTCCAACAATGGGTGTCCCTTGACACAAACTATCGCAGATTCACACGTAGTTCCAAATTCAACCCAATTAGATGAAGCAGATCAGGATCCATCAACAGCAGGTGCCAAGGAAGATAACCTGTCAGACATAATTGATATATACCAGGAACTTTTTCTCAAGTACTCAGGATTAGATCCAACACTTCGCCCCAGAATTCCTAAACTCAACATCAATAGAAAGGACAGGCTCACCCAAATTATCCAATATATAAATGAACATGTCTTGCCCTTCCAGATCAAAGAAGAAGACACTTTAACAGACATACATGCTATAGTTTACTGTGCAGCTGCTACCGTAGCTGTAAAAGCTGGTTTCAAATTAAAGGATCAGTCAGAAAGTCAGAAAAGGCCTTCAAACAAGAATTATACTAAACCGCCATGGCAGCAAAGACTCGAAAATCAAATCCAATATCTTAGACGAGAAATAGGCAGAGTAACGCAATATTTGAATCAACCAAACAACAAGAAATTAGCCAAGAAATTAAGAAAACACTTGCAAAGATCAGAAAACACGGTAATCAGGAGCATGAATTAAGAAAACACAAGGACCAGGGTGATAAAATTGTTGATCCAAATTTAATAGCTGAACATTTAGATGAACTAAAACAGAAGCTTGCAGCTAAATCACGAAGACTTAGACGATACAAAGAAACAACAGAACGTAAACTACAAAATTCAATGTTTCGTCAGAATGAAAAAGTGTTCTATCAACAACTCAGACCAAATTGCAATTTCCAACGAGAGAACAACGGAGCACCAGATCAACAAAATTTGGAACAGTACTGGTCAGACATTTGGTCAGAAACTCATCATCACAATAGTGAGGCACATTGGATTAAGGAAGAAATAAATAATGTTCAAACTCTAGAGCCAATGTTATATCAGGAGATCACAGTAAAAGACGTCAGCACTGCAATTGCAAAAACCCACAACTGGAAAGCCCCTGGCCCAGAACACGTTCAAAATTTCTGGTACAAGCAGTTTACATCGCTTCACCATAAGTTGGCCCAGTGCTTCACACAAGTCATTAACAGCCCTGAAGACATGCCTTTATTCTTAACGAAAGGTATTACGTACATGAAACCCAAAAGTAGAGACACACAGAACCCTTCTCAATACCGTCCAATCACCTGCCTCCCCACAATGTACAAAATCTTGACGTCATGCATTACAAGTAAAATCCAAGATTATATTGAGGACAGAGAAATAATGACAGAACAACAGAAAGGTTGCAGACGACTACATAAAGGATGTAAAGAACAACTCCTAACAGATATGGTCATTCTCCAGCAAGCACATAAAAACCATAGAAACTTGCACATGGCTTACATTGACTACAAGAAAGCATTCGATAGCGTTCCTCACAGTTGGCTTATTGAAGTTCTCCGCATATACAAAATTAATGAAACCATCATTAACTTTCTGGAGCAGATCATGACTCATTGGAGAACAACATTGTCCTTAAGGCAGCAAGACTTCACAATCACAACAAAAGACATCAGAATTAAGCGAGGCATCTTCCAAGGGGACTCCTTAAGCCATTGTTGTTCTGTCTGGCTCTAAACCCCCTGTCAACACAACTTAATAGTACTCACTATGGATTCAAAATTCGTAAAAATAAGAAAACCATCCATACCATATCACATCTAATGTACATGGATGACATCAAACTTTACAGTTCGACAGACAGACAGCTTCAATATCTCCTTGAAATAACTCGAACATTTTCGGAAGACATCCATATGAGTTTTGGCATTGACAAATGTAAGACACTTCACGTAGATAAAACAGGAAAGTTACAGAAGATAGACAATAGCCTCAGTGATCAAATGACGATACAGGCAATGAATGATGAAGAAATGTACAAGTATTTAGGATTCGATCAGGCAGCAATCACAGACAACAAGGCAATCAAACAATCACTGACAAAACTGTACAAATCGAGAATCACGGCACTCCTGAAAACCAAATTAACAGGCAAGAACATGATAAAAGCAATTAACACATTTGCAGTACCAGTGTATACATACTCATTTGGAATAATACCGTGGAGCGACACAGATCTCGAAGATATCCAGAGACTGACTCGCACAATTCTAACAAAATTCAGACATCACCATCCAAATAGCGCAATAGAACGAGTAACACTTCCACGAAATGAGGGAGGACGAGGCCTAATAGATCTAAAGAATCTGTGCTATAAACAGATCAATTCATTAAGGAACTTCTATTATGAGAAACAGGCAACTTCAGAACTACACGCTGCAATAGTTCAAGCAGATACCAAATTAACCCCTCTTGATCTTAACAACAAACAGCTGGACATTTCTTCACAGTTTGCAGATAATAACCACAAAATAGACATGTGGTCAAGAAAGGAACTCCATGGACGCCATGCAAATGATCTCAAGCAACCTCATGTAGACAAAAAAGCCTCAAACGCTTGGCTAAAATATGGTGATCTATTTGGCGAAACAGAAGGGTTCATGGTTGCCATACAGGATCAAGTGATCAACACTAAAAGTTACAGAAAACATATCCTCAAACAAGCGATAGATGACAAATGTAGAAAATGTCATACAACGGTTGAGAGCATACAGCACATCACATCAGGATGTAAATTAATGGCCCATACGGATTACACCTATAGGCACAATCAAGTTGCAAATATTATCCACCAGAAACTGGCGGCGAAATCCAAACTACAAGAAACAACCTGTCCATATTACAAATATGTTCCCGATTCTGTACTTGAAAGTTCAAACTATAAGTTGTACTATGACAGAGAAATTATTACAGATAAAACCATTCATCACAACAGACCTGACATAACCTTCGTAGACAAACGGCAAAAGATTGGCTACCTGATTGACATCACTATTCCACAAACAGCAAATCTTCAAACAGCACACGCAGAAAAAATAACGAAGTACACAGAACTAGCAGCAGAAGTCAAGGCACTATGGCATCTTCAAAAAGTCCATATCATTCCTCTGGTCATTTCATGCACAGGAGTTGTACCAAATAACATCCATAAAAATCTGGAACTTATTCAAATACCAAAATATACTTTCAAAATGATGCAAAAGTCAATAATCTTAAACACATGTAGGATTGTGCGAAAATTCCTAAATTACGATGAAACATGAATTGGCCTGTGTCTTGGTTACTAACCCGACACAAAGTCAAATATATATCCGGCGAATACCGAGAAAAACAATGTTGTATATTAATAATAATAATAATAATAATAATAATAATAATAATAATAATAATAATAATAATAATAATAATAATAATAATAATAATAATAAAGCCAGCCCGGTGGCGCAGACGGTTGCGGCAGCCATCGTCTGCTCCGAGGAGGCTGCGGGTTCGAGTCCTATGTAGGCATAATCATATTTGTGATTGTCTCTTCACCCATCTTCATCATCACCATCATCATCATCATCATCCTAACACCTTTTAATTCACACTTCAAGATGTAATCACCTTGTACCGTGGAATACAGCTTTAAGCTTTTCCTAAATGTTACACACGTTAATTGTGTAGTGTGGTGGAACACACGTGGAGGGGGGAAAACATCGTCATGGGAGTGTGTCGATGAGCAGGTGTCAGGTGAGCGCGCTGAATTTATTTGAGGGGCGCCAAGCATCACTCACCTGTCGCTGGCCGGCAATGAGAATCACAGGGGTGGGCACTCTAATAATGAGAGGATACATGAAAGTTGTCTATGTTTTCTACAGAGAAGAAAACACAAAAAAATCTTTGGGCCGAATTCTGTTTAAAATGTTGATTGCCTGAATGGCGAGAACATGTTTATTGCCTATAACGTACAGGAATTGAGAGTTTACCTCATCCTATTGTGCATCCAAACATTTGATTGCAGTACGGCGCCTTATGGAGTATTGCCCTCTCTTTCTATCCAATGCAATTTTACATAAGACTCTCTCTTTCTACCGCAAGCTGTGTTGCCGATTCAGGAGGCTCCGGGTTTTTCGGCTCGTCTATCCTGTTTCTCGCACAAATAATAAGTTCATTCAACGATAGCTTCAGTTGTGTTGATCTTAGACAATTGAGATTTTTACCAGTTATTCCCAGAACTTTTATGAATGTGGTGGTTATTTTGTAATTTAGTTTTATGGTTTAATTTCCATGAAATTAATTATAAATGATAGCCAAATGCATACTTCTACATTTTGACGTCCTTAAATTTTCACTATGGGAGAAACTTTTTTATTATTGCAGAAAAGCACAAACACCCAGCGGATGAAATGTCAAGGGAAGTCCAAATTTTGATATGAGACCAACCACACTTCTGTATGAATAATGGTTCTTGAGTTAGGCGGTATTAAAAACAATATTTCTTGCGCTCCGAACGAACATCTCGTGTCGTTTAGTGATCTTGAATACTCAGCAATTCTCAACAGGCGATGTGAAATGTGTTATTTTTTAATTTCAGTTATTAAAAACAGTGAAATTTAAATATATCTAAAAATTAATTAGAAATTTTACAGTTAATAATATTAATGCCAAAGACCAGTTGTAAAATGTGCTTTCAAATGGAAATATGAGATGAATTATTAGCTGAGTGTTCGAAAAGAATATTATGCATTGTCCGCACAAAACCTTGCAGTATCTGATACCATCCATGTCATCTCACCTTTGTGAATGGGCATTTTCCCTTTATTTTACATAAAGTGGATAAAGTGGACGTATGAAATGACTTGAGACTGAAAATTAGCAATATTGATCTTGATATCAATGTCATTCGCGCAAAACAATTCAAGTCTCGTCAGTATGTGATGAATAAACAATCTGTTCCAACTGGATTTGGACTTTTTTTGCTATTGATATTTCAGTTTTAACTCTCATTTAAAGGTCTGTTTTTTTAAATAATAATTCTAATAATAATAATACATATTATTTATCAAAAATCTTTAATTTTCTAATATTAAGCCATCTATTTAACATCTTTTGAAATTATTTTCGTTCAAGTGGTATTCTACTTTGCTCCAGGCTTGTAAATGGTACGTAACTGAAGAAAGGGTGAGACCCTCTGCCGAAATCCCATCTTGCTTATGAATAAAAAAGTAGGAAAAATAACTTTGTCCTCTGTGACCTTCACACTCGCAGACTGGCGAAACCCTGAGTTGTCAACGTCTATCGTCCGTGGGAAGACAGCTCCCCTTTCGTGGGACATCCGGTATTGGAAGCGAGTGCAGCGAACATTCTCAACATTTCGCCAGCTGGTAGAACACCAAGCAAAACCCACATACTATTAAAATTCTGAAGTGTTTGGGAATATTAAAAATAGTGTATTAGAGACGTTTTGCATCAAGACCTTTCGTGACCTCCGCGCTTCCTGCAACGAGCAAAATTGCATCGGCAGTGCTAAAAACGTTTATCAATCGATGTCACATTTTATAGCGCGTTCGTCCTTTCACGACTGACATTCTTACATGACAACGCACATTCTTAATAATTTTACCGAAGTCGTAAACCAATGCTATTTTTAAGAAACGTGAAAAATAAATTTACATACGGTGCACTTGAAGTCATTGTTTTGAAACTTTTTTTACTAGAACCCATTATTGTGAAAATTTTGTTTCTAAGCAAAAGTGAAATGTATTTATTTATTTGTTCCATATCGAGATAACATTTTCGGACGCTCATATATTTGCAATATGCAAATTGTATTTGGATTATTCCACTATGTGTTCGACCTTCTTGTCTTTCCGAACCTGTCATGTAAACACCCGTTTTTAACACTCTGCATGCCCGCCCAGGCAACCACAGAGAACCCACACCACAGGCAACTCAGACCCTGATGACAGCGGCGGGGCGCGGCGATTTCCGCACTTCGACAGGCAGCAGGTCGTGAAAGGTCTGAATCCTAATTGTCGAAAAACCACTACTTGCAATGCTTCTTTCTTCAAAAATCAATATTTATGGATTTTAAAAGATGCTGAACAAGCTGGCAATATTTCATGTCAATCCGGGGTATCAAGAACGGCGAGTGTTGCGTGTAAGCGCTGCTGATAAGTGACAACGCTGTTCTCCATAAGCTCTGTACTGCAATCAAATGCTTGGACGCACTATAGATAAGTGCTACCTCATCCTAAATAAATAAGTACTCTGGTTTTGGGCCAAGTACTTTTGATAAATTTACATAAACATTCCTGTTGGCTGGCTTTCGGTACCTCGGTTCGTAAATTACACACGCCTGCAGTCTGGTCAGCGCCTTTGCTCGTTGCGTCCTCAGCGAAGCCTCGCTGCGTCAGATGACGTCGTGGCTAGCGAAACAGCAGCCTGCGTGTCGCTCGCCCAGGAGTCCGGCCGCTCACGGTCTTGATTTTGACGAATTGAGTCACCAATCATTTGCAAATGGGGCCGTCACACGACACTCCCATCGCATAATATCAGCCACTGTTACTTGGCTGAGCACTACCGTGAGTGCTATTTTTGACTACGGCACGACTCGCACTTTGAATGGAATTAATTCCAACTCAATGGTGATAGCGAGCGGTCGAAATTCCAAAGTCTGCCGGCACTGACAAATCTCGCCGACAGTCGTCTCTTAATAATGCTTTTACCGAGACGCCTCTTACTAAACCTTTCGCCGCAATGTGCGAGTTTTCGTCTTTCCTCCGCTTGGTTTCCTGTCTCCCCACCCTACACTGGATTTATGCCTGATCTCATCACGTGATCGGAATTTCACATCGAATTGGCTTCTTTTGAGAGTTCTGGAACTTTCCACGGAATTCGGAAGCGGATAGACTTTAACAACCCGTTCCCTAGCTGTTCTATTTTTTTAAGCGTCTAATTGGTTGATTTTGTTGCGTGCACACACGTCGCAGGCTCCAGTGACATAAAGCGACTCCTTGTTCTGTCAGTTTAAGATTTTTATATAGTTATGCTGGATTATCGGACGGAGGCCGTGTAGGTTCTCATATGGCTTATTCCGGTGCTCTTCTGTAGACAAAGTGTGATGAGCGGGGGAGGAAAGGCCCGGGCGTGCGAGATTCCTCTGCTGTGTGTGTCAAATCGGAGGTTGGCAGCGCTCTGGGCCCTAGCGGCTTAATGCTCGTGACAGAAGAGTCAGGGCGCGCGAGTGGGCCCTGCGGCTCATCGCAGTAGCGTGGTCAGGAATGACTCATAAGCCAATAAAAATAACAATAATAATAATAATAAACAATAATAAGACACAAAAATGTTTTAAAAATCGTGGAGAGATAAACCACTCCATGGTCAATATCTAAAAATAATGGGTAAGGTGAAGATCAATAAAGATCAGTCAGGTATGTGGATTAAAAGGGGAAGAATGAAGCCAGAATCGGAAGTAGGTGTGATAGCTGCCCAAGATCGCGAGAATACGAGAGTATGATAAAGCTGTTCTCAAAATTTCCCAAGACGATAAATGCAGCATCTGCCAGGAAGAATTAGAAAGCATTGATCATACTGGCTTAACTTGTGCAATCCTAGCTCAGAATGAATACTTGAAAAGGTACGACAGGGTGTCTAGCTACCTCCACTGGCAGATGTGTACACCACCTAGAGTTACAAAGCTGCTCACTGTTTGGTGGCGTCACCGTAGGTAGTCATGGAGTGCGGCGGTCGCTCCTCTTTACATCTTCCACATCCGGGGAATTTTAATCCCTGTTCTATTAATTAATCAATTATCAACAAACACAAACAAAACTGTGATTCGCCTCACCTTGGCGTGCCACTGTATACTGTTTTCTATCTTTAAGTTACTTATGGGCATGGGTGGGGTGAATTTCCTTAGCCACCATCAATAATATTTAATTAATAACAACAAAACTATGCATGAGCATATGACCCACCACCTGAACCGTTGCAGAAAATGTATAGGAACGTGGGGTGCGAAGCCGCCTATACAGGCTGCAGTGCTCAACGATATTGCAGGATATTACTACGCGCCAATGAAACACAAGTTGTTCATTTAAAAAAAAGAAACAATAATGGCGTATGCATTCATTCAGATACTGTTTTCCTTGACTTATTTTCATTTTGTTGGCTAACTTGGTCAGTACAATTTCAATGGAATATTACAGCACATACAAAAGGAAATAAAAACACTTAAAACAACAATAAAAAAATATTACTTTCACACACTACGTAAAATAACCTGTTTTATCTGTTTACTTTTGCTTGCTCGGACTACGCAAAATTATACGATATTCGCGTAATAACACACAGTTCCTGCGCCATTGCGCCGTCTATTGTCACTACGACAATGTTATGATTTCCATTTATGGAAATTCTGTTTGTAAATATAGTTTTCTTTAATAAGTCACTTGTGAACTATTACAATATATCAATGCATGATTAAAAATATGGTTTTGAGAACATGTTTTATTAAACATATTTCTTTACAATATATTAAACAAGTTTATTTACAATCAAACACTGCTTATTTTACTGGAAAATATTCAATTTTTTGTTGTTTGATAATCTATCATATTTTTACATGAATTTGTATGAAAAATATATGAATCGGCGATTTCATAAAGAGTCACTAAAACAGAATTTTTAAGGAGAGAAAAAAACATTTTTATTCGATACAAGAGGTCTTTCAAAATTTGGAAAAAATACTACTGTAAAGGCCTAATTTAGATAAATATTACAAATATGTCAATTATTATTTTTTGTGCAACAATACCCTGAAAATAAATATTATTGTTATATGACTTATGCCCTTTACGCAATCAATTGACTTACACTCCATTCTTTTATGTGGAAATTATGAACTGAACTACTAATGAACATACTCTATTTTCCAGTACATCAAATTTTACACGTGTTAACATGTACGGTCTGTTTTTAGTCAGCTTCATCCCAATTTTCAGTAGAAATATCTTGACTGCTGACTTCTTCCACACGGGTTGTCCATTATATCAATTCATTATAAAAAGACATGTATTCTGGTGGTAACTACTGAAGGGTATTCTTGATGTCATTAATTTTTTTACTTGGAGGAATCTTTTCTTCATAGGATCTTGCAGGATCTGATAGAGATGCTGAACTCCAGAGCTCTCTTGCAAGTACAAAGGGATGTTCAGCTATCCCATCAATGAATTCCATTTTTTTACTTCATCACGATGTTCATTTGAGTTCACAAATGATGTAAACAATGATAGTATAAAGCTCTTGAATTGACTGAATGTTTGGTATGATGGTTAAAAGTTTTTTGATCACGTAGAAACTTTTTCCCTAAACTTCTGGAGAGAGCTTTTTTTTAATAGGTAGGCTTCCAGCTTCTGAAATTTAGAATTTCTTGTGTTCCGCATGTTTTATGTTAAAACAATTCCCTGCTTGTTGGATAACAGAAGAAATATCATGTAGAGCATATAATATATCATGCTTCCATAATTTTCCTTTCAGTACTTCAAAATTCCGATCACAGGGCACAAATGTGTGTCCCCGCATTTGAAAAATGTGAACAGTTTTCTCAAATGTATTATTCCCATTATAAGATTCAATAACACACGTATAATCGTATGATAACTGTTGAGAGCGGAATGGGCATGAGTCAGCGACTCACGCCATTTGAACAGTCAACAAGAATTTGACATGTCTGTAACTGAGACTGGGTTAACATGACTCATGTTCGTTGTGCACCCAACGATGTATCGACCTTCAAGGAAATAGAAAATATTAAAAACTTAATTTGTGAAAAAGGTGACTCATGCCGGTTATGAAATCACCGATTCAATTAAGATCATGGAACTTAATATTACATTTAAAATTAAAATCAGCAAATCCCATATTCATGTATTTAGTTTTCCTTACGTTAACACTCATTTTGTTATTGTTGCACCATTTTTTGAGAATCATAAGATTATCTTCAATATCGTTCTAAAGTTGTTGTTCGTTATTGCGGGAAAACGTAAAAGCAATGTCGTCAGCGAAAGCTGTATTTTTTCCTGGATTTTTAAAAGGTCGTTAATGAATATGAGAAAAAGGATCGCTGATAACAGAGACCCTTGCGGCACGCCTTTTTCGACTGCACCTGAATTACTATAACAGTTACCTATTTTGACTATTTGTTCCCGTTCAGAGAGGAACTGATTGAATAATTCTAATGCTACACCTCGTATTACTATATTCTCAATTTTTGAGAGAAGAATTTTGTGATCCACTATGTCAGAAGCTTTTCTGAAATCTTATACACGTTTGTACATTTTCTCCCCTTATTAATGTGATTATACATGTGTTAATGTGTTAAGTGCATCTTCTGTGGAGTCACCTTTTTTAAAATCCAAAACTGATGTTTGCTTAAGAAATTAATTATGTTTAAGTGATGTAAAAGTCTCTTTTTCATACATTTTCTACACTTTTTGACCTGATAGTAGACTTTGCAATGATTATTTCAATTCTTTAAATAATTATTCCTAATTAAACTGGAACCATTATTAAATTTATTTTGCCCTGCTAGTCCAGTCGGTCGACGTGCGAATACGAATACGAATACAAATGAGCAAAGCTGTTGGAAATTGTAGCTTCGACTCTACTACATTGGACTTCCCGCAAACAAACAATTAGCTTAGTTCAAATACAATTAATATTTATTGTTTTCTTTCCACTACATAAATCTCCTGGTCTCCACTCCTGTTAACCTATTTTAAAAAAATAATTTGACATTCTTACGTTCTCTTCCGTTGGTCTCCATAGACATCCATGCTGTCGTTGCTCTAATTCAAAATGCCTCGTCTCGTCGACGAACGCCCGCTCCTGAACGTCGCTCCTTGCAAATCTTCAGCTTCTCTGTGTTACCAGCAATACTCCCTTTATTCCGTGTGCCTAACACACCAGTGGCGTAGGCTCAATGTATGCGAGTGATGTGTTACATCCCCTAGTTTTTCATTACTTTAAAGTATTTTCAGTAAAGTAATTTACTTTATTCCGTAAGCATCACCCTCTGTTTCTCTAATCCCTCTCGCCATTTACGTGCGCTGTCCAATAGGAGGTATTTCCTTCGTTGGATGTGACGGGACGAGAAGCATCCCTTGAACGACATCGCTACGTTGGCGAGGTCATTGAACCCACGGCCATGCACTGTGTGCAAGCTGCGTGGTTTCGACGGCCGATGATGTGACCGGACCTCTCACATCTCAGGCTTCTGAGTTCTCATTGGCGTTTCTGTATCCCCTCCCAAGAATCTTCCATACCTCTCCTCTGATGCAGTCATAATTCGGCAGTACGCCTGGGAATCACAGACGTCACGTGCCGCGATTGTGGGCCCCGAAGGGGGGAGCGAGGCGCGGGGGGCAGAGGGCACGACTGTCTTTCTTCACAACTCCTTCAAGTCTGCCAACTATGCTTAAGCACATTTCAATCTGATTCAGTACAGGTGGATAAGTCGATGTGGGTTAGCAGGCCTAACAAAACAAGATCACTGCCTTTGTGTAAGAAAATAGTAGGTAGGGACACTCCATGAAGTCGAAACGGTGTGTGCAACGTTATTTCGTTCGTCTTATGCGCCCTTCCTTGTAGCGTATATGCTGTTTCAAACTGAATGTGCGTTAAATAGACTACTTTGTCTAACTATTGATGCGTTAAAGAGAATCGTGAATTCGAAATTGTAACGTGAAAGAATAAAACGTGTGTGTGTGTGTGTGAAAAGACGTGACATGACGAGCTCATCCAGTACATTTACGGCAGTGGATGAGTTACTTGTGAAATAGAACAATAGTGAAACGTCTCATTGTTCTATAGACAGGATTCTTCAAATTCCGTTTAGTTCTTTCTCCTATTCCGAAAAATTTAAGGTAATTAGTAATTGACAACCAAGACAACGCGAATCGATCTCGAGTTCAAAAATTAGATATGTACTTTTTTATGGTTTATTTTTTAGTTTTATTGTTTTGTTTATGTAAGTTTGTGCATACAGTGAGAAATTGGTGATTTTCAAGAAAGAATCAGTAGGTATCTAATTTGCTAAATAAACTTCTAAAGTACTTCAGAGTAAAATAGAATGACGCAGACTTTAAATATGTGGAATTATGCCTTCAACTTGTAATATCATGATCGCATCCCCACATCTACTAGTCAGGAGACCCCACAGGAACACACCGTCCAAAAGTATAATTTGCTTTTTGAGCTGCTAACCAACAAAATTCTCATTAACTGTCCTCGGCCCCCTCCATATGATATCACCTTCCTAAAACAATAGCCACCACCATCTCACATTTTAACAAATTACAAATTTATATACTTATATCATCGCGAATAAATCTGTCAAACTGTGATAAATCATACCGGTTGTCGGTATATCACAACGTATTGGTCTAAGGTTATCCAGTTTTAGATTAAATTAGATTAGATTTATTACTAATTCTGCAGTTAAGTTTGAGGACTTGGTAGAACCATACACTAATTTAACATTACATAACTTAACAATTTTACAAACTTCACAAATTAACGTAAATATTTCACGGTGCGAGCTTTCGTAGCACTCCACTTCACCACACTTCACTTCACCGCACTGTTGATCACTGAGCTGTAATGTTTTTCTTACACATTCTTTTTTCTCTACTTCACAACACCACTACATTGCACTCCATTACACTTCACTGCACATAAATAATAATAACAATAATAATTATTATAATAATAATACTTTATTTTAATAGATTTCTTGAGAATTGGAATAATTATGCTCTTTTTCAGTTGATTAGGAAAAACTCCGCTACAGAAACATAGATTAATTATCGTCTCCGGTATTATTTCAGTAGTATACCTTTTGTTGAGGCTCTCACACACAACCAATCGTTATGAGGTCTCTAAGGAAAGATAATTTTATGGAGACGTGACGAATTGCACTTTGACTGTCAAATTGTGAAGGATTTGTTTAAAAAAAGCACATCTAAATTTTCAAGTCAAATGCAACCCGCAGCACTTGCCAAAATTTTTGCCAAATAACTCCTAAACAAAGGGCAAACAAATCCTAGGGCCTTAAAAACTAAAATTTTGAGGCCAAAGGCATCAAAGAAACGTTTTTCACACCAATCTACAAGATGAGATATTCCTCGACATTCAATTAAATTTTCGGTTCCGCACTTCAATACTATCAAGGCCACCTCAATATTTCAGCTCTTGTTGGTGGTACCCATTTTTATGACATTCGTAGAAGGCTTAGATTCATCAATCGTATATTTACGTTTTCTATATACACCGTGGTTTGTCCAGTCTGGCTAGGTTTATTACAATGTCTTTGGTTTTTGCAGTCTGACAAGGTTTATTTACATAATCATTAATTCAAGATTTGCTCTTCAGCAACAACTAGAAGTATTATTACAATTGCTCGATATCTATGAAGAAGTGTCTTATGCGTGTAGTCAAACCATTCAATTAATGTTTTGCCGTGGTCTGTAAGTGCTGTGTACCTAATTGTGGAGGGATGCGAGTGTACAGTGAAGAGTGAAGTCTCTGTTTGTGTTTTACCTTTACCAGTATTTCCATTATCAGCAGTGATTCATTGAAATTTTCAAGTCAGCTGGTAGCTTTCTCACAAGTCAAAAGCTAATATTTTGTGACTATCACGAAAAGTTAAAAGCTGTCAAAAAATATTGAATAATTACTTCTAATGTTGTCTTTAAGGCAGTGTCGTGAATTGTTTAAAGAAAACTCTCCATTATACTGAATAAATCTTAGTTGAAAATTTATTTTAAACGTCAATTACATTTGTTTTTATTTTTATTTGATATTGTGTTAGTACTTAGCAAGTTACCTTTATACAGTTTTAAACAAATAAACATGTTTCATTAACAAATTTCCTTCTGAGAATGGAAATAGAAGGGATGAGTGTGGGGAACATGCGAGAGTTCTTGCAAGGGGAACGCGGAGGTAGTAGGGGAAAACTTGTGCTGTGGCAAAACACAAAGAAAAAACTTTTTAAATTAGCTAAAGTAAATTATATTTATATAAATTAAAAACAAAAATCAAAACGCGCTAGCCTACAATACTACGTGAATTAATTAAAAAAAGCAACTAAATTTAAAATTATAGAAAGAATAGCCTATACGTGCGTTTTTGTTTCTTGGCGTGTGAGGGCTTGTCTTCACGATGGAATGTCTCACGGTATTACGCGTCGTTCTCGGTCGTGCCGATAGGAGTTGCCTCATTGCGACTGTATCGAGCAGTGCTGGCGATCATGCGACTTCTATCGGCAAGACCGAGAAAGACGCGAAATGCCGTGACATATTCCATCGCGAAAATGGGATTTGAGTAGCCTTGAAAGGCAAAGTTAGAGAAATCGCAGTATATATGCACCTTGGGTCTGTCATGCAAAACCAGGTACTGCCATCGCGATCTAGCGGCTGCGAGAAGAAGTAAACGCGGCGGATCGCCTCATCTAGTTTGCAGGTTTGCCGTCAAGAGTGCAGGCGGTGAAGGGAGGCCTGCTCTAGCCTGTTGGTCTGCCACGCGAGATGAGGCACAGCAGGCGCGATCTAGCGACCGCGTAAAGAAGTAGAGCGGCGAGTCGCCTCATTTATAGTTGGCTGGTTTGGTGAAGGAAAGCTCGTTGGTTTGAAACGCCGCAATTCGAGGACATCGTCCCTTACCGACCATCTTGCTTTTGGAGCAGTTATCGAAGTCTCATATACATCCCTTCTAATTTGCATATTATGATTTTCAGTCATTCTAATGTTTCAAATATTTCGTTAACCAAACCGATGAGAGATTCTTAACTGAAAGAATATTAGGAACCATTCCTCCCATCCACAAAAGGATATTCAAGAAACAACCACTTTGTGTATTATAATAACAGCAGCTTTCCGTACACTTCGCTTTATAAACATTATTTTTATTTATTTAATATTTTATCTTTTCTGTTAGTAACCATAAAACTGCTTTTTAAGAATTTTGTGAATAAAGATAAAATCATCACTAGATATTTTTTATTTCTTCGATTTAATAATTAGCTATATTAGATTAAATGCAATGTACATAATACATCATGTCACCCCATGCATTGCTAGACGTTAAACGCGATAAGATACAAACGGTAGAAATTAAATATTTTAAAGCAAATATCAACACAAATTTGACAATTATAACTCCTTTTCATACTGCTAAATCATGAGACGTAATTCACAGAAATTCGCGAGCGCGTCGCGGAATGCCATTGTTGCATTCCAATCTGATATTCCCAGAAGGCTATGGCGCGACCGAGGTTAAGAATGAAATACGGTCTGTTTTGGCGACAGTGATTCCAAACGTGGCGCTTTTCTGCAGCACTGTATGATTCGCAAGTTACGCGCACGATTTGACAACGAATCCCACAATGAGGCGAAGCGCTAGTTTAGCGTTCAAGTAAGTTGTCTCCAACCATTTCAGTTTTATGAAAGCCTATTTTCTTCCCTTTCCTTAAACCTAATGCTATTCCTATGAGTCTCAGATACACAAGAAATGTTTCTATTAAGATTCTTACGTCCTTTGTGTTTCAACTGCACTGGAAGTTCATGAACTAAAAAAGTTAAAATTATGCATATAACACTGCAATTAAAATTGACAATATATACACTCAAAATAGCCAATTTATGCGCTTAAAACTCTATTGCACGACTATTATTTTTACTAGCAATAATTACACTTTATTACATTTATTTATTATCATAAATGAAAAATAGTAAAAAAAATCAAAAGTAAATAGTCCTTGAGAAACATGGGGAGGTGCCATTGATTTTTTGCTTTTTCGAGTCGCACGAATAAATGGGCAGAAAATACACTTTTCTGCGAAAATATACAAACTATTTCTACTCAGAAACCTAAATCCAATTTCTAAATTTTATATAAAGTTAAAAAATGCCAACTTTTACCGCGTTTCAACGAGACATGAGCCCTGAAAGGCATTTTTACGAAAATCAGGCCGAATCTAGCCGCCAGAATCCGGCCAGGTTTTTCGCGAATTTCTGGAAAACTAACGATATTTTTGAAAAACGGATTTCACCAGTGAATTCTCCATCAAATTCCATGCAAAGTCGCAGATTTTTAGGGAATTCAAAAATCCGTCGAAAATCGCAAAAATCGTAATGGCGGGTGCCATTGACTTTTCGCTTATTCGCGTCGCACGAATATATGGGCAGAAAATGCACTTTTCTGCGAAAATACGCAAACTATTTCTACTCAGAAATCTAAATCCAATTTTTAAATTTTATATATAGTTAGAAAATGCCAACTTTTACCGCGTTTCAACGAGATATGAGCCCTGAAAGGAAGTTTTACGAAAATCCCGTCAAATCTGTCGGCCAGAATCCGGTCAGGTATTTCGCGAATTTATGGAGAACTACCAATCTTTTTGAAAAACGGACTTCACCAGTGAATTGTCAATCAAATTACGTGCTAAGTCGCTGATTTTCAGGGAATTCTAATCTCCGTCGAAAATCGTAATGAGGGATGCCATTGAATTTTTGCTTTTTCGAGTCGCACGAATAAATGGGCAGAAAATGCACTTTTCTGCGAAAATAAGCAAACTATTTCTACTCAGAAACCTAAATCCAATTTTATAATTTTATATAGAGTTAGAAAAGCCCAAACATTACCGCGTTTAAACGACATATGATTCCTGAAAGGAATTTTTGCGAAAATCAGGCCGAATTTGCCGTGCACAATCCATCATTTCGCGAATTTCTGGAAAAATTAACGATCTTTTTGAAAAACGGACTTTACTAGTGAGTTCTCCATCAAATTACGTGTTAAGTTGCTGATTTTCAGGGAATTCGAATTTCTGTCGAAAATCGCGAAAATCGTAATGTGGGTGCCATTGATTTTTCGCTTTATTAGTCGCAGGAATAAATGGGCAGAAAACGCACTTTTCTGCGAAAATACGCAAACTATTTCTACTCAGAAACCTAAATCCAATTTCATAATTTTATATGGATTTAGAAAAGCCTAAACTTTACCGCGTTCCAATGAGATATGAGCCCTGAAAGGCATTTTTACGAAAATTAGGCCGAATCTGCCGGGCAGAATCCGTTCACGTTTTCCGCGAATTTCTGGAAAACTAACGATCTTTTTGAAAAACGGACTTAACCAGTGAATTCTCCATCAAATTACGTGCTAAGTTCTCAGATTTTCAGGGAATTCGAATTACCGCCGAAAATCGCGAAAATCATAATGGGGGGTGTCATTGACTTTTTGCTTTTTTGAGTCGCACAAGTAAATGGGCAGAAAATGCAATTTTATGCGAAAATACGCAAACTATTTCTACTCAGAATGCTAAATCCAATTTCTAAATTTTATATAGACATAGAAAATGCCAGCTTTTACCGCGTTTCAAGAGAATATGAGCCCTGAAAAGCGTTTTTACTAAAATAAGGCCGAATCTCCCTTCCAAAATCCGGTCACGTTTTTCGCGAATTTCTGGAAAGCTAACGATCTTTTTGAAAAACGGACTTCACAAATGAAATTTTCCCTTCAAAAATCCTTTCGAAAATTGCCAAAATCGTAAGGAGGGGCATTGTTAAATATCCGCTTTTTTTTTCAAAAAACAAAAAAATGAAAGAGTGAAATCAAATGAATGAAAAAGAATGAAAATACGCAAACTCTTTTTGAATAGAAAGAGTTTGTGTATTTTCTCCGAAAATACGCAAACTCTTTCTTTTTAGAAAGGAAGATCCTCCCGCAAACTGTAATATAAAAATAAAAAATGCCAGCATTTACCTGAATTGTACGAGAAATGAGACTTTTTTACAAAAATAGAGCAAAATGGGCCAGCACACCTACGGCCAAATTTTTTGAGAATTTCTCAAAAACTAACAGTTTCATGGCAAAACGCGTTTTACCAGTGAAATTCGCAATAATATTCCGTGCTAGAACGCTGACATTCAGAAAAATCGAAATACCTTCGGAAATTTTCAAATTTTGACCGAAAACTTTCGGTCAAGTTTTTCACGAATTTCTGGAAAAACTGATTTCACCAGAGAATTTGTAAAATTATTCCGTGCTTGGACGCTGACTTTCAGGAGAATTGGGCTCCCTTCGAAAATTTCCAAAATTGTTAGGGCGAAGCAGAAAGTAAGATCCTCCTGCAAACAAAGTTTTTCTCTGCTTTCTAATGAAGAAAAGCTGAGAATAAAAGAACTCGGCAGATCATTGCTAGATTTAAATATAGTTCAAATTGTAAAGACAGGAAATAGACAATTTAAGAGGGCTTTTAAAAGAGAAGATTATTTTAGAAATGCGTGGCTCTGTGGATGTGGTGTGAAAAATTCATGTTGTGAGTGTGTGTTATCGCCATTACCAAAAATGTTAGAATGGCCCTCAGACGTTTTGACAGGTTGTGAATCAGTCTCGCTCCACTCAATCCCAGGAAGTCGCAGAGTAAAATGGTGTGTGACCAACCATTGCTTTCCAAACTGACACGTCTTTCATTCTATACCCAAAAAATCTTAAAGTATTAAATGTGAAAATACTCAAAATATTAATGTATCCAATAAAATTGTTCGAAATATGTAATACCATTTGTTTTGACTACGCAACTTAAAACATTTTTTGTTGATGTGCAATTCAGTATACGAAAACTATTTGGAGCTTCTTGAATTTCCCTCGAACTTCAATCGCTCAAGATTTAAGGGGAAAATATGTTTTTTATCTAAAAGTCCAAGCCCTAGAAATGACGTACGTATGTCTGCAACAACCTGCCTCGTGCGGCAGCAGCCACCACTGCTGTGAACAACAATAGCGTGAAAACCATACTTACGATTTCTATCATCATAAATATTTCCCGGTCCATCTAGTTCCATTCGAGGCGCCGCGATTTTGAAAATCTTTCTTCAAAATTTGAGGGTACTTTACATGAACCCCCTGTTATTTTCAAAGATGGCTCCAAATTTTTTCCTTAAATTTATTGTAAGAATAGAGTAAAATACACTTATTAAGACGGCATAGGACCGATATTCATGGTTAACTCTGAATTTTCGAAAATTGCAAAAGTTTGAATTTTTTCGGTGTCTTCCTGCGAGTACAAAAGTGAAGGTAGAGTTTCCCTTCAAATACAATTTGTCCTCCAAAGTGAGTTCTTTCATTGAAATCGTGTAGACGTTTTTGAGAATTTTAGTATTTTTCGCGCAATACTGCGTAAAAATTTTTAAAAATTAAAAAAATACAAAAACAAGATTTTCTCAAAAATGGCTCCAACTTTTTACTTTCCCGTATACGTACGTATACACGGAGTGATATACGTAGTATAGGGAAAATTATGTAATGCTGCGCGAAAAAATGGCCAATTTTTGGCAGAAAAAAATTAATTGCCGGGCCATGAAAACGAATAAGTGGATAAAACCAGTTGCTAAATTAAGAAAAAAAAATCCTCTATCTCGTGGTGTGGTCAAAATTCATGATTTGTTGCTTCTTTATACTTAAAAATCGATTGACGGCATTCCGTCCGTCTGTCCGTCTGTCCGTCTGTCCGTCTGTGGTCAACGCTAGCGCCTAAACCGTTCGGTCGATTTTCTTCAAAATTGATATTCCCCAGTCGATCTGATTCTAGTCGAAGCTTTGTGATTTTGAAAAAGATTCTTTAAAATTTGGAGGTACTTTATATGAAGCCCCCCGGGGATTTTCAACATTTTCTCAAAAACGGCTCCAAATTTTTTCTTTAAATTTCTTGTATGAATACAGGAAAATACACTTTTTAACATGGCATAGGTCCGATTTTCACGTACAGCTCTGAATTTTCGAAAATTGTGAGAGTTTGAATTTTTTTTCGGCGTCTTTCTCCAACTACAAAATTGAAGATAGAGATTTTTTCTTCAAATAAAATTTGTTCTGCATATTGAGTTCTTTAATAAAGGTCATGTAAATGTTTTTCACAATTTTGGTAGTTTTCGTGCAATATTGCGTGCAATATGTGCAATTTTAAAAAGTACAAAAACAAAATTTTCTCAAAAACGGCTCCAAATTTTTTCTTTAAACTTTTGGTAGGGATAGTGGTAAATGTACTCTATCAATGACATAAAAGCCATTTTGGTCTATCGGTTGGTTTTTTCAAAAATTACAAAAATGTAAATTGTTTTACTTGTCACTCACGTCGTTAATATGTACATTATCGGCGATTTTTTTACATTATTATATTTACGAGTATATATGCTTTAAATAATGTCAAGTAAAGTTTCTCGAAAACACTACCGTTTTCTGTGAAAAGTAGCTCAAATTTCGGCATTTTCAGAAATGCTCAAACGTCATTTTCTCGTATATGGCTGCAATTTTTTTCTTGAAACTTTTGTAACGGATAGTGCTAATTACACTCATTAGTATAGCGTGAAGTTTATTTTGAGTTTTTTTTGTTTTTTTTCAAAAATTATATAAATGTAAATTTTTTGAAAGATCTCTCACATCTTTAATAGGCACATTATCCGCAATTTGTAAAGATGATTATATTTGTGAGTGTAAGTGCTTCAAATAACTTCAAATAAAGTATTTTGAAAACTCAAAAATTTTCTGTGAAAATGAGCTTCAATTTCGCATTTTTAGTAGTGCTAAAACGCCATTTTCTCTTAAACGGCACATAATTTTTAAAAGAAAATTGCCATTTACGGCTAGGTTTTTGTGTTCTTTAATATTCTAAAATTAATGTTTCTGTTCTACCAATAGGAAACCGAAAAATTAAGAAAATGACAAAAAATGTACTTTTGGCGATGCTAGATGGTAGCTGGCAAGAAAGAGTATGTGGCAATTCCGAATAGCTAGCGAAGCCCCAGGAAAATAAAAAACTAATACGGGAAAGTCTGTGCCATTCTGTTTCTGTTTTTTGACAAATAAATAAATAAAATAAATACGGTCATGCTTAAATTTTTCAAAATACAAGTAGTTTTTCTTTAATGTTGTGACAAACGAAATAGGCTGCTGTAAATTTACTGCGCTTCGGACAGCTGGATGCGTCGTAAATTAGAATGTGCAATTTTGTGTATTATTTCTTTCTTCGTTTCTTACATTCGAACTTTGTTATAGACTTACACATTAATATTTTAGAAATTGTTTATTTTTGAAATATTTGAAATAAGTAAAAAGAATTAATAGCTCTCAGAATAGCGACAATGCAGGGTCTGCAGCAATGGAATTCACTTTGCGCTCGCGAATATCTGTGAATTAGTGTCATTGTTGTGACCTAATGGATCTGTATGAAAAGGAGTTATAATTGTCTAATTTATGTTGATATTTGCAGGCAAATATTTAGTTTTGCACCACATGCTGTACCATTTGTAGTGAGTAGAGAATTTGTTGCATGGTTTTAAAATACTCTTCCCTAATCATGGCCCAATGGAAGGCATTTCTATATTGTCCAGGGTATCAGGCTTCTTTTTCCAATACAGGGTTACAAAACTTTTGCATTCTATTTTTGTGAAGTTGTAGAATTCACATAGTTCTGACAACACTGCAATGGAAATAGTGAGTTCCAAGCGAAGATGTTAGTAGCGCATAAAGTGCAATATTACAGTACTACTTAGCTGTTTCCTCTAATACGGGAAAGTAAGTGCTGTTGTAGCACCACTAGTTTCTTTAAACTTTGGGTAAGGATAGTACTGATCGTACTATCATAAGTAGTTACCATGTCACTCAGATCAGGCTTGTGCGAGAAAATCTATGTTTCAGTGGCGTAGCGTGACTCGCACGTTTGGGGATGCTCAACAATTACACACAAAATGTCTCTATCAACTACTTCATCTAACAGGCGAACGCAATGGCTCAGCTTTAATTTTTATACGCGAATGGCAATGAGACCACTTGTTAATTTATACATTGTAGACTAAAATAATATGTAATCTATTTAAGGGATAATTCAATTTCTTGGATATTAATTAAGAATAGTAGACAGGCACTATTTCTACAGTTTGTACTCATGACCAACCGGGGACTCCCAAGTGAGAGAGAGAGAGAGAGAGAGAGAGAGAGAGAGAGAGAGAGAGAGAGAGAATATACTGACCGCCTGAAGTTTGCTGCGCTCTCGTGCACAAACGAGCTTCTTTCCGCAGTAGATGCTAGCGTAAAGGAGTCGGGTTTCTCATTACCAGGGGTGAAGAGAGGAGAGGGGAACTTCGCCATCTGCGCATGCGTGATTGCTTGTCGCAATCTCGCGGCAGACGCTAGAAGCATTTTAGCATCCAACCAATTACAGGCCAGCTTCAACAACCCGCCGAATTCAATCATATGAAATCAATTAAAATTAATACAAAACGTGTTTCGCTCAACGGACTACTTGTAAGATTATCAATACAGTATTTAGGGTTCTTTATTAATATTATATACGGGGATGCTCAGCATCTCAGCGTCCCCTGACGCTACGCCACTGCTATGTTTAAAGACAATCTCTTACATCCTTTTCTGAAACTCAGGTTGCATAACTGTTCCCTCAAACATGGCTTCGATCTCAAAATCACTATTTTCAAGTTTCACGGCGTATTTATTCATCTTCATCTGGTTCGAATTCTGGTTCCAGTGTTGCCACGTAACTAATATACTCCGTTCTTTGGTGGTACCTTTGTAACACGTTTACGTGGTACACAAGACGCACTTTTTTCAGGTAACAAAAGTCCATAATTAGTTTTTTTTATATCTTGTCCAATACTTCGCCGGGCCCGACCCACTGCACTGAAAGTTTCTGGGATTTATTCGGCGCTAGCACTAGCACTCGATCTCCTACAGCGAAAGTGCGATGCACTACCTTGCGGTCGTCCCACACCTTTCTCTATTCTTGATCCTTAATTTGATCCCCTTTTCTCTCAGTTGCCACAATTCTATATGCATAGAAATCCGCTTCTGATAAAAGACAGAAAATAATGTGATACATATAGAAGTTTGCCAAGAAACAACAAGTGTTTTAATTTTTTTTAACAATTTCCGTCAAATGGCCAATTACTTTATCTAAGACTAAACATTGGTGCCTTCTTTGATATTCCACTTTGAACATTAAATGGGTTCAAAAATATTTTTTCACCATTCAATATGTACTACATCATGAAACCAAACCTCTCATAACTCACATATTTTAGCTAAGTGTCGCCCCAAGTACGAAACTATCTTCTCATAAGTGCTAATAAGTTCTGGCTAAACGCTATGGATTGCAAAGGTTTTTTGTTCATTCATCAAAAAATGGGCTCAATTTTGCAGTTTTTTATTCTTAACTTAAGATTTTATTGGCCGAAATATGTAGATATCTTTTTATTTATTCAAGTTTGTTTCAAAACTTCCTTCTTTTCGTAAATGGTATCTTCGAAATACCGCGCAAACTTTCGTACAGGAAGTCGTAACTATGCCATGCCTTGTTTTAAAGCCAAGAAAACTACAAAGATTATGTCCTTTAGCATGTCTGTCAATGGAACAAACTAAAGAGAGCATATTCTACCTAATATTATATCTTTTATTCAAAATACTAAGCTCCCATGAACCGTTTTTCGCGGCGCCATAGTGGAATTTGGCCGTTGCCAATTCTGCCGGGAAACTCCCAACGTTGCGTAAACGCAACGCAACATTTATTTGTCTATAGAAATCGTTTTGAAAATCACATTCTATTCAAACATTAACACATTTATTTGTACATATTATATTTTGCAATGTGATAACAAAAATCCACATTGATCACCAATTTCAAGGTCAAAAGACAGATATTGTAAAGGAGTCAAATAGCTTGATGGAGAAAAAAATTAAAATGAATATTCATGTATTATATATTTATCAAACAAAAATAGTTTTAGATCCATTAAGGATTGTATTTACAGAACAAAAAATTACAAATGCTTTCAAAGAATGGCATACGTAAAATAAAATAGTAAACATTGCGTTGCGTATACGCAACGTTGGGAAGAAATGGGTTAAAATAATTTATAAAAATGTTAATACTAATACAATATTATTAAAATTTCAATTCAATAATTAATACAATACAATATTATTAAAATCTCTATTTTATAATATTGTTGTTTCCTTTTAAAAGGAAGTCAATTTCCTAACCTTACCTTTACTGCACAAAGCAGGATTCTTGAAATCTGTCTAATTGAAGTGATCTAAGCAAACTTTATATGATTTATTTTAGTAAACAAATCTTCTTTTCTGGAAAATTTCATCCAAATCACTTCTCCGACGCTGCAAAACACTAGAATGAATATACAAGATATGAACACCGAAGACAGACTCCTTTAACTTCACTTTAGATTCATCAGAAATTTAGAAATAATGAAAATGCATAAATACGTTTCTCTTTAATCTACTTTTTATACAAGCACTTAAAATGACATTTGTTTTCCCTGCTTTGTCTCGAGGAAAGCGGATGAACGGTTTTGAGAGCTCGACGAGTTCGAAGTTATTGCAGATTTGCCAGTAACAGTCAGCGGCGGATACAGCCAATTATTTGGGGAGCATCATAGATTTTTGTTAAAAATGCTAAACGTTGTTGTTTATTTTTGTAGTATGTGTATGAAACTATAAAATATTATTTTTTAAATTACATAATTATAACAAATATTTAAATCAATTTTGCCATATAAAGGAAGGAAACAAACGGTTACAACCCTTGTCAGAGATTGTTTTATAGTTATTTCATGCAATGCACTATTACACCTCAAAACATAGTATAAAACAGTAGTAAAATATTTAGTGACGACACAACTGCGATACAGAAAACAATCAAAACTATTGCAACCAAAACATTTCTTCGATTAGCTGATCGCGCTTTTGAAAGATGGCACCGGTAGGTAGCACTAACTATTAATGTCTTGCAATATCTTGCTGAGTCACGTATTAACTACAGTCTATTTGTGAAGAGCCGCGCCCATTGTGACAGCACTGCGCGGCTAAAGCAGAGAAGTGAAGGGCGCAGGGCCCATCGAGAGGGAGAAGTATCCGTTAGGTGACGACCACGTCGTACCACTGCGCTAAACGACGGCGCACAGGGTGAGCGAAAGGCAGTGAGAATGCGACACCTGTAGGGGAAACAGAGTGAATCAAGATTCCCATCCTACAAATTTGACATCCAAGTCCATCCAACCTTCGCAGCTGCAGGTGAGTTGGTCGCCCCGGTTCTCGCCACCGAGGGTGCTTTTTGGTCTTTAGCATCCGCACATTCTGTCAGTCTGAAACGCCTTTCTGAGCAACTGACCAAATGGAGTATCGCGATAAAATGCAAAACTTAAACCGAACCTACACGTCTAGCACATAAACCTAAGAAGGATTTTACTTCTCCAATTACGTTCTTCTAGATTTTACTTAAATATAGACAATGCAAATGTGAATGATTATTTCGTGTTTACGTGGCAAGGGTAAGGTTATTAGTCCCGTAAGTGTAGTGCACGTTTCATTGGGATGTAGTGATGATCTTCCCCAGCAGAATGGAGAGATCCAACGCCGACCTACACTCGGGTAGCAGGGTTTTCACCAACAAGATATCTCTCACCAGCGTGGCATCGTCCCAGCTGGGATAAGCTCGAAATTCTCGACTGGTTTTCCGAAATGTCTCTCACGTAAGGGTCACGTAGGGCATGTAAGTGCGTGTGTAAGCAAGGGATGAGGAAAGGATAAGGAACTGGAACAAGAAGAAAAGATCGCGCGCTGTCCGTGGCCCGTTTGTGAAGGAAAGTTCTGCTACGGCATTCCCCTGGTGTTGATCGTAGTAAATATGCAAAATTATCAGTCAGAGCAGCCGACCGCTAGAATTCTCCTCCAGACAGTGGCTGAATTCGACCCACCTATCTAGCTAGTTCCAAAAAATATTCCACCACTTAAATTGTGTTCAATTTCCAAAACTACGTCGACTTTCGAACATTTTGGTAATCGAATGCACTTAAAGAAACATTTCACAAGAAATGTATTCATTTTTATTTTCCCGTATATGTACGTATATACGTAGTATAGTATAGAGAAAGTTATGCAATGCTGCGGAAAATCGATTTCGAGATTTTTAAGGAAATACACGTTTTGGGGTCCCCTGATACCGGAAAAGTGTTCTTTTCAAAACGTCCGTCCGTGCGTGCGTCCATCCGTGCGTCCTTGCGCGTGTGGGTTCGTGGGTGCGTGCGTCCGTGCGTGCGTCCGACCGTGCGTCTCTCTCTCGAGGCGCCGCTATTTTGAAAAACTTTCTTCAGAATTTGGGGGTAATTTACGTGAACACTCCCCGGACATTTTCGAAATTTTCTCTCAAACAGCTCCAAATTTTTTCTTTAAATTTCTTGTACGAATAGAGTAAAATACACTTATTAAGGTGGCATTGGTCAAGTTTTCACGGTCAACTCTAAATTTTCGAAAATTGCAAACGTTTGAATTTTTATCGGCGTCTTTCTACAACTACAATATTGAAGATAGACATTCTTGCTTGAAATAAAATTTGTTCCCCAAAGTACGTTCTTTCATTAAGGTCATTTTTTTGAACATTTTAGTAGTTTTCGCGCAATATTGCTGGAAATATTTGCAATTTTAAAAATGTACAAACAGTTAATTTATTTATTTATTTGCGTCAAAAACAGTTAAAAACTGTGTGACATGCAATGGGGAGAAGTGAATTTTGTGCACATTTTCATAATTCTGTGATCTCTATCCTAAACCATATTCTAGTCGAATTTTGAATACAGAAAAGAGCGGTTTTTTTTCAAGTTTTGTTGACAAAATATTCGCTCCTATATAATAAAATATATTTTCAAAGGTAAATTAGCTATAAATTCCTGCCCTGAATCCTCATGTTCTTCATGAAAGAATAATACTTTTTGCCGCGATAATATGGAACACGATAATTAAACAACTGTATTTCCCACTGAAATTCAGAAGACTTGCACAAATAATGAAGTTACATTTATGTCCAGAAGCAAAACAAGGGGCCATCTCAGCATTTGCTCAAGGATCAGGGAAACTGGCCGAAAAACCTGATCGCGATGGGAGACATCAACCCAGAAACTGTGGTACAATACTTGTTACAGGTTCTTTAGAATTATACAGTCCAAATGATAAATAATTACATTAACTATCATTGTTAAAATTAATGCTACTTTCCTTTTTGTTGCTCGGTTGAGTCTCGAATTGTATAGAAACAGTTATACAGAAGAAAAGATTTTACTTGGGACTTAAGCTTTTCTATCGAATTTAATCGTTTAATGTCTTCTGGCAAAGTGTTGTAGAGTAATGTACATGAATTGTATGTGATTTTTTGTAGTGAGCTGTTGATACTGCCACCTGGTGAATATGATTACTACGTCGTGTGTTATACGTATAGACATCGGCGTTTGCTGAAAATATATTCCTACCCTTAAGTAAGTCATTTTTGACAAAAACTACTGATTCGTAAATCAGGAGACAAGGTAATGGTAAAGTTCCTAGATTAATAAAGAGACACTTACAAGGATCACGTGGGTTGGATTTGCTTATTATTCGTATAATTCTTTTTTGTAATCTGAAAGTCTGGGAGCTATAAGATGTGTTTCCCCAGAATATTATTTCATATCTCAGGTGGAAATGAACATTGGCAAAATATACACAACGAGCTTCTTACAGCTCGTTGTGTATATTTTGCCAATGTTCATTTCCTGACGGAATTTGAAAGAATTCTGAACGCGTAGCATAATGAACTTAATTTTGTGTTCAATTCAAAGTGGGCATTCCATTTGAGGTTTGACTAAATTGACAGACCTAAAAATGTTGTTACTTTAACATCAGTCAATGGCACACCGTTCATTTTCAATGGAGTACAGAATTTTTTATTTGAAGTGGAAAACTGCATTGAAACAGTTTTCTTTTCATTTACTATTAATTTGTTATTACGGAACCAATTTGAAATATCTGATATTGTACTATTTACTGTTTCTTTGTTGCAAGGAATATTTGTATCATCCGCAAAGAGAACTGTTCTTCCGTTTCGAATCGCTAAGGGCATGTCATTTACGTATAATAGGAAGAAAACCCCTAAAATCGATCCTTGCGGGACTCCACGTGCAATTGCAAAAGAACCGGAAAGTTGTGTACATAAAGTTCCATCATTCCAGTAAGGTATTTCTACTCTCTGAGATCGTTGTTTAAGGTACGAACATAGTCAATCTAGAGCAGGGCCGCTCAACCATTTGCTCCGAGGAGGACCGGCCGGTTGCTCTCTTCTCTTTCGCTGCAGAAAGAGCAAATGACGTCATCAAATATCGATCGGCGGCATGTGGCACAGTGGGTCGCGTCGTATTTCTACGGGGTATTTTCCGTTGTTCGGAATGAAAAAATCTCACAGCTCTGGGAAAGGATATCACGACAGAAAAAACAGTAAGATACTTTTGTAACATTAATTGGAACAGTTTCTAGATATAAACGTATTACTGTAATTTGGAAATTAAAAAAAACGATAATTTGCAATGCAGCATGGAAAGAAAGGTATCTTTTTGTAGATTGCGCCGGCAATGCCAATTGTTTAGTTGCAAAAAAAAGTGCTCAATAACATAAATTTAATAGCGGTGACATTACACAATTTATCATGCTGCTGAATATGAAAATTATTATAAAGTTTGTACAAAAAATGTGATTAAATAAGCTAGTAATAAAAATACTAAAAGTAAAGGAAATTAAAATTAAAAAATGAAGTTGATTGCAAAATCAAATATTCTTATTACACCTTTTAAGTGTTTTTTCTCGCAATATACTTTCTATATTTGGAAGAGATGACACGGTGCTATTGAGCCGTAACATGCATTTCAGATTGTAATCTGTAATTGTACTTCTCACTCGAGATTTACAAATTTTCAAAGAAGCAAAAAATTGCTCACAGTTGTATGTTGATCCAAACGTACTTAACAATCGAGCAGCATTACGATGCGGTTTTGTAAAACGGTTTTTTTGGGAAGTTCTTTTCCTAAACGCTCACGTTGTAGTATCGGTATGCAATAAAATTAAACTCTTTTGTAATGTGTTATTTTACTGTCAAAACAACACAAGAACATCAAAATATATCCAAAACTTACATCTAGTGAGGCATTGTTTTTCAGAACACTGAAAACTTCCTTTTGTTCATCTTCAGCGTACTTGTCATTTTCATCAGCATGATTAAATGTATAATGTTTTTGCAAATTAAACTTCTTCACGTGATTGAACCCTTTATGTAAACTAAACATTTGGCATAGCAGCCGTAGTCGGCGAAAAGATACTTTTCTTCCCGTACTGCATTGAAAATTGTCGGTGTAGATGCTCTGGTCTGTGAAGTGCTCGCGTCGACTTCCATGTTTCCGCGACTGGAGTTACCGGGACACTGTGACAGTGGTTATCGCAAGGCGCGCAACGCTCGGGCTCCAGTGTCCCGCTCTCGGCAGAAACTACGGCTCCGCGCTGCTTGAGCGGCCCTGATCTATTTGCATCTATCAATACCACGGATTCCATATGAAGGTAATTTTGAAAGTAAAATGTTATGATCAATGACGTCAAAAGCTTTTGACAGTTCTAAAAATATTGCAATAGTTGCTTCGTTTTGATCCAATGATGAGGCAACATCTTTAAGAAAAGAAAAAATGTCTGTTTCCATAGATTTTGATTTCCGGAATCCATGTTGGCAATTTGAAAACGCGTCGTGTTTATTGAGAAAGGTTTCCATTCGCACATAAAAAAGTCTCTCTAATATTTTTGAAAAAACTGACAAAAGAGAAATTGGCCGATAATTTTGAATTTCATTTTTGTTGCCTTTTTTGAAGACCGGCTTAATCTTAGCTATTTTAAAATTATCTGGAAAAATTCCGGTGCATAAGGATGCATTAAATATGTGAGTTAACGGGTGTATAATTGCTGGCGCACACGTCTTTAACAAACAATCCGGAAATTCATCTAAACCGGCCGAATATTTATTTTTTAATTTACCGATTATTTTGAGAATTTCATAGGAAGAGGTTTCGGAAACGAACATTGTGTCCAAGATTTTTAGGAAAACGTCAGATGTTGAATTTTGTGGCTGAAAACCGTTAATGAGATCGACAGCAATTCTCGAAAAGTATTGGTTAAAGAGACTAGCCACTGTTGCCGGATCGTTCACATCTCTATCATTATCTTTTAAAACAACATTCTCTACAAGGTTTCTAGTTGGTTTAGTCGCATTTTTTACTATATCCCACATTGATTTGGTTTTGTTATTTGAGTTCAAAATATCCTGATCGTCTTTCATGATTTTAGCCTGCCTTTTGACTTTTCTTAACAATGATTTGTATTTTTTAAAGTAGAGGAGGAAATCTTGAGATACGTTATGATGCTTAGAAATGAAAGAAAGAACTCGTTTGTTTTTACATGATGTTCTAATCCCTTGTGTTATCCAAGATTTGCTTTTCCGTGAAATATATAATTTTCTTTTCTGAAGAGGAAAGCAAGTGTTAAAATGAAATGAAAGTGTTGTAAAAAAAGAATAATATTTATCGTTTGTGTCAATAGTATTATAAACCGCGTCCCAAGACTCCTGCAGCAAGTAATCAATGAATAATTTTATTTCACTTTTAGAAAACACTACTCATACGTGTATTATTTATTGTGTCATTGTTCGCATTTCGTATAATGGTAAGAATTTGTGCATCGTGGTCACTGTATCCTAAATCTTTTGTTTCAATTTCATGTCGAGTAGTGGTTTTGTTAATTATAATTTGATCGATTGCCTCCTTTGTATTTACTGTGATCCGTGTAGGTACTTTTATTGTAATGTCTAAACTGAAGGAATTAATTAAATTAAGAAACTGCTCTTTCTCGCAAGATTCGACCAGAAAATCAATGTTAAAATCTCCGCATACAACAATGGATTCAAAAGAGCGATTGATGACTTTGATTAGTGTCAACTCTACTTTTTCTAAGAACAAAGTATTATCTGCAGCTCTCTTTGTTGGAGGCCTGAAGATGCAAAGCAATATCATTTTTAGCATAGGAATATGTACAACAGAAATTTCAAAAACATTTTCAACGGAATACTCATTGAATTCCGTCAAGGAGATGGAATCAATATTATTTTTAACGTAAATACAAGAACCTCCTTAAGCAGGACTTTTATGAAATTCTCTTTTTCTACAATAATAGCCTGCGAGGTAAAAGTTTGGAATTTGGAAAATGCTAAGTTCATTAGGAAATAACCAATGTTCTGTAAAGCAAAGAACATCCATTTGATTGAAATCGCTCTGTAGAGCTGCCTCGATAAACTCAGTTTTATTTGAAAGGGAGTGAACATTCTGGTGCCATATCTTTATTTTTTGCAAGTACCTACACAAATGTTTTTCTGCTGCATCTGACTGTAGTTGCTATATATTTACTCCATTTTTACCTCGAGTGCGTGGTCGAAGGTTGTAATGTATCCCAGCAGTCACAGGTTGTGAGGAAATAGGGGCGTCATTGGTAGTGAGAATGGAAGAAACGGGAGTATGTTCACAGGAGGGGGTAAGAGGGTTCAGAATAAGGATGGGGGTGGAGAAAGGAAGATGAAAGGGATGGATTTTTGGCAGGAGGCTGCGTAGGACTGGAGTTGATGATGTATAGTGCAAGCTTTTCACCGACTGCATGTTTTCCAGCAAGGTTCATGTGGAGACCGTGCCGGGTGAAGTGTTTTACTGAGAGGAAATTCATTTCAAAAAGTGTTACATCTGTTTCTCTCAGTTGCAGTTTTAGTTGTTAGTTTACGTGCTTAATCTCGCTGCATAGTGTTGGTCTGTTGTACCATAAGGGCAGAGTCGAGACAAAAACAAGGTTTTTCTAAAAAAAACGACTCCAAATGTTGTCTTTAAACTTTTCGTAGGGATAGTACTAAATGTTGTGATATACAAAATGGCGGTTCAAACATTCGACGGTAAACGCCGGAGTTCGCTGTACATGGCGCATATGTGTTGCCAAGGGGTTGTTGATTTTGAGTAGTGGGAGAAAAACAAACGGTATGTCACTTTCATATGCAGTGTAGTGAAAAGAGCTCTCTCTTCATCCAGACACGGAGGCGGACGGATCGTCTGATAAGAACGCGGAATCTAACTTCGATTTTGTTTGATAGTAACGCTGTGCCGTAATACCAATACGGAATATTAGTCAGGAGATTGATTCGTGAAGTTAATTAATTGAATTAATTTGGTTGCAACTATTTATCATTCATTGAGAAAAACTTTATTTACAAAATAAGCTGGTTCTCCGCGTTCTATTGACGATACATTGCAGTTATTATAAATTGATTCAGTGGCAACAGCGTGTGATTAAGTGGAGAACTTTAATCGATTATAACTTGGATAGAGTGTAAAAAATATGTCCGCAGTGCCGTGGCGGAGCAAATTAGTTGTGAATAGACTTGGCTACGAATATTAGTTAGCAGTGACATTTTTTTTTTCGATTTGTTGAGTTCGCGGGTAGGCGCACAACTGTTGCGCATTTTAGGGAAAAGTAACTCTAGATGCTAGGTTAGCTGCAGATTCTAGATAAAGACAGATACTAGACGCAACGCTAAAGAATGAAGTAGACGACATCGAGTCCGGCCCAGCCGAACGAAGATCGGAAGACGTCGTGGAAGTTCCAGGTTGTTTTTTCGGGCGCCATCCGACGACTGACAAAGAGGGCTCGGGGTATTTTTTGCTAACGATCGTTAGAAATTTAATTCAAAGGTCATGACCAAATGATAATGTTATTTTTGCATTGATAAATAGAAATCTTAAAATCCATTTAACGAAACTAATTGGAAAGTAATTGAAATAAATAATGTTCTGTTTTTAAACGAATTTAAAAAGATTATTACTGTGCAATATAGCACGTTATTGGTGCAAGAATTTCAGAATACGATAAAACTTTCAGATTTCGTGCTTGCCTGTACAGAGGGCAGATCCGGTGGCAATTTTGCGAATTGTTATCAAACCGAGAACCCAACGACTGAGCTAGCAAGGTAGTGGTGTAATTTAAATACACGAAATTTTCTTGATACTTGGAATTGTTTTCCTGGCGCCCATAATAATAGGATTCATTGGTTATTGCAATTGAACGGAACCAACAACTAAGATGTAGAATTTCGGAACGGATAGTGCTAATTGTACTCTTTAATATGATGTCAAGTTTATTTTGAAGCATTTTTTGTTTTGAAAAAATACACAATGTAATATTTTTGAAAGATCTCTCACATCGTTAATATGCATATTACCAGCAATTTGTAAACATTATGATATTTACGAGTATAAGTGCTTCAAAGGACTTCAAATGAAGTTTTTTGAAAACTCAAAAAATTTCTGTGAAAAGCTCTTTTCACAGAAAAAAAATGTCGCCCAATTTCGCATTTTTTGCGACATTTTAGCTAGCGCTTAAACGCCATTTTTTTAGAAACGGCAAAAATTTTTTAAAAGGAAATTACCATTTAGGACGAGGCTTTTGTGTTCTTTAATATTCTAAAATTAATATTTCCGTTCTACCATTCGAAAATCGAAATATTCAGAAAATGTCCAACAAATGTATTTGGGCGGGGATAGATGGCAGCTGGAAAGAGTATGTGGCAATTCCGAACAGCCAGCCTCAACCGAAGAAAATAGAAAGCTAATACGGGGAAGTCTGTGCTATTCTGTTGTACCACCAGTTACTTTCCCGTATACGTACGTATACACTGAGTATAGGGGAAAGTTATGTAATGCTGCGCGAAAAGACTACGGATTTTCGGCAGAAAAAAATCATTGCCGGGTCCTAAAAACGAAAAAGTGGATAAATCCAGTTGGTAAATTAAGAAAAAAATCCTCTGACACCTCTAGAATCCCTTTTTTGTGGGTCCTTGATACCAAAAAAACAATTGAAAGCAAAACATCCGTCCGTCAGTCTGTGATCAATATTAGCGCCTAAACCATACGTACGATTTCTTCAAAAAGGAATATTCCTCGGTTGATCTGACCACTCGAGGCACCACGAATTTTGAAAAACATTCTTCAAAATTTGGGGGTCCTTTACATAAATCTCCCCGAATATTTTCAAAATTTTCTCAAAAACGGCTCCAAATTTTTCTTTAAAATTCTTATAAGAATAGAGTTAAATATACCTATAAAGGTGGCATAGGTCCGATTTTCAATGTTAACTCTGAATTTTCGAAAATTGCTAAAGTTTCAATATTTTTCAGCGTCTTCCCACTGTTGCAAAATTGAAGATAAATATTTTTCTTCCAATTAAAATTTGTTCTCCAAAGTGAGTTTTCATTGTGATGTAAATTTTTTTGAAAATTTTAGTAGTTTTCGCGCAATATGTGCAATTTTAAAAATTACAAAAACAAGATTTTCTCAAGAACGGCTCCAAATTTTTGGTTTAAATTTTAGTGTTGAATGTTCTTTATGAGATGACAAACCACATATTCTTGTTTTTATCAAAAATTACAAAAATAATTTTTTGACTTGGCTCTCATGTCGTTAATATTTACATTAGCGGCGACTTATTCACATCATTACATTTTGAGTACATGTGCTTTAAAAAAGTCATATAATGGTTCTCGAAAACGCAACCTTTTTCTGTGAAAACTGGTCCAAAAGTTCGCATTTTCAGAAACGCTCAAACACCATCTTTATATATATATAGTTGTGTTAGTTACATCATTTATAACTCAAGAATCACTGAACCAATTTTAATTATCTGTTTTTCTCTTTTGTTGGATTCATCTCCGTCCCAAATAACAGAATAACTAATAAAATACCGAAAAAATGGCACTACATGGCGCTGAAGAATAAACTAGTGGCACTACAGAATGGCCCAGACTTTCCCGTATTAGTTTTCTATTTCCTTGGGTCTTCGCTATCTATTCGGAATTGCCACAAACTCTTTCTTGCCAGCTGTCAACTATCACCGCGCAAAGTACATTTTTTTGACATTTTCTTAATTTTTCGGTTTCCTATTGGTAGAACGGAAATATTAATTTTAGAATATTAAAGAACACAAAAAAACTAGTCATAAATGGCAATTTCCTTTTAAAATTTATGTGCCGTTTAAGAGAAAATGGCCTTTTAGCGCTACTAAAAATGCGAAATTTGAAGCTCATTTTCAGACAACATTTTTGAGTTTTCACAATACTTTATTTGAAGTTATTTAAAGCACTTACACTCACATATATAATAATGTTTACAAATTGCTGGTAATGTGCGTATTAAAGATGTGAGAGACCTTTCAAAAAAATTACAATTATGTAATTTTTGAGAAAACAAAAAAAACTCAAAATAAACTTTACGTCATATTAAAGAGTGTAATTAGCAATATCCGTTACAAAAGTTCGAAGAAACAATTTGCAGCCATATATGAGAAAATTATATATCCCCATATATATCCCCCATATATATCAACAAATATGTGGCACAATTAGAAGAACTCTGAAAACAAGAACACGAAAAGAAACGCAATTAAAATTTTACAAAGTCATGGCAGTCCCCACTTTATTATATGGAGCGGAATCCTGGACGCTCAAGAACAAGGAACTTAAACAGCTAGAAGCCTCAGAAATGAAATTTCTTAGATCGGTTAAAGGCTGCACCAGAGAAGATAAAATCCGAAATGAAGCAGTCAGGAACGAACTAGGGATGCAATCAATAACCGAAATGGCGATCCACCATAAAGAAAAATGGAGAGAGCATGTCCTTCGTATGCCACCAGAAAGAATTCCAAAACAAGCAATGGAATATAAACCATATGGAAAAAGAAGTGTGGGAAGACCGAGGAAGAGATGGTGAGACCGGAACAGGCCTCAGGCCTAATCCTGGCAAGACAGAAGAAGAAGATATGAGAAAATGGCATTTGACCGTTTCTGAAAATGCGTAATTTTGAGCTACTTTTCACAGAAAACGGTTGTGTTTTCGAGAAACTTTACTTGGCATTAAAGCACATGTACTCGTAAATATAATAATGTAAATATTATCGCCGTGAGAAACATGTGAAAAAATGTACATTTTTGTAATTTTTGAAATAACGGACTTATAGAGCAATATGACTTTTATGTCATCTGATAGAGTACATTTACCACTATCCCTACTAAAAGTTTAAAGAAAAAATTTGGAGGTGTTTTTTGAGAAAATCTTGTTTTTGTAAATTTTTTAAATTGCGCATATTACACGCAATATTGCACGAAAATTACTAAAATTTTGAAAACATTTACATGACCTCTATGAAAGAACTCAATATACAAAACAAATTTTGTTTGAAGAAAAAACCTCTATCTTCAATTTTGTAGTTGGAGAAAGACGCCGAAGAAAATTGAAACCTTCATAATTTTCGAAAATTCAGAGTTATCCGTGAAAATCGGATCTATGCCATGTTAATAAGTGTATTTTCCTCTATTCTTACAAGAAATTTAAAGAAAAATTTGGAGCCGTTTTTGAGAAAATTTTGAAAATGTCGGGGGGGGGAGCTTCATATAAAGTACCCCCAAATTTTGAAGAATCTTTTTCAAAATCTCAAAGCTTCGACTAGAATCAGATCGACCAGGGAATATTCATTTTGGAAGAAATCGTACGTATGGTTTAGGCGCTAGCAGTGTTCACAGACGGACAGACAGACGGACGTTTCCTTTCAATTGGTGTTTCGGTATCAAGGACCCAGAAAACAGGGTTTCTGGCTACACCACGTGTTGGGTGATTTTTTTTTCTTATTTAGCAACTGGTTTTATTCACTTTTTCGTTTTCACGGCCCGGCAATGAATTTTTTTCCGCCGAAAATTGGCAATTTTTTCGCGCAGCATTACATAACTTTCCCTATACTACGTATATCACTCCGTGTATACGTACGTATACGGGAAAGTAAAAACTAGATTCATGCAAACGCAGCCCGCTACACAGTTGAATTTATATCGTTAAATAACTCCTAAACGAAACGTTAAAGGGCCTTAAAAACTAAAATTTGGAGGGCGAGGGCCTCAAAGAAACATTCCTCACACAATTTTCGACAGAATGATATCTTTTTGAACATTCTATTACAGTTTTGTTGGTCCAGCGCTTCTCAATATTTCCCCACCTGCACAAAGACGTGCAGAATCTTAGTAAATAAAACAAAATCGGGTTAATTAAACCATTTATAACTCAAGAACGACTGGGCCAATTTTAATTATCTCCGATTAAAATATCGGAAATTTCACGAAAAATAATTATTCACAAAATTAATCTAATATGTAAAATTCAATGTTTGTTCGTGCTTAATGCGCTGCCGTACTAAGCATCCAATTGCAATAATAATACGTCAACTTATTGCTTGCACTTGCGGGAAGAACATAGGCAAAGTGCAATTATTGTAACTCTACTAGATGGCGTTAGAGCACATAATGGCGCTTCAGTTAAGTGCATTTCGCAATTCACGTGAGCTTCATTGTTGCTGGGGAGTGCCGTGTGCCGTGGGGTGAAGCAGTGTCCTCTAGAATACAAAGCTGGCGACGGGCAGCCATCTGCCAATGACGTCACGATGAGTTGGCCCAACAGCCCCGCCATGGGCCTACGATCTACGCTGAACTTGAACTTAATAACAACAGAATTTCTCAATATATTCTCCCTGGCACTTCATTTTCCACCAATAGATTGGGTAACGAAAATTGAAGGATTCATATTTTTAGAAATATGTTGTTTTTATTTCAGGACAATGTTTCTTTGAAAGAAAAAAAAGTATAATTTTTCCTACAACTATCAACAAAATTAAAATCAGAAGTTAATAGAAATACACTTTGATTAATTTTATAAATAGTGATTTATTTTGAAGAAAATCATGTCACAATTTACATATATTACTCAATAGATAGTTTGTGTAACACAACAAGAATATTTAAGTAGTTTCTCAATACATATGCATACATATTCCTACATTAATACACACAATCATTATTTTTACAGAATAGGAGATTAAAATATTTTGGGAAAGAAAAGTACAGAAGCAGAATCATGCTGCAGGCTAGATTTCGAGTTGAGATATCACATAACAATTATGTAAATATTAAAACACATAAGACATCCCACATAACGTAATATTTGAAGCTCTGAACGAAAAACTTGATAAGGAAAATTCATTTAATATACCGAATGAGATCCTGCTAGCAAGTAGATTAATGTTGAATAACAAATTCTTCAAGTTCAATGATTCTTGTTACAAACCAAAACAGGGGACCCATGAGCTATCTCTTTTCTGAATCGGTTAAGCAGCAGACACAGTCATCTTAAGTCAAAATGAAGTAATATTTTGTGCTAAATATGTGGATGAGACGATATTAATTGTTGATGACGCAAAGATTGAATTCATTTTTCAACAATTCAATAACTATCACCACAACTATTACTATCACTATCACTGTCACCAACGTTTGCAAGTTTAAAACATTTTTTAAATACCTATCCTTGAGTATTGTTGGGTATGAAAGTTTTCTCTCTACAAATAGCTTTGATCCACGCACTCCTTGGCTCTTTCTCATTGGGAAGGCTGAACACACTAACAGACGGGCCGTTTCGGTAGTTGCCTTTACAATTGGGTACACAATACTTGAAAGGCATTATTGTGATGTAAATGAAACAATGAGGTATGAATAGTTACGAATTTTTTAACATATGTTTACGGTCTAATCACTTAACTCCTAAACACTGTATGATCAATATGCACAATAACCTAGAAGCCTCGTAACACATTTTTACAAATTGAAGCACAAATATATCATTTGCTTATATTTGCCTTAATTTAGATCTAAGAGGTAAAGTTAACTTAATCAGAAACTACTGTTAATAAATTGTACTTACCAAGTTCGAATTTCTGTAAATAAAAATAATCAATTGCTGAAAAATCACAACCAACACAACATAGCAACATGCATAACACACGGAGTATCCGGCCGGAGAGTCTCTTCGTGGGCCTACTCGTGCTTACGTCACAAAATCGTCGCCAGGCTTTGTATTCCAGAGGGCACTGGGTGAGGTCGAGGGCAACACGAGGAACAGGCGGCGCAAATTGATGAGAGGAGAGGGACATTGTTGCTGGGGAGTGCCGTGTGCCGTGGGGTGAGGTCAAGGGCAACACGAGGAACAGGCGGCGCAAGTTGATGAGAGGAGAGGGGAGAAAGAGACAGGGAAAATGAAAGAGGGAAAGCGCTTAAGCGCCATTTTCGTAAAAACGGCTCCAAATATTTCCAAGGCAATTGCCACTTACGACAAAGTTTACTGTACTTTAATATTCTTAAAATAAAATTTTCGTTCTACTAGTAGGAAACTGAAAAGTTAAGAAAATCTCAAAAAAATGTACTTTGGGCGGTGATAGATGTCTCCTTGCAAGAGTATGTGGCAAGTCAGAAAAGCTAGTCGAGGCCAGAGGAAACAGAAAATAAATACAGGAAAGTCTGTGCCATTCTGTAGCACCACTAGTTATTTTATTTTATTATGTTTTATTAGAATTAAAATTTACATCATTTGATGTTTTGCTGCAATCATATATTTCGTGTTTTTTCTTTGATATTGTATTAAAATGTCAATTGTAGTTGTAGTTTTAATTCTTGCTTTGTATTGTTATTCCAAATTTAAATTTAACGATGAAAGACATTTTAACTGTTTAAAAACCGATTGTTTTACAGAACACCTAAAAATGCATTGGGACATGAAACCGTGATTTTTGTGCAGACGCCAATAAAAGAATTGTTTTAAAATAGAATCGATCTGATTATCCCCCTAGAATCACAACCATATTTATCATTCATGGGAGCCAGCCGTTACCGTTTAAGCGGGGGAGGACACGTAGGAGATTGGCCCTGTGCTCGTAGGTACAAGATCATCTCAGCCGATGTAGCGAAGTAACAGGTTTCGAACCGGCGACGAGTGTTTCTGGTTTCATGCACGACGTTCCACAAATACTGTAACAGTTAAATTTATTCATATTAGTTCCTGGGTTGTAAAAAGGGCATCGGCACATAGAAAATATTCGATAGACCATCTTTTGGTAGTCCTTTAAATTAACAAATACACATCTTTTACTTTAAAAAGTTTGATTGCTTATTATATTAGAAAATTGGAAGCTACTTCAATGTAATCAAGACAAGCTTGTGTGAAATTTTTCTTGCTTTTTGCACAACGTTCCACAAATACTGGAATAGTTAAATTTATTCTATTAGTTTCATTTGTAGATGTAAGAAATTACTACTGTTTATGGCTAATCGGAAATAAATGGATATATCCACCATAGGCGCTTCATTTCAAGTGGTTAAATTGGACATTTTCAATTTTTAGCTGAGGTGTTAGTACGGCAGAATTGCAATATTGCGTATATTACGTAAATGTTTCCAATAAGGCGAGGAAGTATGTTGCTCTTTAACACCTCCCTTTTTTACTGAAATGAGCTTTAAAAATAGTGTGCAACTTAGATACATTGTTCCAGATTAATGAAAGACGGTTAAAATATTTGTAGGTTAATTAAAACATTGTGTCACTATCAGTAAACAAGGGTTCCACCCTGTTAACTATGGTGAGTACACGTATTACGAAAACGTGTGAACGCAGTTATAAACCCTAATTCATTTAACTTGAGTTTCCGAGGAGGATGTGCTCGATGCATAAAAAAGGGTAAATTCGGCGGGGCTTTATCACATTCGCAAACCGGCCCTCCATCAGAAGACCAGTTGATCTCATAGCGGGTGTCAGTTGCTTAAGAGCTTCGACGAGAGGAGGGAAGCGCGAATCTGATGTTGGAAATGAGTTGCCGATGAGAGAAAAAACCAGTCGGTTCAAGAGGTCAATTTACCTCTATTTCGTTTCCTTGAACTTAGTTCGAATACAGTTTCTTACGTGCATAAATTTTCTTTCACGTACAACCAAAGAGGTCTGAATATTGTTCATTTCTGTCGGTTGAGAAGCTACGCAGACCTATGTTGTTATTTTCTTTATGTCTTCTTTCTTATCTTCTTCTAATTTCCTTTCTTTCTTCTAATTGGGTTTAGTTATAATTTGAAGGAGGTACTATACCATCTTATTGCTGGTATCTTACAGTTTCAACCTAGCTTACAATTGAACGTACGTTTTATTGCTATTATAGGTATCTGCTTGGAACAAAGCGGGAAGGACACGTAAGACACTATACCACTTTTTACTTTCCCGTATACGTACGTATACACGGAGTGATATACGTAGTATAGGGAAAGTTATGTAATGCTGCGCGAGAAAATGGCCAATTTTTGGCGGAAAAAATTAATTGCCAGGCCGTGAAAAAGAAAAAAGTGGATAAAACCAGTTGCTAAATTAAGAAAAAAAATCCCCTAACACGTGCTGTAGCCAGAAAACCCGGTTTTCTGGGTCCTTGATACCGAAAACACCAATTGAAAGGAAAACGTCCGTCCGGCTGTCTGTCTGTCCGTCCGTCCGTCTGTGAACACTGCTAGCGCCTAACCATACTTACGATTTCTTCCAAAATGCATATTCCCCGATCAATCTGCTTCTAGACGAAGCTTTGAGATTTTGAAAAAAAATTCCTTCAAACTTCGGGGTACTTTATATCAAGCCCCCCGGAAATTTTCAAAATTTTTTTCGAAAACGACTCCAATTTTTTGTCTTTAAATTACTTGTAGGAATGTAATAAAATACACTTATTTACATGGCATCGGTCCGATTTTCACGGATAACTCTAAATTTTTGAAAAATTGCAAAAGTTTAAAATTTTTACGGGCGTCTTTCTGGAACTACGAAATTGAAGATACAGATTTTTCCTTCAAATAAAATTTTTTCTTCATAGTGAGTTCCTTCTTTAAGGTCATCTACATTTTTTTGAAATTTTAGTATTTTTCGCGCAATATTGCGTGCAATATGTGAAATTTTAAAAATGACAAAAACAATATTTTCTCTAAAACGGCTCCAGTTTTTTCTTTAAACTTTTGGTAGGGATAGTGCTAAGAAAATGAGCTTTAAAATTTCGCATTTTAGTAGTGCTAAAACGCCATTTTCTCTTAAACGGCACATAATTTTTAAAAGAAATTGACATTTATTGCTAGGTTGTTGTGTTCTTTAATATTCTAAAATTAATATATTCATTCTACCAATATGAACCGAAAAAATTAAGAAAATGACAAAAAATGTACTTTTGGCGGTGATAGATGATGGTAGCTGGCAAGAAAGAGTATGTTGCATTCCGAAGCTAGCGAAGACCCAAGAAAAATAGAACTAATACGGGAAAGTCTGTGCCATTCTGTAGTACCACTAGTTTGAAATAAAGGAGAAACTAGATGTGCTAAACAGCACGTATTTTATCTCCCGTATGTTCACGCAAAATTACAAGAAAAGTTCTCAATTTTAGAAAAATTACACATGACCATATTTTAAATCTATCTTTCAGGAACAGATTTCATTACGAGAAAAATCTCTATCTTAGGATTTTAGTGTAGGAAGACTTCCAAAAACATTTTTCAATTTTGGAAATTAGGATTTTCAAACGACATGAGACCTGCACCAATCTCTTAAACGTCCTTTACACTACCCAACAAACAATTTAATCAAAAATGATAGAGCGACTTTTTTTAATTTGGAAAATGTCTCACGGGATTCATGCTAAGATCCCCAAAATTAAAATACCGCTTTCAAATTTCATGGGGCCTGTAGTAGAATGTAACACGGTGGGAGGCTCCGTGCTGCGAATACAACTACATAGAGAATCAGTACGGGTTTCAGGGGATTGTTCTTTTGAGGCATATGAAAGGCAATGTACCTTGTCAATGATTGAAGTTTAATCTTTGAAAATAGATACTTGTACAAAGTAGTAATTTAGCAGTAAACCGGAGGACCAATGAATGTTCATACAATTTACGTTCTTTCTTTCTTTGAAGTTCACTTTACTTACAGATTGATGATAGTGTACAGCTAACCAGCAAACACCACTCAGGTCAGACGGCTGAGTGTGTATGCCGTCGGCTGAGATTGGGCTGCAGATGATACGGCTGGCGGCCTGGATGGTGCCACGGGTACGTACTCGAACTGACTGAAGCGGCCTGTTAGTGTAGATTTGGCCAGGTGACTGATTCACGGGTGGCCCGAATGTAGATCGCGGACTGTTGGCCGCGCGGATTGATTCCCGGAGTTTTGAGAGGCAAAACAAGAACAGCTGATTAGTTCGCAGACTGACGAGTGGAGCGAGCATTGACACTCGTCCGGTGTATTGACAAATGTGTCAATGATTGTCTCGTAGAAGTTGTCGGTAATAGTTTGACCATGATAGTTGACTGTAGTGGTTTAGAAGTGACGGTAGAAGTTTCAGTAGGATCGTAGAAACGACTGATAGTAGTGATTGATTGAAACAGTTGACTGAGATTTTGACTGAAGAGTTTGTAGTAGTGACTGAATAGTGAGTTGACTGGAATAGTCTGACTGAAGAGTGACTGAATAGTGGCGCGTGGAGTGAAGTTGCCGTATTTATTGAAGCGTATGTTTCCGAGTGCAGAGGGGAGTCACTGACATTTGCATCTAGCCTACGACATGCGGTGAGACGCAGGGTGCCGCGAGAGTTGCTCGCTATTTGCTGTTATTGTCTGGAATGTGTCACGTGACTTTGGCGCGACACTTGAGGTGCCCGCGATGGCTGCATCTCATTAGCAATGTTAGGGTATATTTCCCACGGGAACCGCGGTGCGCCGGTTGAGAGGCGGGGTGGAAGACGGGGGCGGTCGCCCTAGCAGATGTCCGTTGACGAAAAGCTTAACGCCAACATTGTGAAGGAGGCACCTAGCGATTTCTATGAATGTTTGTATACATCTGGCTAGCAGGTAGTGGCTGCCGGCCGCGCACCGGTTAATGACCCGTTCGTTCCTTCCCCGGCTTACAGTACAATAGGTAGCGGCGGTTCGGCGCTGGCGGCTGAGAGGGCTCAACGAGAATTGTTTGATTGCTGTACATCTGTGTTTTACTTTTATAAGCAGATGTAGTACTGGACTGCCATGAGAGGTTTTGAGGGTGGGGCAGCCGAAGAACGTTGGCCGCGCGGATGAAAGACAATTAGGGGCTGAGCCCTTGCTAGCGAATTCCCTCGTGAGATTGTTCGCGAGATTGAACAGGGCCAGTCAGTTGTCAGTCATGGGGACCAGTCAGACATCAGTCAGATAGATTGAAGAATATCAATTTTAGAGAAATTGGCTGAACGGTTTAGCCGCTAGCGTTGACAGACGGACAGACGTTTGGCCTCCATTAGATTTTTCGGTATCAAAGACCCACAAAACATGGATTCTGGCTACACTACGTCATAGAGGATTTTTTTCTAAATTTAGCAACTGGACTTTTTCGTTACCAGGGCCTGTAATAAGAGATATACATAAGAGCCGAAAATTCGCTGTTTTTTCGAGCAGCATTACATAACTTTCTCTCTATTCCGTACGAGAAGTAAAAACAAAACAATACATAGTCAATATTTACACTGTTCTACATTCACTCACATTAACATGGAATCTGTTGCATTGGAGAGGCACTGCACTTATCAAAGGCACTGTGAGTGGCAATCCTGTGGTTGTCTGTGCTCCTCGCATGGATGTGTTTCACTGGTGCAAGACTCCGAAAAAATCTGCGCACCAAGGCGCATGGGGGATTGATCCGGTGCTCGTAGGGTACAAGGTAGGCTGGACAAAACGCCCTCAGTTCCGTTCGTTCTCGGCGGCGATACCAGGCGTGCCGATACTACTGTGTCGGAGAATGTCAGTTCCGGAACTACCATTATCGAGAACGAACGATACCGAAACTTGGCCTGTTATCGGTGTGCGCCGACCGCGTCGAATAATTGCTGGAGGTGTCACCGGAGTTTTTGCCACCGTTTAGTACAGCTCAAACTCGAAGCAGTCTGGCAGTATGTCTTGTTGAATAAGGCACCTGTAATTTTTGTAAAATAGTCTTCGGCTTTTGCATGTATATAATAAAAATAATGAAAAAATAACAATTATGACGAATATTTATTTCGCCTTTTCACGTAAATATATTTTAAGACATATTTAACTTTCTAAGCTTTTTTCCTTGAAATGTATTTCTATTTCTTCCAGTTTGCTTAAAATGCATGTTTAAATCATTTCCACTTTCCCACCAATTCCAGCAGTTTGGCACCCAACCTCTATTTTACTTTCTCGCCTAACGAATACTCGTAGAGAGAAAGTTATGTAATCGTGGCGCCCAAAACGGCTAATTTTCGCGAGAAAATTTCTTATAGCGGGAATCTGGTGGGGAAAATTCGATAAAACATGTTGCTAAATTTAGGGAAAAAACCTCTACCTCGTGGTGTAGTCAAAATCCATGTTTTGTTGCTTCTTGATACTGTAAAATCGGCTGACGGCAAAACGTCCTTCCGTCTGTCTGTCCGCTTAGCGCCTAGCGCTAGCGCCTAAACCGTTCAGCGATTTTCTTTAAAATTGATATTCCCCAATCGTTTTTATTAGTGTCAAGCCTCTGGAATTTGAAACCGATATTTTAATTTTTTTGGGTACTTTACATGAAGCCCGTCGGAGATTTTCAATGTTAAGAGAAAATGGCTCCAAATTTTGTATTAAATTTTGTTGTTGAATAGTGCGAAGAACGTTTAAAAGGTAATGATATAGGTATCATTTTCGTTGACATCCCCAATTTTTCGAAAATTGCAAAAAACTATTTTAAAAACTGCAAAATTGAAGATAGAGATTTTTGCCTCTGACGAAGTCGGTTGTACAAAATTAGCACTTTAAATAAGGTCATGTTACAATTTTTTTTGAAAAACGAGTAGTTTTTGCGTAAATTCCACTTCAAATTTACAAAAAAAATTTCTCAAAAA